>PDUQ01000036.1:0-301444 GCA_002994785.1 Heterobasidion parviporum | reverse complement strand
CCTACATTGAGTCAATGGCTGTGGTCTGACTTGTCCCGGGTTGCCACCAAATGTTATTCCCATCTTCCCAACCAAAGGCTCTTTCACTTACAATAAAGAGACAATAAATTGTGAACAATTGCCCCTCCTGCCAGCCTTGCCTATACGGACTATAAGAGCCAAGGGTGCTTGCTCTATGAGGTCATAGTAGACTTGTCAGACTCTCGCTCTCTACAGAGCATTTATGTGATGTTGTCGCAAGTAAAGTCTTTGAGTGGCTTGGCAATCTTGAGAAAGTTTGAACTGCAAGCCTCATACGATCTCTATCACATGAATACAAGGCAGAACTGCAAGCCTTGTATGACCTTTATCACATGAATATAGGGCAGAATTTTAGAGACTTGATGATCTAGCAGTGCAAACGGAACGTGAGTATGATGCCACTCATGCATTGTGACGTTCAATGTCCTGGACATTGTCTTGTGGACTCACTTGTTATCATTCCTAGTACAAGAATGAGTGTACATAGTAATCTTCAACTATTCTTTGTTCCATGTCTAGAACAAGATGGGAAGTGGTGACATGGCAAGTGAGGCATACAACCACATCCAGGATATAGCTAGACTTGTGCTGCCATGTCAAGAATAAGGAGATCAACTTTGTGTGATCTATTCAAGGTGTTGAGCATGACATCTCAAAAGTGACTATGCACATGAGGCTAGCAGATGCGAGGAATGATGTATTGCTTATGTAACCATATAGTACAGGAATGGCAATTCAGACTTTAATAAGCACTATGCACTTCCAACTTCTCATTACTCAAATTGGTCGGTTTGCAATAACTGGTGATGCGTAAGTTGTGATCAATTAGAAGCACATTTCATGACGATCAGACATCACAGTAACCAGCAAAGTTGTCAGTTATTTTCCTAAGAAAATACAGTACCTCCTGCACATGACAGGTCCTGCTCGTTCTTAGCTCCTCTCTCCTCGTGTATAGCCAAAATTCTGGTGCCCTTTCCCTGTTCGTCCACTATGCTGTTAGAGTTCTGAGCATCCTATGTATTGCCTCTCTTTATAAGAGTTATGTTGAGATTCTCAACTGCCAACCCTCTATTTTCCACCTGTCATGACTTACATACAAATTCTTCTTTTCCCTTTCTTTTTCTTACTTAATTAAGATATCACATGCCTGATCACTCACATGACATACTCACATAATGCTTTCCCACATTCCGTATCTAGGTACACTCTCTTAAGTAGTCACCTAACACATGCCCGCTCACTTTTAACCTACATGGTCTGTGCTCAGGGTAGATAGTATATATAGAGTAGTGTAGCAGGCAATACATCCTCAGCTTTAAGCTGGTTTCACCTCCACCTCTCTGAGTTTCCCACCTTTCTAAAGATAGTAGAGTAAGTGCCTGACAACAGAGAGTTGTCATTAACACAAGCTTGAAGCTCCCCACAATGTGGCCTACTCCCTCTACTTGCTTGACTAGGTCTCTAAGGCCATCACATTACTTATCCCCTTATCTCCACACTCACGTCTCTTCTCATCACTACAACCTTCAACCTCAACCTCTTCGCCCAACAATCTTCACAACTGGATATGCACCTCACCTATGCCCTCAACTCATCATCATCTTTACCACTCTACTCCTATGGTATCACTAGAGTACATACTTACATACAATACGGACTTGCATCTTAGTAAAAAGAGTGCTTGTGACACTACCTGAGATTACGATAGTAGATAGCTACTATATGTTTTGCTCTGAACGGTTAGGCACGTATCCTATATAAAGGAGAGCATTTTGGGGTTTAAGTTACTTCTGTCTAGTAGTCAACCTAGCTGAAGTAGGCTCTGCAACAACTGCTTTGCGAACTACTTATAAGTAGTTACTCAAAGTTACAATACTTTAGGATACATATCAGAGAGTGTTGGCTTGATCTTGTGACTGACCAGTCCAAGCTAGCGCACCCTGATTGGTCACCCTAGATTTTGAAACCCCAAAATCTCCACCCTGCTCTCCTTCATCCTCTGAACATGCTTCCTCTCCCTTAAACTCTCAGTCATCTCTCCCACTCCCTCCCTTCCATGCGGATCAGTAAAGATCTTTGACACCTGGTTTTATAAAGAATGAGGAATTTATCTCAACAATGACAATAATATCTGGCGCTATAGTAATACCACAGACCTTGTAGAAGAATCTCCCCTCCCTTCACCTTTCTTAAATTTTCAACAACTCGCTATGGCAGACATAACCAACACAACCACAAAACAAAGAAGAGTCATGTTGCTAAACTAGAAGAATGAGACAGACAGGACCTAGACTGATTCTGGCGCTTGGTTAGGTTATATACCATAGCCAACAAGAAAGACTTTGAAGAAGATGAGGACCAGATAATCTTTGCCCTCTTGTTCATACACAAAGGAGTAGCAGACGCATGGGCCCACAACTTCATTGATAAAGCCCTAGGATGTGATCCAGTTGCTTGGGGAACCTGGGAAGACTTTGAGAAAGAACTTAAGTCCGCCTTCGCCAACCCCAATAATAATAAAAACAGCATAAGACAAGTTGGTGAAGCTTTGCTAGAGGAACTCGACGGCAAAAGAGTTCTTCCAACAATTCAATATCCTGTTAATGTTAGCAGGGTACGCCATAGACCATGACTACTTCCTGATAGATCTGGTAGAGCAGAATATGAGATTCAGCTTGATAGAAAAGATCTACTCATCTGGCTTGCTGCCGACCACTCTTGAGGGCTATAAGAAGCATATAATAGCATTTTATGCTTTGGAAAGAAGGCTTGCATCAGTCAACAGGACCTCTGGTTCTAAAAGTTCCATAAAGGGCTCTCTACACCAAATTAGAGACAACCAATTGAAAAAACAAAGGTTACACCAAAGCAACCATCGGCTCTGGTGCAAATCCAAAAAGACAGCACTAGCACCACATTTTGGGGACATGGATAGCCAATAGGCATTAAGAGGACCTGTCATGAGGGACTGTGTTTTAATTATAGTAAAAGGGCCACTTATCATGCAACTGCTTAAAGCTGCAAAAGTCTACTAGGACCTATACGAGGCAAGTTATCAATGGACTGTTAGAAGAGGATCACAAAGATTTATTAGCTGAGCTGGGTTTTTTCTTAGGGTCAGTGAGCAGACAGTCTGTAACCCTGCTAACCCTTGTATCATCTCCATCTGTTGAAAATTCTCATGTATTTATTGCACATTTGAATAACACTATTCAACCATATGGGACTACAGACATAAGAGAAATAATTGAAACCCTAGCAATGTTAGGACTGCGTCCTAACACGTGCTTCGCACGTGGACAGGAGGGCTGGTCAAGTGGTTCACTCATGACACTAACTCTGACTCTGATCGCTGACTCATTACCATTGACATGCTGACACATGAACACTTACTTACTGTTCCTGATTCTTGATGTGGATGGACCTCGGTTCCTGACCCCATTCCTAGTTCTTGATCGATCATGATGTGGCTAGACATTTGATATGGATGTGGACAGACATTAGTGATCCTGTACTATACTTAGATCAGTGACACATCTTTGCTTACAGATTTCGATCGTTGACTTTGGTACCTTAGAAGCGCACAGACCAGATCGAGATCCGGCCCTAGATACTTCTTTGTATAAATAGGCAAGATGAGCTTCTAAGAAGCTCAGCTCGTTCACCTGTAATACACTTGATTTCTGCACTGCGCCCAGCGTCTGGCTACCTTTCTAGCTCACGCTTCGCGAACTCTGTCAGATCTGAGATATCCTTTACACGGTCTGACAATGCCATGGATTCCTCTGCCTTCCACTCAGTCTCGTCTCCCTTCCCCACCCGCTCTCTATTCTCTAGTACTTACACCGGTCTCGCCGCTTATTGAGTTCTCAGTTGGGCACCACCTAGTGTCATCTGTTGGACCGGCAAAGACTATCCCATTTCCCCTCACCACAAGGAAGACCTTGAGGATCACCTCCTCCTGATCTTTCAAGAAAAGGCAGACAGTGATCCAGAATTTCTACGAAGAATAGAGAGGAGGTCCATCGTGTTCATTTATTGGAGTCTACAGTTGTTAGACTCCATCAATGTATAGCCTAGGGATCACCTTCGTGCATCGGTGCACATGATAGGTCTCCGACCTAACAAGCAAGAGACCTAAGTATTGCGAAACAACTCGAGATGCATGAAGTGTATCATCAAATCAAGAGAAAAACTGTCAATGAGCTTATAGTAGATGTCTAGATCTAATTCAACAACTAGAGAAACTTTGCTGTAAAAGCATTGTTAGACTCAGGTTGTACTAGTACAACACTGTCAAAGGAATTTCTCGGGAAAAACAACATCAGTACTAAGAAAATCATTAAACCAATTCCTGTATGAAATGCCGATGGCAGTGTAAACTAGGGAGGACCAATAACAGATTTCATCAAAATAAAGCTCACTGTGAATGATCATGAGGAATAGGTGATTGTGGCAATAGCCAAGCTTGGGAAAACTGATCTTTTTATTAGGTACAAATGGCTTAAACACTATAACCCCAATATTGATTGGCAAGAAGGCTATATCAAATTTGCTCATTGTCCTTCTTCCTATGAATATCATTACACAAATAGGCCAGTATCTGTAGGAGAACTGGTGGATGAGTCTTGGGAAGACCAACTCTTTAATACTCATACAATTGATGTTAATAAAGATGAAGAGGAGGTTGAAACTCTAAAAAGCCAAATACCAGATTACATCACTGACTATATTGATGTCTTCAACAAAAAGAGTTTTAACACCCTCTCGGAACATCACCATACAATCACGTCATTGACCTTACACCGGACTTTAAACTATTGCATGGAAAATTTTTCTATCTTGGTCCATATGAGTACCAAGCGATGAAAGAGTTCATTGAGGAAAATTTCAAGAGTGGTCAGATCAGACCATCAAAATCACCCCAAGCCTCATCTTTCTTCTTTGTTGAGAAAAGAATGGTAGTCTATGACCAGTACAAGACTATAGGGAACTAAACAAGTATACAGTCAAAAACAGATATCTCATCCCAATCCCCAGACACTGATAGACAGTATCAAAGATGCTATAATCTTCTCTAAGTTTGACATTTGATGGGGGTACCCAAATATATGCGTGAAAGAAGGAGAAGAATGGAAAGCAGTATTTATAACTAAGCTTGGAGTGTTTGAACCTACCACTATGTTCTTTGGGTTATGCAATTCTCCAGCGACCTTTCAGAATTTTATGAATGACATTTTCAAGGATGAATGCATATGCTTTGCAATTATAATTTACATCAATGATATCCTGGTTTTCTCCAAAGACCGAGAGACTCATCAAGCAACCACGTGTTGTGTTATGCAAGTCCTCTGTGAAAATCACCTGTTCTGAAGATCAAAAAATGCATCTTTGATGCACTGGAAGTGAGATTCCTAGGTCTCATTGTGGGAAACAGACAAATACGCATAGATCCAAAGAAAGTTGCCACAATTACAGAATGGCTAGTTCCTAAAATAGTCAAAGAAGTCTAATCTTTCAATGGGTTCTGCAATTTTCATTAGCACTTCATAAAGTATTATAGCAAAATTGTGTGTCTGTTGACTCAACTGACTGAGAAAGCAAAGTGGACTTGGAGATTAGAACAGGAAAATGCATTTAATACCCTAAAATATGCAATTTCCACTGAATCAGTTCTAGTGCTACCACAGGATAATTGCCCTTTCAAGGTTGAAGCAGACTCATCAAACTTTGCCCTTAGCACTGTTATGTCCTAGAAAGTAAACAATAAATGACAACTCATTATCTAGAAAACCACCCTCTCTTATTAGATCCTAATTGTTGATAATTATTGATAATGCTAATTTGAGCAAATTAGAGTGTATTATAGCTAATTATCCATAATCATGTTTATGATCAAATTTGCAATCAAGGTAGCATTGTCTATACTAGTAGAGTTGTATTAAATATTATAACTCAATCATAGCTTTACACATTCTAAATCCAAATTATATAAGTGCCTCAGTCTATTTTTACCCTATATAAAGTGTATTTTATATTTTCCATTGGTTTATTATCTTTTTAGCTGATGCTTAATTGAAACATAAAAGACCTGACTTTTTAGGTATTTATAGACCTGTTTATTTATAAGATAGAGGAAAGATAAATGCTGAATAAAATCAAAGATGTTGACATTGCCTATATTAGACCTACTTATTGAGATTATCAAGTTATTATATTAGACCTTATGACTTAGTGGCTTAGAGCATTTGTTTTAGGTGCTTGCATATATGAGGTTGTTGGTTCAATTTTGGCAAAAGGCAAGTTTGTTATAAGGCATACTGTATGGTTTAGCTGTTCAATTAGTGTTCTAATAACCATGACTCTATAAGAACTCTATGAGAACTGTGATACTTGATTTATTGCTATTTTTCCGAAATTTCAAGTTATAATTGATACTAATAATTCCTAATTTAGAAAAATGATGTTTAATTAAAATAAGATTAGAGGGGGGTAAGCTAAACGTCTCTAATCCTAATTATTCTTAATTAGGCATAAATAGAACTAATTAGAGCATAATACAAGAGAGTGATTTTTCAAATGTGAGGGAGATAGATTGCAGGAAGGGGTGACAGGACTTAATTGGCATTGGGTAGACAAAGTATAGGTCAATGGTTTTGATTGCTCGTGAAAGTAGTACATTGAACATAACATTTGACGTAAACCTAGCACACTGTACTGTACTGCCCTTAGCCATTGCGGCATGCTGTCCAAGGGTCTGCACATATTTGGTGCAGTGTTTGTGGCCTAGGGCCATCTGTGGCATTTTTATGCAGATGACCCTTCCTTTTTTCCCTGGTTGAACTCTTCATCATCAACCTCGTCTTCATATCCGTCAATGTAGACTTGGCCCATGCTATCTGTGATATAGACGAGGTTTACAGCTGCAGCTATGGTGGTTGCAACACGCAATGCACGTATAGTCTCGAGCACATATGAGCAGAGTGCATGCCAAGCAATTTTGTTGCAAGAAACTTGGAGGTTTATTGAGAACATGCATTCAAAGCTGTGGTGGCCATGGGTGCCACACCTAAAGCACTCACCCGAGCAGAGACTGGCTGTGCCTGGGTATAGGAGGTAAGAATTCGTTGTGAATGGCCTTGCAGCTCGCTGTTAAGAGCCGACTCATAACACATGGCATATGATTACAAATCATATGACGCGTGGTCTATGACCAACGGATATGACCAATACCCGGTGACCGACCCCTTGCCTTCACCAACAGACATTGAGTTCTATTTCTATTATTATCTTCTTCTGATCAACGATCGACATGACATCATTGATATGACCGTTACCCCGCGCTTCTTGATCATAGAAGCCTACCCTAAACCATTGTGCCTGATGATCGTTGATCCCTTTCTATTGTTAGTACACAGGTCTCCCATTCGACAGAACCATCGTTCCTGGCCCTGTTCCTGGTACCTCGATTACCGATCACGATCGTTTACCTCGGTACCTTAAGAAGCACAGACCTTCTGTCGATCCTGCCCTATACTTACTTACAGTATATATGGAACGAGCATAATGACTGGAGTCCTTAGCTCGTTCACCTTTGTTAAACGTACCCGTTCTTACTTGACCTTGGTACTAGCCATACCTTTGCTACACCTTGCGCTTTGCCTATAGGCCAGCCTCGGTTGTCAATAGAACTATCGTTATCTTACATCGGTTTGACGAGTGTCTCGTCTCTATTCTATCATCGCTCTCAACCGCTCAGTCATCGTCTCGACACTGCAGCCTTCTACACAGGCTTAGCAGTGTTCTACCTCGACTTTAGCGGACAGCACATCTACTGCAACCCGAACCCGCACCAGGTCGTACCCTCACATCTGTGGAACGACCTTTGTGTCTGTTTGGAGTCCAAGTACTATCACGAAGCCCTCGTACATCCAGAGTTACGCACCAAGTTAGCCGCTGGTGTATTCATCGGACGCACGTGGGTATATCACGTCCCTCAGTGACTTAGGAGCCTCGCGACACATCACGTGTAAAGACCGGGTCTTAACACTTGAACGAGCTCACCTGCCCCTACCTCACTCTGGACCGACTCCCTCCCTCGCATACAGAGATCAACGGAGCCATCACCTTCCATTTACACGAAGGAGATTTGCACCGATCACACACCCTCTCCATTACCCTTGTAGCAGAACCACCCGAGGTTATTAACGACGCGTTAAACGAAATCACCAACGGTTTGTTCAGACCGCTACTTCACCAACCTCCATATCGACAGTTACTCGAAAGAGACGGATACGTCGTATTTCCCGTCTCTATCCGGATCACACCAAGCTACTCAAACCTCGCCTCGCCAACGAGAAATGAACGTAGCCAAGACCCCGGAACCGGAACCCCGGACAGAATCGTTCCATTACCCAGCATCCCACAGAGACTCCTACGATGACCCAAAGGACGGAGCTGGCGAACGTACACACGAGCCTTCGAAAGGTCGCCATCCTAGCCAGAGCGGACGATCAAACGAAGAAGGCATGCTACCTGAGGGACTCAAGAAGGAACTCGCCGTGCGAGTCCTCCAGGAAGGGATACCAGATCGATTCATAGACCTGGTAATCCAAACAAAGAAGCACGCGGAGTCAATGGAAGCAGAGAAGAGCACAGAGCCTTCCAGGAACCTATGAACCAATCCTACCGTCACCTGGCAAAAAGAAGAGGAGACGCGAAGGTACTGACAACTATTGCTACCGTTGCAGTGAACAGGACACTGGGCAAGGACTGCCCAAGAACAAGAAACCGAAGAAGACCTTGAAAGAAGGAATGCGCGGAAGAACCCCGAGCGGAACCGATACCAAGAAGACAGGCTCGCCAAAGCCTCGGAGATTCAGAATCTCTGAACGGTTCTCGGATAGGCGCCAGCCAACGCCTATTCCAACCAGCAATCGGTTCTCGCCAATCGCAGATCTATGCGAGGAGATCGAAGAAGAAGTCGAACCACTCTTGATATCTTCGATCTCCCAGATCCAGACAGGCGCACCATCACTTCGGATCGAGATCGATCTCATAGGAAGAAATCGATCGAAACGAACCTCCGCACTAATCGACAGCGGAGCAACCGGCAACTTCATTAATCGCCGGTTTGTAGAGGAGCACAGTGTTGCAACCATCCCCACAGGACCCATCCCGGTCAACCATGTAGGAGGGGAGCCTCTAGGAAATAGGCCCATCACAGCAAGGGCAGATCTAGGTATCCGCATCCCCGGAGAGGATAGCGGAACACATCAAGAACGGACCTCACTATTTGTCACGGACATAGGAAAGGAGGACGTTATTCTAGGAACCGACTGGTTGTTAAAGCACAACCCAGAAGTCGACTGGCACGCCTACGGGGTGCACCTTACGAGATGCCCACCCTCCTGCCTAATACAAGGAGGGCCGGTGAAGGCTAGAAGAGCCTACAAGAAGAAAACAGGAACCGGATTCCCCACCCTCGAGGAAAATAGGGTAGAGACAGAGGGCTACCAACGGGACTATGCCATCCCACCACAGAAGACGGGAATACCAAGGAAAGGCCGGAAAGCGGGAAACACTACAGTACCGCATCCGCGGGCAATGCCTAAAAGTCCGGGGTTCGCAACCCGAAGGCTGAATGCGCACCTTCATGCCCGAGCTAGACGTATGGACGATCCTACGTGGGCCGAGGAAGATGCAACAGAGGACGGTGGCGACTACCACGCGCTCTCCTCTACGAACCTGGACGAAGATGGAGTATACCTCGTCAGGTATTTGGAAACGGGAGCTCTAGAAGCACTGGAATTATACAACGACTCCGAAGAAGGAGTAGATATCCACAGAGCCGAAACCCAGGAAATGCCGCGCCCTACAAGAGAGCGCGCGAAGAATTTAGGAAAAAGTCGCAGCCATGGGGCAAGCGCGAAGACCCGATCGGGCCGGAAGCGAAAGGCGCTACTGGAAAACAGACCAAGCATACTAACTCACAGCGCTTAGCGGAAGAAGCCGCAAAAGGAAAGCCGGAGTTATCATTCGAGGAAATCGTGCCAAAGGAATACTGGGACTATAAAGAAGTATTCACCGGACGACCTAAAGGACAGCTCCCACCGAAAAGACCGTGGGACCATCACATCGACATCAAGGAGGGCAAAGAGCATTCGCTACGCCCCAAACTCTATAGCTTGAGCCCTGCGGAACAGGTCGAACTCAAGACGTTTATAGACGAAAATCTGGCCAAAGGATTTATTAGGGAATCAAAATCGCATATGGCGTCGCCCTTCTTCTTTATCAAGAAGAAGAACGGAAAATTACGGCCAGTCATGGATTATCGCCGGTTAAACGAAATAACCATAAAGAACAAGTACCCCTTGCCGATAATCCAGGAACTTCTAGACCTATTGAAAGACGCGGAATACCTTTCACTCATGGACGTCGATACAGGATTTAACAATGTTCTAGTGGACGAAAAGGACGTCCACAAAGCGGCATTCCTAACGAACCTAGGAATGTACGAACCCCTCGTCATGTACTTCGGACTAACGAATTCGCCGGCCACCTTTCAAACAATGATGAACTCGCTCTTCAAAGACCTCATCTACGCCGGGAAGTCGCAATCTACATGGACGACATCTTGGTATTTACCAAGACTATGGAAGAACATATCCAATCGTACGGAAAGGTCCTTCAAATCCTGAAGGACAACGACCTCTACCTACAACCACCGAAATGCCATTTCCACAAGAAGAAACTGACGTACCTGGATACGTCATCTCGCATGGACACCTGGAAATGGACCCAGTCAAGGTAGAGGAATCGCACAGTGGCCAGTGCCCACTCGCGTCAAGGAAGTACAGTCCTTCCTTGGGTTCTGCAATTTTTATCGCAGATTTATCAAGGATTACTCGAAAGTAGCGCGACCGCTATTCGAGTTAACACAGAAAGAACACGCCTGGGATTGGACCCCAGGATGCGAGCAGGCCTTCCAACAGCTTAGGAAGGCATTCACCGAGTCACCTGTACTAATAATGCCTGATACAGATCAGCCATTCCGCATCGAATGCGATGCCTCGGATTTTGCTACAGGTGCAGTACTCTCGCAACAGGCCAAGGACGGCAAGTGGCACCCATGTGCCTACATCTCGAAGTCCCTCGCACCCGCAGAACGGAACTACCCAATATACGACAAAGAACTATTGGCAGTAGTAAGATCGTTCGAAGCGTGGAGACATTACTTGGAAGGCGCCACACACCCGGTCGACGTCTGGACCGATCACAAGAATCTGGAATGGTTCAGGACATCACAGAAACTAAATCGTCGACAAGCCAGGTGGTCGCTTTATTTGTCACGCTTCGACTACCAGTTAACACACAAGGCGGGGACCACGAATAAATCGGACGGTCTGTCTCGGAGGCCAGACCATAAAAAGGGGGTGGAATTAGACAATTCGGGAGAAGTTCTACTGGGGCCGGAAATTTTCAATAAAACAGCCCAGCCAGACACCCGGACCCCCTTCACAGAAGCAACGAACCTCCGATCTGTCCATATTGGCGCAACAGATCGGATAGAACCTCTCGATCCACACAAGATCTTCCACCTTAGGGCAACGGGAAGAACGGCGGTCACCATGATCGAGACGGAGTTAAAGGACCGCATCATAGCAGGAAACAAGGAAGACCCTTGGCTATTGGATATACTGAAGCAAGTCAATGAACTCGGACCAAGATCCCTCAAGAAAGGCTTGCAGGAATGGAACGAAGAGGACGGCTTGGTACTTCACAGAGGAAAGGTTTACGTACCGTCAAACGAAGAACTCAGAAGGGACATCATCAGGCGACATCACGATAACCGAACAGCGGGACACCCAGGAGTCAGAGGAACCCTGGCGTCAGTCGGTCAAGACTATACTTGGCCCGGTATATCTAACACGATACAGCAATACGTGGAAGGATGCGCAATATGTCAATCGACAAAGAACGACACTCATCCGACGATGGTGCCGTTACAGCCTACGGAGATACCGGACCGACCATTCGGAACAATCACTATGGATTTTATCACAGATCTCCCGGAGTCAAATGGATATGACTCATTACACGTGGTCACGGATCGCCTAACGAAGGCGGCGATCATTACTCCTTGCAAGAAGACGATCGATTCCGACGGAACGGCCAAATTATTATTAGATCACACATGGAGACGGTACGGATTACCGGACAAGATAATTTCGGACCGCGGAACACAGTTTGCGTCTAAAGTAGCTCAAGCGCTACTGGAGGAATTAGGAATCAAGTCATCGCTCAGCACGGCATACCACCCACAGACGGATGGAGCAACGGAGCGGATGAATCAGGAACTGGAGCAATACCTAAGAGCATTTTGCAGCTCCACACAGGACGACTGGGCCGATCTAATCCCTTATGCGGAATATGCCCACAACTCGCACCAGCACTCGGCGACAAAGATCTCGCCGTTTGAACTCCTCCATGGATATCAACCAAGAGCCTACCCCGCTATTGTCGGTAACACGAATGTACCGACCGCAGATAAACGCCTGGGACTATTGAAGAAGGCACAAGAAGAAGCGCGGGCTAGCTTGGAAATAGCAGCAGAATCCATGAGGACACAGCACGACAAGTTTGGGGTAGAACTTCCCCCATTCAAGATAGGTGATCAAGTATGGCTCGACGCCAAGAATATACGCACGGATCACCCCTCGGAGAAGTTAAGACCTAAGCGGTTCGGACCGCTAAAGATTTTGGACACCATAGGAACGGTTAACTATCGCCTGGAACTACCGAAGAGCTGGAAGATCCACAACGTCTTCCATGCATCGCGATTAACCATGTACAAGGAGAACACCACTCACGGTCCAAATTACCTGAAACCTCCACCGACCTCATCGAAGGACAGGAAGAATTCGAGGTCGAAAAGATTATAGCATCGCGTCGCCACGGACGTTGGAAGACCCTACAATACCTAGTCAAATGGAAGGGGTACCCGGAATCCGACAACTCATGGGAACCGGCGGACGCAGTCAAGAATGCTAAGGAAGAAGTCAATGCCTTCCACAGGAAATACCCACTAGCAGTCCGAGGCATGAAGCCGTCTACTCGGGAATTACAACTCGCACTCGACAGGAACCTCGTAACGGAAATGCGACAGACAAATTCGGCTAATGAAGACCTCGGCAGGAAAGAAGCTACTGGACAAAGGATTAACTATTAAACAGCAGAAACCGCGATACAAGACGAACTTGCGCGGAGGAAGTTAATCACTCACCCTATAGGGAAGAAACTATTAGCCATGGGAGCAACAGTCGCACACATCCGATCAGCAGTTGCGGATGAAGAATACAGGCGCAGGCTCAAAACAACGAAACTAGGAAGACGGCTCCTGCGGCAGGATTTACCCCTGCAGAAATCAAGAAGGCACTCAGTAAACCGTTGTTACCTAGCGGACAGATTCGAATGAATCAACAAAGGCAGAATAACCTCCATCGACAGGAGATGGACATCACCCGCGACTCGGACAGTCAAAGGAAGAACACGCGGAAGAATAAATTCGGAAGCGCTCGGGAACAGAAGGTGGCCCCTTCTTTATCCTCTCGCACATCGACATATTCTCCCTCATCCAAGCCGAAGAAATCCCAACAATCTACATGGGCCAGGAAGAATGCGGCCGACTCAACGTCGAACTGGAGATACCGCGCAGTTAAAGACCTGGAGAGACAAATGACCAAGGGGCTTGCTTGGAAGAAAGACTCGCTTCGCCAAAATGCCGACGAAGAACACGACTCAGAAGACGGCTCGGTATTCACACCGGAACCAGAAGATCTGTCTTATCAATATGCCGATGAAGACTATATGAACACAGGCTCGGATTACTCGCCGGACGGAGAAGAATTCCATGATGCCATGGACCTGGACAGCATTGAAGCAGAAGAAGAAGACTGGAGAACGCACAATGGAAGTCGAAGACGAAGAGGAAGACGAATACTCAGAAATGTCTACCTCCCCGACCCATCACACTCCTCCCTCTGCGCTCACGGAACCAATGCTAGAGACACCACAGACTCCCTACGCGGACGAGTATTGGAACAAAGAAGCACCCGTAACTGCATACGGCAGCGGCGCTTGGAGAATATCGGCAAAAACCCCGACACGCTCTCCGACGAAGACATACCGATCACCTCCATTGAAGAGGAAGAATACATCGAGAATCCAAGATGGCCGAGAACTTAGAAGACTTCAATGAAGACGCCTCGAGACAACTACCGGGCTCCATGGATATTGACAGTCTATGCATACAGAACGGCCAGTGCTATCTATCGAGATACCACGCGGAACGGATTACCCTACCCCTCACTCCACAGCGGACGACACTTCAACAGACGAAGTTCCCTGGAGAAGAACCACGCCGACAAGCGAATTACTTTGGAAAGACTCCGACACCACGGACGTAGAAGATGATCTTGGCCGATCACCTATCGACGAAGACCCAATGGAAGTCGATGACGATCTCGACCGATCGCCTATCGCGGAGTTGGAAACAGAACATCCCGAGAGGAACAGGTGGCAAGAGATTCAAACCCAGCAGATTGGCCAAGCAGGACCAAACGAAGCATCGCCTATAATAGACGACCAGACCACTGGAATCTCCCCACTCTCCCCCGACCATCCTCTACTCGCACCACCACTGCAAGGCAGCAAGTGGTACCTTAACCCAGAATTGTGGAAACCCTTGGACCTTCTCCAAGCCACCAGGAAGAATGCCTGGTGAACGGGACCCTCGCGTTGCAATATACAACGCAGTCAAGGTCATGATGGAGCTCGCTTTACGCGCTCTACACGACATCGACGGATACGCTCACACTCCGTCGTCGGAACCATCCCCTGCACCATTTCAAGAACCTTCGGACACATCGTCCTCACCGTCATTAC
Organism: Heterobasidion parviporum; assembly: GCA_002994785.1. Classification (NCBI taxonomy): domain Eukaryota; kingdom Fungi; phylum Basidiomycota; class Agaricomycetes; order Russulales; family Bondarzewiaceae; genus Heterobasidion; species Heterobasidion parviporum. The sequence continues at coordinate 286,474 of PDUQ01000036.1, read as the reverse complement.
CTGGACTACCCGTCCCCACTATGAATCGCCCTTCCACACCGACTAGACGCTAGTCAGACCAACGTCCCGGTCCACATTCGTTTCAACCCATGCCTTTCCATTCGCCTGACTCACGACCAGTCAATCCTACTCTGATATTCACGCGACACTACCCGACTTCTGCCTTGGCCTGCATACAGCTCAACCGACCATCGTTACCCATTGCGCTATATGCAAGGCCGAGGTTAGAAAGGGGGTGGTGTTAAGAGCCGACTCATAACACATGGCATATGATTACAAATCATATGACGCGTGGTCTATGACCAACGGATATGACCAATACCCGGTGACCGACCCCTTGCCTTCACCAACAGACATTGAGTTCTATTTCTATTATTATCTTCTTCTGATCAACGATCGACATGACGTCATTGATATGACCGTTACCCCGCGCTTCTTGATCATAGAAGCCTACCCTAAACCATTGTGCCTGATTGATCGTTGATCCCTTTCTATTGTTAGTACACAGGTCTCCCATTCGACAGAACCATCGTTCCTGACCCTGTTCCTGGTACCTCGATTACCGATCACGATCGTTTACCTCGGTACCTTAAGAAGCACAGACCTTCTGTCGATCCTGCCCTATACTTACTTACAGTATATATGGAACGAGCATAATGACTGGAGTCCTTAGCTCGTTCACCTTTGTTAAACGTACCCGTTCTTACTTGACCTTTGGTACTAGCCATACCTTTGCTACACCTTGCGCTTTGCCTATAGGCCAGCCTCGGTTGTCAATAGAACTATCGTTGTCATTACATCGGTTTGACGAGTGTCTCGTCTCTACTCATCGTCGCTCTCAACCGCTCAGTCCTAGTCTCGACACTGGCAGCCTTCTACACAGGCTTAGCAGTGTTCTACCTCGACTTTAGCGGACAGCACATCTACTGCAACCCGAACCCGCACCAGGTCGTACCCTCACATCTGTGGAACGACCTTTGTGTCTGTTTGGAGTCCAAGTACTATCACGAAGCCCTCGTACATCCAGAGTTACGCACCAAGTTAGCCGCTGGTGTATTCATCGGACGCACGTGGGTATATCACGTCCCTCAGTGACTTAGGAGCCTCGCGACACATCACGTGTAAAGACCGGGTCTTAACAGGTTCGGACAGTTCTGATATTGAGGAGATCAGCCTCGTAGATATAGCCTCTGACCACTCTGAATAAATATTAATTGATCAAGTGTTGTAACTAAGTGTTTCTGCTAGTGCTATAAAGATTTTGAGAGCAAAGGAGAGTGATAATGTGGGAGTGGGATGGTGGAAGGGATTTGTGGCTGAGAAAATGACCGAAATTTCGCTAAGTCGATTGACTGAAATGGCGGGCCCCGCCAAAACCGCGCCGAGTGAGCCCAGCCGGTCTCCCATGGAGCCCTTGACGGAGCATAGCGGAGCAGCGGAATTTGAAAGACCGGCTGTGTCCGAGCCTACCCCCGGCCGGCCTCGGCCCCTGCTCCCATCCCAAAGTCCCAAAGTCTACGATTTTGGGACGTCTACAAGTACATAAGTTCACTGACTAATAGTCCCAAAGTCTATTGTCCAAAGGTCTATTAGACTAACCTCTCCCCGTTCAGCCGTTCCCCATTCATGATGCATGAGCTAGTTTTCGCCTCTTGAGATTACAGTAATCCTAGAAATTGCAGATGCAACTATCAATGTACATGGTAAACAAAAGTCAACAACGCGTACGCGTGCCAAGTCAACTTCACAGAGTTAGACGGACATCCGAACAGCCGCTACAGACGTGTCTTGACATTGAAATCTCCAAGTCTGTTTATGAATCGCAGGCAGCCTCATATTTGATTGCAATTTCTCCAAGTGTTACGTACATCATCTAGCAAACCATGTCATCTGACGAAGAATCTTCAGACTATAGCAGGCCGCCTTCAATCCCAGATCCTCAACCTCCTCTCACTGCATCGTACACCTATCATTCTCCCACTCCTACCGCTAAAGGACCCTATATTCTGGGCGTAGATGAGGCCGGAAGGGGGCCGGTTCTCGGGCCTTTAGTGTATGGCGTTGCCTACTGCCCCGCTGCCTATGAGGAGCGGTTGAACGAGATGGGTTTTGCTGGTACGTTTTCTTGGAGCATCGATCTTCTATCGGAGCTATAAGCCTCAAGCCACTTAGATTCAAAGACTTTGAATGCTCAGACGCGCTCAACTCTGTTGAGATCACTGAGTGGGAGCCCTGCGAACCTAGGGTGGTCCGTCAGGGTCGTCAGGTATGCTTTCAACGTACATCGAGGTCTCGCATTCAATGAGCTTGAACGTGCTGCATTGTCTAGCCCGCAGGCCATCTCAAGTGGGATGCTCCGTCGTCCACCGATCAACCTGAATCGACAATCTGAAGATGCTACTATCCTTCTCATTCGCGAAGTCCTGCAAAGCGGAATCGAATTATCCGAGGTCTCTCTTCATCTCGCTTTGTCTCGTAGTTCCATTTTCATATCCTTTGAAGGTATACGTCGACGCACTTGGGCCAACAAAGGCCTGGGAAGCGAATCTTTCTGCTCAATTTCCTGGCATCAACTTTACGGTCACCGCCAAAGCTGACTCAAAATTCAAAATCGTGGGGGCAGCAAGCGTGGCTGCCAAAGTAACGAGAGACGCGTGGATTGAAGGGTGGGTTTTTGAAGAAGGCGCGCCAGGCGTGCCAGATGATTCCATGACCGACGGAGCCAAGAAGGTACCATGGAGTCTTCAGCTTGGTAGCGGCTATCCTTCAGGTATGCGGCTTAGCGTGCATATACTTTAAATTTTGTTTGACGAACGCGTCTAGACCCCAAAACACAGGCATGGATCAAATCATCGCTCGACAAAACTTTTGGATTCCCTTCACTAGTGCGCTTTTCCTGGACAACGGTTAAGGTCGTGCTCGAGAAAGACGGGCATGCCTTAGAATGGTCCGCTATGCTCATATGAACGTCTCAATCGCATGCTCACCAATACTAACTCAGGATCGATGATGGTCAAGCATCGCTCATCAAGGCATTTGAGAGCGAGACGGGGCGGGACAAAGACCGTTCTGCTGTAACAAGAGATCTGTGCCTAAGTAGCGTTGGGACTCTCTGATAGTCATTATGAAGTTGGTGTCAAGCTGCTAGTGATGGTGCTGGTCTTCCGTGTCTTGTTTTATTATGATAGCTGCACTAGTTAGATTACTACCGATGATTTTTGGACTTCGCATGACCTGGAGAACAAACGGTCATTCAATGGCCACATTTACTTACTGGGTTCGATGAGTTGCCTGATACAGTCTTGGGCAACTAGCAAGATCGTCAATGATGTGTTCTGGTGTGGCATTCTGTATAGATCTCCGTACATCGCTTACCATGACATAGGTCCATGGGTGGGTCGTGCTGATGTCTATCCCTCACAAGACTGTTGTTACAGAGCAAAAACTATCATCATTATACAACACACAAGGCCAATCCGTACTCACAACATCAAGCGTTCTTGAGGAACGAAAGCTGTTCAAAGTGTCTTCGGGATGATCAGAGTGAGTAACGGTAGTGGATATAGATCCGAGATCGTGAATGAACGATCAGATAAACAAGTCACAGGAACGAGAAACCAATCAACGCCTCTTCGGCGGTGGGGTCCCAGCCGCTTCGTCCCCAGCTTTTCTCTTTGTTCCGAAGCCGAAAGCGACCTTGGTTCGATCCCCGTTTACAGGCGTACCATGGCCTGATGCACTCTCTGTGACTGTACCAGCGCCAATTCTCGAGAACCCGGGTCGAGGGGCTGGCGAGTTTGTCTCGTGTGGGCCGACGGGCGCGGGACTCGCGCTCGAGCTTAGATTGTGCGAGAACTGTGGCGCCGGAAGAGTGATGAACCCGTTGTCCAAGGTCTGTGGGGCTGAAGACTTGTTCGCATCCTTTTTCTTGCCCTTCGACTTCTCCGTTTTGCCCTTAGATAAGGGTTGCGGGTCAAGGAACTCCGCAGCTTGTGGAACGGCACTGGAATAGGCCATGAGAATTGTTCTATGAAGATGTATGAAATGACATACCCCCTGTTGCCCACCGACAGTACAAAGTGAGCTTGACCTGTCTTCTCCTGGCGTCTTTGAAAGGCCTCGTTCATACCCAGTGGTGTGTCGCCACTGATCATAGCCTCTTTCTTCTTTTCTTCCGCGATTTTCTTCAATCGTTTCTCCGTCTTCATCCTCCCAGAACCCTTGCCATGGAATTTGTGCGACAACGCTTTCCATGCTTCCTTGGGTGTCAACGAGCGTCCAAACTCGTCGTGATAGACGATGTTGACATCCGGCTTGTAGTTTTTGAACGCCTCGAGGTTTGCACGCGCCTCTTGCTGCTCGCGCATACGGTTTTCATATTCACGCTGCGCTTGATCCTTGTTGCTTCCTCGAGACCTGAGCTTCTCCATTTCGTTTTCTGCTACACGCCGCCGCTGAGAAGCCAACCAGACGTCGCGCTGCAACTGTATGCGTTCCCGTTCCGTCTGATCTGCCGAAGGTGTAGCGAGTATTCCCTGCTGTCGAAGAATGTTGAGCGTCGAAGCCATGCCTGTGCTGAAGTTCTGCTCGGTCGATGTTCCAACATCCAGATCACCATTTGCCGCTTTCGCCTTTTCCTCGGCCTCCGTAGCCTGGATGAGATTCTCGATGGCGTTCAGCATGGCTTGTTCATCCTCCTCATCCTTGACAACAACTTCTCCTGCTTCTAGCTCCTCAACGACGTCCATGGGCACGCTAGTAGGCGGTGTGGGCTCGCGAAGGGCCGTCGTTTGTGCTGTTTGCTGTTCCTCCCTTTTGACTACCACGGGATCATGAGTGATACCGCGGACAAATTCGGATGTGTCATCAAAAATAAGGCCAGGACCGTCCCCATCATCTACCTTTATGATCTCTGCGCCGTTGTTCTGTTCTGTTTGTGCCCTTTCCTGATTAACTGAATTACAAGAATCAGATAATTGTCGCTGGTGGTGAGCAATAAACGCACTTTTTCTGGCGATTTCCTCGGGCGATACCTTCTTGGCTTTGATCTTGACCCTTCTTGACCGCGCAAGCGCAGCCTGAAGCTCATCGTCATCAACAAAATTCGCATTCAAATCACGCTCCACGGGAATGATAGGTGTTGGGTCGACTTCCATGGCATCCTCGGTGACGGGGGCAACATCTGACTCGTCCGGGACCCTTCTTGAAGGCCGCTTCTTCTTGGTCTGCACATGGTTTTGTTTATAAACATATTTTCAGGACATGATAGATGATATACATGCCTTGGGTTTCTTGAAGCCGACATCGCCCTTCTGTAAATAGTCAGCAATTTCGAGGTTCTCTTGATAAAATTCGTCAGAGGGATTGTCATTCACAATGAACAGATACAAAGTGCATACTGGCGTAATCGATGGACAGAAGTGATTTCTTGACAACAGCGGCAGCCTGCTCCTGATCTTCTCGTGTTGGCTTATTGACAAAGGATTGCGAGCTCCCTAAACGGAAACCCTGCATAGCATATAGTCAGAGCACGAAAAACAACGAAAGCCAACTTACCGCCTCTTTGGGGCCTTCCAAGAATTCGTCGTACTTCGACAGAACTGCACGCTTCATACCCTCTCGGCCGTCCACGAATTCCTCGTCGTCGTACCCCGTGTAATCGCGCTTCTTGACTTTGAGCTCGTTTCTCTCTTTCGTCCGCTCGTGCTCAGCCATCTCGACGTTCTGCAATTCATCCTCTGCGAGAGATGTCAGGAAATCAACATACAATCGCCACAACGGCTGAAGGAACGACACTCACCTTCGTTATCAAGTATACGGCTGTCTTTGAGTGTGAGTATCCGGGCTTCGCCGTCTTCCAGTTCGTCGAAGTCATGGCTGACCTTAAGCCCTGCGAGGTCCTCTGTATCCCGATCGACATTAGCAACTGTCCGCATTGAGGGAAACACGCGACGCACTTTCTGTATAATCAGCGCCCTGGAATACTTGATCCATGCTTTCGAGCTCGGCCTGCCGTTTTTTGGCCAGCTCCTTCTCCCGTTTCTTAGCTCTCTTGATCCATTTCAAGGTGTCGTCTGTGTCCACATCGGCGTCACCAAGTGTGGCTCCTTTCAGCGAGGCATTGAGCTCCTTCTTATTTCTCACCCTGGAGAGAGGGTCACGTAAGCAACTGTGCTTGTCCAAATATCACGACCTGAGGTCGCCTGAAAGCCCAAGCAAGGTAGAAGCAACTGATGGGCACATATCAAATGGAAACCACTCACTTCGCTATGCGATCCCTGATTCTCCTGAAAAGACGCAGAGTATGGTTAGAAACGACGTGAGAGCATGAGATATGACGAAGAATCACTTTTCCTCCTTGGCCTTCGCCTCTTGTTCGCGCTGACTGGCGTAGTTCTGCTCAGCCTGCTTCTCCTTGTCATCTACCGGGGCGCTATCATCGGTCAAAGGCTTGAGACCGAGAGAGATACGGATTTTGTTTGTCTCTTCAAGACTGATACTTTCCTCCATATTGAACGCGATTATCAGAGAAGGAGAGAGCTGGAAGTAGAGTTGAGCAAGAGAGAAGGCTAATGACGCTTTGTCAACTGGGCAGACTGCTTGTTTGGTCACGTTTGTTGTATCGGCCCGGCCCGTGCAGTCCGGTTTGATCTCGCACTCGAGGCAATCTTAGTGATACCTTGTACTTGGATATGCAAGACTCTCATGTGCCATAACGACGTAAGGGCAACCGTATGTTACGTTGAGTAGGGAGGCATAAATTATGTGGATGTATGAAGTTACACAAATGAGTGATAGCGTGGAGATGGGGCGACACATGAGAGGTAAATTAATCCTAGGAGATACTGCGAAGATCAAGCGTAGAATGAGTAGCACGAGCCTCAAGCCAACTTTGCACCTTGGCTTTCTGGTTCTTCAGAATGCCAAAGTTCAGGGACATCACGAACCAACACCTAAAAATGTTTTGAGCAGTCGCGCACTGGAGCACATGAACATAAACGTACAATCACGACCTCGACAGCAATGAGAGCTATAATGACAAGTTCCATCCGAGCGGCAGAGGTCTGAAACAAGATGAGATGTAATATTCACACCATCAAAAATTGAACACACCTCCGTCAGGAGCTGCCGCAACACTGATTGCACCTGCGAGAGGATTAGCTTTCAGATCTCAACCTTACGAAGAACTGCACTGGTACCTCGGCAGCGTATGTGATCTTTTCGTTGACTGATCGTATACGCGCTCTCACCTCCAGCGCGTTACTGAGAGAATTGAAGTAGCCTGAACGTTTGTCAGCCGACGCAATGGACACGAGCCGAAGTGACGAACCCTCGAGGACAGGTTCTGCCCAATAGAAATCCGGAGTATCGTAGAAGTTTTCCCGATTCAGGTTCAGGCCTTGACGGAATTTGAGGAGCTCTCCTAATTTTTGAACAAGGGCTCGACGTCCTAGCCCCGGCTTCCCAGTGCGTTGGAGGGACAGAGGGAGAGAGGATACGGAAGACAGATAGTTCTCCAATGACACCTCGAGCGCTGAAAGGGCAGTAGAGCGCGAGAGTGCCTGAGAAAACGCGTATCGTGCCAGCAGAGTCTCCTGATCGAAAGCAGACGCAGGAAGCGAGCGAGGCAACGCGTCTGGAGTGCTGAGGGAGGGACTACCGCCTAGAATGATGATGTCCCCTTGCAAACGCGTATTCCTATCAAGACGATAATAGAAAGTCGGGATCAGCCAACGATTATATAGGTGACCTTGACTTACTCTGAAGGATCTGTCACAAACTCCAGTTCTTCCGTCTCCGCCTCCACCAAGGGAGCGACCTCAGCCTCTGAGCGAGCGAGCACTTCTTTTTGAAACCTCTTGGCGTCCTCTTCCGAAAGACCCCAACATACAAAGCTCCCATTTCCAAAGACGAATACTTCACCTTCTTTACCCTCAGCGCCCCATTTTGGCACCCAGTATGCCTCGTGCAATGGACGCGCGGTGGGCGGGAGACGGTGTTTCAGACGCGTCAAAATGTATCGTTCAGCAGTGGCAAGCGTCGAGATCGGCTGTATGTCACTCCGCGTGGGCTTAGGATTGGCGCGAATGGGGAGGGATTCAGAGGCAGTTCTTCGAAGAGGCGTGAAAGCTTTCGGTTTTGTCTTCATTAGTGATTCATCATCAGACATACTGCGCACTCCAGACGCGAATCCTCTTTGCGATGTAAGGCATCGGGGAACAGTATTCCGTTTAACAAGCGACGCGGTCGTCCTGGATGAGAAGCCCCGGAAGATAGACGAAGAACGTTGCATGCTGGCCTGTGGTGTCTAGAAAGCAAAGAGTGTGCACCGGAGTTGAATCGACGGCCGAGTTTTTGAGCTCGGGAGAGGTTCGAGAAATTGTTGCCGGACGTGGACACTCGGCAGAAGCAGATGATGTGTAAGACGATTTACGTCACGGACAGTAAACTCGGTGAAGTCGCCGGCTTCGGAATTGACATTGGCCCGTTTGACGATCGACTCCTCGAACTTCAGCATCTTTGACAGCTAAGAGTGTTCATCCGAGAGCAAGCTGCATACATTATACGCGGTCTAGAATTACTTTTATGAGATATGGGTAGACAAGTAAATGCTATGGCAAAGTCTGAAGAAAGGTTGAAGCAACCCAGTGCGAGAGAGTGCGAGTAATTCACGACATTTCGACGTCGCTGTCCGAATCCTCTCCTTCCGCATCTTCCCAGTCGTCATTGTCGTCTGCCTCCTCTTCAGGTGATGGCCGGATACCCAACTCTTCCAGCTTGGTTATCAGCTCATTGACATGATCGAGTAGAGGTCGATCAGGATGTTCCTGATTGACATGAAGCTGCGCCATAACGAGTAAGGGCAAGGAAAAAAAATTGGAGGACAGTGTGGTGACATACCACTTTGCAAGTCTCTAGACAATCTCTTGAGTCCCTCCCTAGATCTTCCCAAGACATATCATCTAGTTTGCCCCCCTTTTCGTGAGCTTGCTCGGCCATGAGGAAGAAGCACCACCCTTCGAGGTACCACGCCTCGACTTCCTCATCGTCCGCAGCCATGATGCCGTGAAGAACCAACAGCGCAGGCGTGTATAATGAGAGCTCGAGGAATAGTTTAGTCAGGCTTAGCCGGCTGGGTATTGGTGGCAGCTTGGGGTCGTCTGAGATATGTTCAAGTCGATTGAATGTTGTGCAACAATTCGGAAGGCTTACCGGCCTCTAAGTCTTTCCATGATGACCATGCCTTCTCCAGCATCGCCTTCGCATCGTCAGGCCGTTGTTGCGACATGCGAACGGAAGCGAGAGTTTGCAATGCCTCGTTATTCTCCGGGTCCGTCTGCAGCGCCAGATTCAAGAGGTCTTCACAAGTCTTCTCTGCTGCGGGATCAAAACTGGGCCACGATGAATACGTCGGTCGATCGATCCTGTTGTAGTTAGAATACTGACCACAAGTCATACGCAGGATCCATCCAAATCTCGACTTGGCCGATGAGAGCGCGCACGATTGTGGTTTTTGTCTCTTGCTCATCGTTTTTAGAGGAGGGGCTCTCCATGGCACGTTCCTTGCCTTTCAGCTGAGCGAAAAGTATGTCTACGGCTGCACTGTAGTGCTGCAGTGCCATTTGTGGATCATCGCTGAGCTGAGCGAGATAGAGATGTGCGGCAGGCGGTGGTGATGGTGGTGCAACGGGGCTCGGAGGAAGCAGAGATTGGAATATCTGATCGTCAGAGGCATAGTATGTCAAAGCGTATTTTATGTCCTCAGCTTGCAGAAGACTCACCTGCTTGGCCGCATCAAGATCTCCCGTCTCAAGCTGTACCACACCCTGCATCTCAAGAGCCTCCGCATTATTTGGTGCGCGCTCCAAGGCGCGCACGACAAACCGACCGGCAAGCTCGTAATCGCATTGCACGATCAGGTCCTGTGCTTTTTCTAGGAGAGCGGTGATAGGTGGTAAGGGATTGTTCACTTTCTCCTGCACTATCTCGGTCGTAGGCGGTGGCGCTTTGCGTGTTTTTGTTCGAGTGCGGCCCATGGTCAATGAATGGTGGAGATCGCTATTCCGCAAATCCGTGCAATGCAAAGTCGAGCCTCGGGAGAACGGGGGAAGCCTCAGCTCAAGACGCCGGCGGGTCCGGATGCCGTGCCGCGGCACACGGCGACCACTGATAACCTTGCTCTGACTTTTCGACGAATACTACTTACGCACGAATTGAGATATCTACTTTGCGCAGATGGGATGTAATCAGGTCTGGCCCTTGTAATATAACGATTTGTCTTTCTTTGCGCATCGTATCCTCAGCTTCCAGCATATAGTCTGAAGAGTGTCTGAAGACGGCATTCTACACGAGGCCTCGGCGATGTCTCAGTGCTGGTTCCAGCCGCCACCGGCAGCCTTCCGGTCTGAGATAGCACTAATCGCATTTTAGTCTCCCTCCTTTGACCCTTCCACCACCATGTTCTCTTCATTTTTCTCGTGAGTCCAGATCGGCCTGGTATTGTTATGTATTTTGACATGGCTACAGAACTTCACCCCCTGTCGATCCGACAGCACCCAACTTCCATCCCGTCTCGTCGAGATTCGCAAAGGATGAGCTATTTGGGGAGCTCGAGCCGAAGGACACCGAGTGGACATGCGCTGGTGGGTTCGCAACCGAGACACAGATCTGGTACAATATACTAGAGGATGGCACATCTGTCATGTGTCAGGTTATCCATTCTTCCATCGGGTGAGTGCTGCCATTCTGAAGGATGCTGTCGAACTCGAACCCTAATACCATCGATCTCAGAGTTTGGTATCCCACCATCCAGTTCACCTGCAAGATCTTCAATCCCAACACCGGAGAGAAAGTCTGGCGATCAGTCAACGTCTCCAATTTTGTGACGCCGCCTCCGGGTCTGGACAAGCGATCAAGCAAGGCTGACCAGTTCACCATCACTCATAAATCGGACCCCGACTCTGACTTCCCTGAGTCCTATACCCTCTCCGTAAACCTCTCCACCGACTTCCAAATCTCTCTCAACGTACGCCGCCCTGCATCCGTCCCGGGGTACAAAGTAGGTAAAGGACCTGAGGGAGGGTTCTCGTACTTTGGTCCGGATCCTACCAAAGCAGAGGGCTACGTTATTCATCGATTCTGGCCTCGCGATGTCGGCTCCGGCCACATCATCTTGAACGGCAAGGCGATCACCGTCGAGGGCCCAGGCATGTTCGTTCACGCCATCCAAGGGATGCGACCGAACCTCGTAGCTGCGCGCTGGAACTTCGCACACTTCCAAAGCTCCCAGCACGGCGGCGTGTCTGCGATCCAGATGGAGTTCACCACGACCGATGCCTACGGGCGGAAAGGCGCAGGGTCTGGGTATGTGACGGCGAACGTAGGCTCGCTCGTCATCGGGAACAAGCTGGTGTCCGTTACGGCGGAGACGAAGTGGCCAGACGAGGATCAGCCAGAGAAGCCGGATGTCATCTCGCGTGCGCTGCATCTTAAGCCCGCTCACGACCCTGACACGGGGTATGCACAGCCCACGGAGCTCGTTTTCCGGTGGGCAGGCCCATCATTGCTCACGGATGCTCCCGGGTCGGTTGATGCAACGCTCGCGGTGAACGTCGGTAACCCCACGTCCCCTCAAGGCCTGATCGAGAAAGTCGATGTCCTGGCGGAGATCCCTGGTGTGGTCAAAGCGGTCGTGAGCTACGTCGCGGGCACCAAGCCATACATTTATCAGGTGAAGAGTTATCCAATACCCGCAATAATACGAGTAGCTAATGTACTCCTTGCAGTGGATCAATCCAGCAAAGCTCGTCGTCATTGGCCCAGACGCAATCGTGCCGGGGTTGTCTGGAGGTCTGGAGGTGGACGGTCATGTGTATAATGAAGCAACGTTCATCTCAGCTTGAGATTGTAGTCCTGTAATTCCGCCTTGTATCATCTTGCATGTTTGCGCACGCACATCCAGCTGCTCTCGAATATAAAGCACAGCATCTGTCTCTTCTCAGTTCATGGCGTTCTTGTCCACCTTGTGAGAGCTCCGCAGTTGAGAAGGCTGCACTTGGAGCGGAGAAGGTATACGCGTCTACCCTTGCCGCGGCATGTGAGTCAAAGAGAGGGATGCCGATACGTAAGGTGCTTCGGGCGGACCCGATAGTGCAGCATTGATATTGACCATAGACCAAGTTGTGTTCACAGCACAACATGAGCCATGTTTCGTCTGTTGATTCGCCAAATCCTACGAAGACCGATTCGAAATCAGTCTTTAACTCGCAGCTTCAAGAGGTCTCACTCCTCGTCGAACCAGGCTCCTCCCAGATGCTGTTCTCAAAGGAGCCACCTGTGCATCCCGATCCGCGCTTCACCTGCTCTCCTCCAGATTGATTCCTCCCGCCGTTTCAGGCAGTTCAGCTGCGGAGGGAACGGAATTTGGGTTCCCGTTGCCTCCTTTCACTCGACCTCGCGGAATGAGGCACTTCCATTCGTTTCTCTTGTTGCGTTCTTCAAGGTAAGTGCGCCCGCCCTTGTTTCGATCGGTTCTCGTTCCTAGTCGCTTCATTGATCCTGCGAAGGCATCAACTGCCCTAGAGCTTGCGCGAACGGCTGCGCGAATAGCGTTCACGTTCATACCCGTCATCCTCGTGAAGAACCACAGGACCCGCAAAATATTGAAACATGTGGAGGATGCAAAGAAGAAGGATCCAAATGCTGTATTCCCAGCTAGGTTTGACAAACTGGTTGAGAATAAAGGAGACGTGCTTAGGAGGATACGCAAGAGGACCATCCTTTTCCATGGCCTGCTGTTTACTCCAATTTTCCTTTTCTGGGCAGCCATCATCGCAAGCCTAGAGAGAACACCTCTTACCGGACGGTACGTAGATACAAACATAACTGGCGATCTTTATTGACAATGATAATATGCATCAGATGGCGCTTGATATTGCTGTCACCAGAGGAAGAGCAGGACATTAGCTCGCAACTCGCTGGCTCAGGATGGTACCAAGCAGTGGGTGAAATTATCGCAAAAGATGATCCCCCAAAAATCATCCCTCCTAGTGACTGGCGATATGCATGGGTCCGAGATACGCTCCGTGCTTTGGAGACGGCAATTCCTACGTTAGGGATCGAGCAAGCTTTGGAGCCCGCATGGCTTGAGCGGGGACCTGATGATGTCCCATTACCCCCGCCTGCAGAATTCCCTCTCCGACCACGACCCCGCGCGTCTGAATATATACACTGGGTGTGTCAAGTTACAAACTCCCGGCCTGTGTCGACTATCCCACATATCATCCCAGGTCCCCCATATTCTCTCATCGTTGTCGACAACCCAGATTCATGCAATGCATTCTCATACGGCTTTGGTCCAGACGGGGCAGGTGGGATTGTGGTATTTTCGGGCTTCCTGGACCAAATCATGCGAAATCATCCACCACTGAAGCCGACAATCGCTTCTAACGTCCCTCGCTCAGAGGAGACGTCTTGGTGGTCCCCCCTGTTTGGAAATCTCTTTGTCGTGACGCCGCCCATAAACCAGTATCAACCCACACCCGAGCAGACCTCCGACCTCGCGATTCTCCTCGCGCATGAGCTTGCGCACCTCGTCTTGTCCCACCATCTGGAGACGCTTTCTTCTAGGACGGTTGTTGTACCAGGCATTCTCTCCATCTTCTCGGACGTCGTCCGAACGCTCATCTTCCCCATAACCATGTTTCTCGGGCCGTTCGTCAATGACGCTGTCGGGCAGCTTGGAACGGTTGGCTCTGGCGAACTCACGAAGCTAGGAGAGTACTGCACGAGCCAAAAGCAAGAAATCGAGGCCGATGTCGTCTCTGCGAGGTCAGTGCTCTTGCGCCCTAGCCCACTGCTCTTCAGGTCGATGCTGAGTTTGGCTCTATGTTTAGGTTGCTTGCTCACGCAGGCTTCGATCCTCGGCGCGCCGTGCAATTCTGGCAAAATCGCTCCGAAACACCAGCAACCGCTGAGTGTTCCCCCACTCTGGCCAAGGAGAAAGAGCGAACTGAGAAGAAGCACAGCATGTTCCCGTTGGGGATCATGGGCTCTGGGCATCCAATGAACGAGGTGCGCGTGGCGAAGCTGAAGGGGGAGATCGAGCGATGGCAGGAGGAGAGAATCAGAGTGCTTGCTGAGCGGCAACTCGGAACAGTTGGATCTTAGATGCGCACTAAGTGCGGGATTTCCTTCAGACTATTTATTTGTTTCATCTCTTTTATCTATGTCGACGAGAAGGCAAGCGTTACACATGACACTCATTTTTCTTTGGATCTCTCTGTTCAAACTGTCCACTTTTTTTCTTCTTCTGGTTGGCGATCTTGCCGCTTCGTTCTATGTAAAGTACCTACGGTGTAACAGTAATCCGAGACGCGTCAATATCCCACTCATCCATACGAGGATCCTTCGAGTTGTATCAAATTCTGACCTGCTTTTATCTAACTGGTGGATCTGTTGGAAAAGGGGTCGAAAGAATGTCGGTTCGAATTGCAAAGAGACTACAAGCAGTTGATAAAGTACATCTACACTACGAGGATATTGAACTATGAACTGGAAACAATATAAACAACTATGGAATCTACGGACTGGTCGGCAAAAGGAGGGGCTGCTGCTCCGGGGCACGAGTGTCGCTCCGCAGAGGCTTTCTAACCAGGTGAGCGGTGCGCGCGCCGTCATCGAGCTCTACGATCTCCTCTACGATCTCGTATCCACCCCATTTAGGGAGGAGAATAATCCACACATAGTAATACAAGCCACACAGCTGCGCAAGTGATGTTGTCAATGAGAAATTATAGCAAGAATGGAAATGGACATACGGCGAGAACGCCAAGGCCGACGACACAATACCTGGTGTGCATAAACTTTCATTAATTGTGCTGAGGCGATCAATCAATGCTTGAGACGTACGTGGCATACCAGAAAGAAACATCTGCGTGACCTTTCTCTGGGGGAACCCTGGTACGGAGAAGGTTAGGTGTTCGCTCGCCAAGGATGACTAGATGTTTGCACATACCATGGCATGACAAGCAAGAGGGTGCACTTCAAGACGTACAATATCACGGCAATATTCCAGACCTTGAATACCGGCTGTGCATGCCCTGCAGCTGCATATCGTCGACGAAGAATCCACACACTGATCGCGGTCGCGGCAGAAAAAATCTATTGGCAGCCAAAGCGAAATATATCAGCACCGTCATAGGCTCATATAATAGAGCCCTCGAGAAATATGTACCAGGTGAGGATAGGAAGCAAGGTCAAGGAGGAAGTTGAATGCGTCTTTAGCAGGAAGTGCAAGGATGACCACGAGGGTGAGGAAGTACTTGAGTGCCACGGGCGCAAGAGGGGTGCCAAAGGGTTTTGTCGAGGCAAAGAACTCGGGATAGGGCAGGAGGCCTTGGCGAGCAACCTCCCGAAGAACACGAGCTTGACCGACTGTCTGTAGGAGGATGAGCTTGCTAATCAATAGAAAACCACGAGTCTCAGGTGTACTCACGACAGCAATCTGTACCAAGCAGCGTTCAGACATTTCACCGAATCCTTGCAATATAGATGTAACGTTTACTGACGACATTTCCTACGCAGCTCAACGCTACCATGATGGGCAGAACCTTCGACGCCCAATGATCACCATATACGTGCTTGAAGAACAACGCGGCAACGAGCTGGCCAGATCCCTTGATCTCATCCGCTGGGACAGCGGCAACGTACGCGACATTTGTCAAAAAGAAGAGAATGGTCACAGTGACGAGAGAGATGATGCCCGCATTGCGTACGGTACGGACAGGATTCGAGCCTTGGACTTCATTCAGGACATTGAAGGCGTTAGACCAGCCGACGAACGCGAAGTTCGCTTTGACGAGAGCGGTGGCCAATGCGTTGGGGTTCGATTTACTTCCATGCCAGATGTTGTGGAAATTGGCAAAGGGGTCTGAGACCCTAGTCAACCCAGCAAGGACCGCAATACCGGTCAGTGTGACGCTGTGAAGAGTATCAACAATGGATAAGAAGAAAGAATAACCGTGTAGCAGGACTCACAATGCTAGAGACGCGACTTTGAAAGCGGTCAGGAGGTTCACAGCCCGAAGGGACCACTTCGAAGAAAGACCAACAACTGGATTGTAATGAGAACAAGCTGAGGGACAAGTAATGGTAGGTTTTACCTCCTACGCTGAAAGTGACCATGGCTATCGCAATGGTCGTCTGTCGGAATCCCGTCACCGGGATATCAAAGAGAGACAGAACATATTGGGCAAAGACTACTGAGTTTGTAGCGCTGAATCTGGAGGTGATGATGAATATAAGCATGTCTTCGTTAAGCAGCAGCTGAACGATACAAACGACGTAAGCACAGAGGTCACTGCAAAGGTGATGGGTACGAGGAAGCGCGGTCGAGGATATGCTTGCTCTAGATAGACGACCTCAGCGCCGGCTCTGTGAGGGAAGAGGCTGGCAAGCTCTGTATACACAAAAAGAGCAACTGAAGGGACAGTCACGAGACGCCATTGAAAGTTGGTGTCCAAGGACGTACCGAATGCAAAAACCGGCGCGATGATCCAGAAGCTGAGAAGCAGGCCAACCGAGCCGACCGAGTTCAGTATGACTCCCGGGACAGAAAATATCCCAGAACCAAGCAACTGTCCTAAGTTCAGCATAACAGCAGAAGTCAGGGTGACTTCACGACCGAGAGGGTTCGTCTTTGTACAGATGCCAGTCAGTCATGAATTATCCAAAGGACGCAAGTTACACACCTTCTCGACTGGCGCGCCTGGGGCGAGCTCATCGTCGCTAACGTCCTCTACTTCGATGTCCACGGCAGGGGATTTGGGAGAGCTAGAGGTGCTCCCGTAGTCCTGCGAGAGGGAGGGCATGTCGGTACACGATCATGCAAGGGCTGCGAACCCCTTAAGATAGAACAAGTTAGATAGGTGACGAAGCCAATTATACATAAATGTTCGCACATGGATCGCTGCTGCGAAGTGTCATACAGCATAGCTATGGCGCCATCTGGTACGGTTTGGGCATTGTCAGGCATGATGCATCAAGTCCTGTTGAATAAGCTACTGGTGGCATCAGTCAGAAACCTGTTTTCGGACGAGCATGCACAGATAAATTATCAATTGACCTCAAGGGACGTTCAAACAACGCCGTGCTCATTTTGTCCCATCATCGTCGAGCATGAGCACACTGACGCGGCACCGACGCGAATGAAGCATGTGTCACGTGAGAATAAGACGTATTATAGCCCTCAGTCTTCCTCTGTTCACAGATTTTTTGTTGACCGTCAATTGGATTTTTTCTGTCAATGAAGGCAGTGGAGTTCCTTTGCTTCGTGCAGGTATCGAATTATGGAAAGGTAAAAAAAAATCTCTCTACAGCATAAATATCTTCACAATTCACGACTTCATGCAGATGCCGCCGCATTGCACTGGGTTTGCTGGTCACCGCACGCAGTGACTGTCAAAGTACCCTTGTTGCCGGACGAGTTCGCGGCGTTAGCGCACTTGTTGTGCTGAACATCACTGTGAACGGCCAGATAGGTCAGGATTTAGATGACATCACGGAGGGATAAAGTACGTACCATGAACGAACGAGGGCGTTCTGCTTGTTCTTGAAGTCGGAGTTCCCGTCAACGTGGAATGAACCATTTCCGAGGTCCGTCACAGCAGGCGCAGGGACACCACCGAGAGCACCCGTGAAGGTCTGGAGGTTGCCGCTAGTCGCTACGGCAGCGTTAGTCGCAGCGGCGCTGGCCTAAGAATCAAAGTCAATGCATGAATGGCAGAGGTGACAAGTATGTCACTGACAGACGACGCGGCCGAAGAGGCAGGGATCGAGGCAGCAGCAGCCGCAGAGGTCGTAACGACTGAGCCAGACGAAGCAGCAGTCCCCGATCCAGTGCCAGCGATGACGCGACCCTGGTCATCTACAGAGGCAACGGCAGCAAAGTTGGTCTTGATGCCGAACACCGCGTTGAAAGCGTCGGCCTGGGCACCAGTCTTGGGAGTCTGGGCCTTGGAGGCAGTTATCGCAGACGCACACGTCGCCTTTGCGGTAGCATCAGCGCCACATGAGTTGGTCAGGGTATCGCAGATGAATTGGGTAATGATGTCAATGTTTTGAGCAGAGCCGTGGCCGTAAGAGGCTAACGATACAAGGTCAATCACACGATTTGTTCATGATCGAGGAAAAGATACCCACTCCTGTCGACGGGCTCGAAGCTGGTCTCCCTACGGTTGTCGAAGCCGGTAGCAAACTCAATCTGGGGAACGGAGCATTTGCCGAAGTTGCCAATACCGCCGGCAGAAGAAGCAGTGGTGGTGGCAGCCTGGTTGGCGCTCGCGGAAGAGCTAGCGCTTGTTCCAGCGGCAGAGGAGGAAGAAGCAGAAGAAGCAGCACCAGAACCGGTGCCAGCGATGACGTTACCCTGGTTGTCGACAGCAGCAACAGCAGCGAAGGTCGTTTTGATACCAAAGACAGCATTGAAAGCTTGGTGTATGTCAGCACGTGAGACACGACGACGTAGAAAGTAGAGCCCACCATCAGCCTGAGCGCCAGTCTTCACGGCCTGACCCTTAGAAGCCGTGATCGCAGAAGCACAAGTGGCCTTAGCAGTCGCATCGGCGGCGCAGGAGTTGGTCAAAGTATCGCAAATGAACTGGGTGATGATGTCAATGTTCTGAGCAGACCCATGGTTGAACGAGGCTGGAAAATTCAAGGTCAATTCAGCAGTCGAAAGCTTGTACAGGAGGAAACTCACTCTTGTCGACAGGCTCAAAGCTGGTCTCCTTGCGGTTGTCGAAACCAACACCGAACTCGATCTGGGGAACTGAGCATTTGCCGAAGTTACCGATGCTACCCGCAGCGGCAGTTGACGCAGCAGCAGCGCTAGACGTTACAGCCGATGGAGCTGATGCACCGGAGGCAGCAGTAGCAGTTACGATTGCTGTGACGGTAACGGCCGTCTGGAGCAGTCATGTCAGACTATTGTGATGAGTAAACAGACGGACAAAACGCACAGGGCAAACATCAGACGCAGCATCGACATTGCCAGCAGAAGCGGTGACAGTAGCTGCTGCCGAAGTAGCAGCAGATGCAACCGCCGAGGTCACTGCCGAGCCGGAGGAGGCAGCACTGTGTTTGACAAAATCTAAACGCCCGATTGTCTGAGAAAGATTGTAATACGTACGCCGCGCCACCGAAGGGAGAGGTGTTCGCCTGAGAGCCCTTCTTGACGGAGGCCTTGGTTGCAGGATCGAAGAAGAGATTGGGGTCATTAGCAGGATCTTGAGCTTGAACTAGGCCATTGAGCTCTGCGTTCTTAGGCGCCTTCTGGCAGAAGACAGAGTTACGGTTCGGGGGGGGGTTGGTCGTGAAATCCTATAAACGATATTAAGACATACGAATGTTGAAATCGATTAACAGACTCACCGGAGGTGTATTCTTCTCGGCCTGGCGATATTCCTTAGCAAGAGCGATCATGTTAGCCTGTGTCGCAGCATCAAACTGCTTGGAAGCGTCTAGGAGGAAAAGGTAAACTCTTTTAAGTACATTTGTCGATTTCATGGTGAACTGACCAATGATGGCATCCGCCATATCCTGCTGGGTGCACTCCCCTTGAGCGGCAAGGAGAGGGGTAATAGCCTGACCAGACAGGGTACCACAAACCTGGCCAGGGCAAGCGGCCGAGAGCTTGTCGATGACCGCGGGGTGCTCCTGGCCAAAGCGACGGGGGTTAAGAAGGACGGCACGATCGTCGCGCTCCATCCAGCGCATGCGACCCAGAGCGGGTTCAGAGAAGGTCAAAACAGACAAAGCCGCGAGGGCAACAAAGGATTTGCTGAGCATATTTGCAGGACCAAAAGAGTGAAGCAGGCGTGGAAAGACCGGGAATGGATAGCAGAGGGAATGCAAAGAGAACTGCGTAGAGAGACAAGACCGCGATGGCCTAGAAAGAATGTGAATTGACACCTGGTCGGAAAGAGGGTACTAGGCAAAGGAGAGCCGTTCAACGACAACAGGCAAGCCTGTAGAGGAGATAAAAACAAGAAAGGGTGCAGGTCGATACACACACTGACATGCTTTATACTCGGGAGACAGGAACATAGGGCGATAATATTCCGGTTGCCATCCGAGCCGGTAACCACACGAAACCAGCGTCGAGAGGGTTCTAGTTATCATGTTTTCCAGAGTCCCATGTGCTGGCGTTGCCAAGTCTCAACATCGATATCCTCCACGATCCCTGCCTTTTCTGGCCACCGTGCCTAGACGGCCCGGACGACCCAGCGACCACACCTTTCCATTCACGCCAGACTCACCTTCTTCATGTCTTATGAGGTCTTACGACATGTCATAAATGCGTGGAATCCTCTGGACACTCGGCTTCCGAAAGATCTAGAATCTTAGATGATTCAAAGCTGGATACTGCTGGATATCGGACAATTAAGCTACAATGAATCGGTCATTTCACAAAGGCACCGAGGCGTACATCCGTCCATATGACAGAAGGCCTTCTGCGATCTTCTATGTCTTGTACAAGAGTTGTACAAGTCAGCATCTGTAAACAGCACTTGAACTTGAATGCCTTTATTAACTGGCCTCCACAGTGTCTCCATGTACCAGTCAGGCACCAGTGCCTGCAAATCATTACGCAGGAACGACCCGTAGCAACTCCCGCTCCGAGGCATCGAACCAATTGACGTCCTTCACGACGCCCCAATCGACCATTCCGTCAGCATGACCGCATGCACGCAACAGCTTCACTCCCTCCGATATCATGCCCTTGATGTGGCCGCATTTCACTCCGAGGCCTGGGCAATTGCACCAAAGACGGTGTCTCCATGCCGCAGCATTGATGAGCTCCCATCCGTGCATGACCAATAAAGAGCGTTGATATGCCCTCCGGTCGCTACTCGAGTGGAGTGGCGGGAGGTGTGCCGAATATAGAGCTGATGCGAATGCGCGCAGGATGCGCTGATGCTTGTGATCGGCGGCCTTGAGAGGTGACAAAGTTGAAAGATGGAGGTAGGCTCCTAGACAGTCATGATGGCGATCACTATGGGATCTGCACACAAGGCTGTAGGCGTCAGCCTACTTACCGAGTTGGGCGACGTCTGCCGCTAGATCATTCGGTCCCGCAAACTCCCAGTCGCAAATCTTCAGGATGGGAGTGTCGGATGTCGCGTCAACCAGGATTGTACCGAACCATATATCGCCCTGTGAGAAAGCAATCTTCTTCCTGGTACGCCAGTGCTCACGGGCACGGTGTCCGAGATCTTCGTGGTCGGGTACCCCAGCATCCTTCATGAATGCTTGAGCATTGTCAATCACCTGATTCATGACACTTTCTCCATCCTCGTTCGCGAACAATTTGACCAGCTCTCCATGGGTCGTGGTGGTTGAGTTGTCATCGTACGCGTGGTGAATTGATGCGAGGAAGCGCCCTAGAGACTCGCCAGCGATGGATGCCGACTCGGACGTAGTCGACGGAGAGACGAAGAATTCGTCGAGGGTAGGATGTGCGCCCAAGTCGGACTGGATGAGGACGTGCTGCGACTTGTCATAATAGAGTAAATATGGTACGCGAATACAAGGGTTGCCTTGGAGCGCGCGAGACAAGGGAGAAGCTTTTTGAAAGAGGTGAAGGGCTCTGGCCTCGATGGTCTACGTGCGTGAGCAGGCAGCAGCAGGCGCAATAAGCCAGCCGAACATTTTGATGTCACAGAATACAACGCACCTGTCTCTTCTGTGAAAAGGCAAAGGCAGGGAACTTGGCGAAGTAAGGAGGAGCCTGCTTGAGCACTATGGACTCGTAACCCAAAAGCTTCTCTTTCAGATTACTCTCTATGTCTTCGCTGGTATCAGGCGTCCAAGGTGCAAGAGTCGGAGGATTCGCTTGCACTGCTCGGACGACGAAATTGGCGTTCCCTCCGGAGAGTTCATGAATAATCCATTCAACGCGCGTCAGATCGAAGAGGTATTTGTGGAAGTCAAAAGGAAAAACGTCAGCTAATTCCGCATGAGGCATGGCGAGCGCAGTGGAGGGCATAATATGAGGGCATAGAGATAAACCGTCGGCGACGAGTGATTAAATATAGATGTAGGACTATGTGGGCGCAGCTGTGCGAACTGATAACGAGTCAATGGCCCCCGCAATTCGGCCAGTTATAGCAAATCAGGAATCCATATAGAAACATTCCATGCAGTGAACTCGGACGTATAAAAGCGTGAGCTCCTGCGTAGAGTCTGCTTGGCTGATCTTGCGCAGAAGACAATCGTTTCGCGTATGCTGCGATCATTCAACACGAAATGCTGCTTTTTAATACCTCAAGCGTTCCGAGGAGGCATGTGCGATAGAAATGAAAGAAAAATGTTGTTCTCCCTACGGAAGTTACATCAACAGTCTAATGTGCATCTCCGGCTAATGTTGGTGGACCTCGTGAACAACGGGACCAGCGGCGTCCTGCTCGAGGGCGTATGCTGCACGCATAACATAAGTCACTGCGCCGCAGCGAGCGAGACAAAAGCACTCACCCGATCCGCACTCAGGGCAACGCCGCACTTTCTCCTTGGTGAGGTTCATCCACAGGATGTCGTGCGAATCCGCAGGGTAGCCGGTGCAACCGATGATACGGTCGGGTTCCTATTGAAGTATGTATTAATGAGCGCGAATGTATAGGATAGAAGCCTTCTTGAACAGCAATGTCGCAGCACGTCGCAGCACGCCGCAACAGCATGTCAGAACGGAGGCAAAACACGTACCACGGAGAAGACCTTGATGGGATCGGCAAGGGTCCCAATACGACTCGCATCCAGCGGGTTCAGGTCGAAGACCTCAACACCCTCCAGGTTACCGAGGACCTGAACACGGTCAAGACCAGTAGACTGAGCCTCGTCGGTAGGGACCTCTCCCTCCTTCGCACCGGTACCGTAAAGAGAGGGGGCAGATGCGTGGTGGCCGTCCGAGCGACGGATAGCCGTCGTAGAAAGTGCGCGCAAAGAAGCGGCGTTGGCAGGCTTGATGCCGGCGCGTGCGGCGAGTACCGCTGGGCGGGCAGAGCGCAGGGCTGCTTTGAACATGATTTTTGACGGGGAGTCGGTCGTGAGGTTGCGGATTAAGGGAGCGTGACGGCGCAGGGGATATATGTCACTGGCGTCACGCATGGTTCCGCATGGTCCCGGGCCAGTCAGGCCTCCTGCAATTCGAGGCGCATCGAGTGTTGGCTCGACCTGCTATCTACGCGCCTAAGCAAGGTAAGATAGTGCTTGGGCTTGAATGTTAAATATTGGACCTCAAAAACCACGGTCGACGAACGGTCAATACAGAACAAAGAACGGCCGCGCACGACCACCATACGGCATACCTGACAGACTCCCTTGGGGCGCATCCGGTGTCCAAGCAGTCCCGGGGGTATATACAAATAAGTACTCCACGGCTATCGCATCGGTCGTGGAAGACGACGACGCAAGGCTTTGCCAAGCTGGTAAGTATGATTTTACAACGACAACACGCTATTTCACACTGAATTTTCCCTTCCACTGTACAGTTTTTCTTCCATTCACCTTTGAGCGGGTCCAGACGCCCAGATGTACTGGTCAAGCTCGAATGACTTCGAGTTCACCACCACGTCATTGAAACTTTGAAGGTGTTCCGCCCACTTGCCGAGCGGTGCCGAGTGCTGCCGATCACGAAAGTGGTGACGCTTGGCCCAAACTAGGCAAGTGTGAAGGACGGAACTAGAAGACGATGGAGATGGATATTTATTTTGGTGCTTTTGGCAGAGACATGCCCGATGCATCCCCAGGCCACCTGCATCCTCGACGCTTGAGCTAATCATAGCATTCCTGGAAGCGGGGATCAAAGTCCTTCAACGTCGTCGAGCGCTCGCCATCCGTTCTTTCTTCCCGCTCCCTTGCTCCCCATGGCCCGTTCTCCCCCCCGGCAATCGACGCTGGACATCGAGAACATCCTCACAGATTACTACGAACCTGCTAATAACAATCCTTACCAGAAGCGCGCGAGCGGCACCAGCGTTCGCTCTCGCCATGACTCGATCCCACTCCCACCATTCACACGGACATTGACTACGCAGTCTACCTCAAGCACGTACACTGTCAACTCGACCACGGACCTCGTGGGTGGCCACCTGCACGCGTCCAGATACCATGAAGGCTCGTTCTCATGGCCGTGGCATGCACAAGATAACTCGGACAGGGAGAAGATGGCGGGCAGCAGCGAGAAAGGCCCTGATGTCAACAAGCCGGCAATGAGACTATGGGAAGGGTGGAGAGTAGTCGTCCTGGGCTCCTGTGCGTAATCTCGTAAATCTCCTAATTGACATTCCAAATTCTCAAGGTTTCCAAAAATAACGCATCTAGGGATGAACGTTCTACTTGTATTATTGCCAGCATCGGTATTGCCCATTTGATACTATCTTACTTCTTTCTAACACAGGATGTTGCAGTGGATTGTGGAAGCTGTGGTCGAGGAATCGCGGACCCTCGTCTTCATATGTACGTTGCGAGTGCACTAGGTCAGTTCCTTCGCGTGTCCATCTAACAGATTGTCCAGTCTGCGTTCTCTCGGTGGTGCCGCTTGTGAGAGAGAGTCTATCCGCGATCCAAAATAACTAGCTTTGTTTTGACTCTTAGCTTTTCACCAGCTGCACGATCTGGCTACTAGTGAATTGGCACTGCGAATGGGAGGGTCAAAGGCAGGGCTCCTCAATGCCAGTATGGTATGTGACAAATGATTGTTCGGAGATCCTTTGTATGATGTCCACTGACGTGTTGATCTCTGCAGAGCAATATGTGAGTTCTTCTCACAACATCGAATGATTTTGTAAAATGTTCATATCACTGAGACAGTGTAGAAATAGTGGTTGCCGTAAGCTATTTTATTCCAAGACATTCATTTTCAGATATCGTAACGAAACGAAAACAGACTACCGCACTTCGCAAATGCCAACTCCGCGTTGTCCAGTCGTCCCGTATGTTGCTCCACTCTTTTACAGCTGACAAGTGACATGAAAACTGAGGGGTTGCTCAAGTGATTGGCTCGATGCTCAGTAAACTTCGTACGTGGATGGGGACGGGAGATGTTATCACAGAGGGCGTATCTTAACGGACTTGTTTACAGTGCTCGTACTGGGCATGTGCTTCTTTGCAGGCGGACTACGATTTTCTGAGCAAGCATTCGAATCAAGTATGTGGCCAGCCCTCTATTTCTATGAATGGTCTGATGTTGACTTGCTTTGGACAGCTACGACGCAGATACATTCGTCTCTTCTCAGCATTAGCGTTGGCGCTGTTCTCCTCCCCGCGGCGTACCACTTCTCTCTTAGCGGAGGAGAGGGTCTGGCTTCCAACGAGCAGAAACGCGATATTCTCCAAATGAGCCATGGGGTGAGTGATTTGCAGCCAGGACACGCGCATTTGGGCTCGATTGGTTTTCATGCTGCTTTCTAGGTTGCAGTCATCCTTCTTATCAGTCAGTACATGACATGAGCTGTTCGCCAACATGAATTGTTAATCGATCCTCCCTCCAGTTTACATATGCTACCTCCTTTTCCAATTGTATTCGCACACTCACTTGTACAAGGATCACAAATCCACGAGCAACCGACACGATCTCAAATCTCTGAGGCCTCTCAATCTTCACATCACAGTCCCCTCCGCTTCCTCCTTCCGCCTAGATAAAGGTCGAAACTCGCCAGGTTTGTACCAGTCGACAGCAGTCGACAGTCGCGAGTCAAGCCCTAGGGGGCCTCAGTCGCGTACGAACTCGTACTCCGGCCCACCACGCTTCAGCTCTCCGTCACCGTATACGTCTGCCTCGAATTCGATATCGGAGATCGCAGTGCCGGCGACGAACGGCGGCGCAAGTGCGAGCTCATCCACTGTCGGGCTCTCCTACCCGAAGGGTAAGGCGATGCCCGCTCCCGCGCTGAACTCTACAGTGAAGCTGGTGAACGATGGGCGGCACACACCTTCGGACTCTGCATCTCGAGTGACTCGTACCGACTCTGAGACGGTTGTGGGTCACAGTCAGGGCGTTGTGCATTTCGATGAACAGGCCCACGTCGATATTGGGGAGTCACCAGCGCTCGACGAGAAACAGCAAGCGAAAGAGGAGAAGGAACATAAGACGAAGGAGCCGAAGTTGAGCTGGCCGTTGACCATGGCATTGCTTGTTGTTGTCACTGTCGTGAGTCATCGCGTTCCTTCATACAGGACCTCGGGATCGTAACAATCCGTTCATTTTGTGGTATTATAGCTGGTTGCGATCAATGCAGAATGGCTGGTCGAGTCCATGGATGGAATAAGTACCACCATAATCAGCAAGGAGTGGATTGGTCTCATCTTACTGCCCGCCGTCAGCTCCATCGCCGGTGGGTACATCTCCTTCTCTAAGGCATTGGCTGACGTGTATTCGATGCGAAAGAATGCGTTACGACTATCAACGTGTCAAGAAAGGATCAGCTCACGCTGAGTATTGGCGTAGCAGTCGGTTCAACTATCGTAGGTTACCTCAGCATTGAGCATGCATAGATTCTAACGCTCTTCTGTAGCAAACTGCTCTTTTCGTCATCCCGTGAGTCTCATCTTGTCTAATCGCCTGTAAAGGTTGTTTATAACTGCCTTGATGATACTTAGGTTCATGGTCATCTTGGGCTGGATATTGAACAAGCCCCTCGCCTTGCTTTTTGATCCCTTTGAATCTGTGGTACGGACTGTTACCTCCTCCAGATGTTGCATTCTTTTGAAGACTTTGCTGTCATGTTCAGGTCATGTATATCTCCGGTAAGCTTGCTTGTTGCATCCAGACTCGTGAGGCAAACGATAAGTATCGTAGTGCACACCATGGGCTATGTCGTGGCTGATGGCAAATCAAATTGGCTGGAAGGTGCCATCCTAATCTGTAAGCCCTTTCTCTTTCGCTCGGATTCACGTACATTCACTGGTGCTAACGCTCATGAAGGTCTTTACATGATCATCGCCGTCTGCTTCTGGTTCTATCCAGGTAAGCGGTGGTGGACTCAGGGCATCGAGGCGTGTGACTAAATCTTTGAAAGGGTCAACATTTTCCAGCACTCTCGCAGCCTGCCAGTTGGATCACTCCGCCTGAAACACATCACTTGTCGTTTTGTACTCATACCCCACATTCACTAGCATACCACCATCAAATCCTGCATTCCTGTCATTGTCTTCAGCTCATGGACCATTTCCCCATGCGCTCATCTTGTCGCGCGACTCCTAGATCTGACCGACCCCATGGACACTCTAGAGAATGGGTCTCGCCTTGCATTGTTTAATATCATGAATAGATTCCTTTCCCAATTTTATATGGTATGTACAGCATAATGCATGTGTATAATACTACTCGACTAGTTTGCTCCCTGATGCTCGCTGACTGGAAAGTGTTAGTTTAGAGCGAATGCAAGCTGTCGACTTAGCATTCAACGATCGAGTCTTAGTATAGATCTCGCTACTTCTTGAGCGGATGCGTACAAATTAGCTCCTTTTGCTGATCTTAGTCTTCTATCCGAAGAACAAGATGGTCCCGCCACATCAGCAGGATAAGATGGACAAACGACCCTTTTATAATGATGCCAATGGTTGAGATGAATATGTGCGTAGATGATGTCGGTATATATATGCGCTCATGCAACGATGATTCTCCAGATCCCTAAGAATGTCTACCCGAGAGCTCATGCATCATAGATAGTATCGATCACCTGCGTTCAACGCATTCAATCAGTTGCATGCGTTGTGGGATAACAAAATCACACGAACCGATCTGCCCCATCCCGGGCTCGACGGCCCACACTTTCCTCCCTCTGCCTCCCTCCTCACCGTGCAACATATCCTGATCGCTCTCTTCGAGCCATGCCTCGCGCAGGTTGTCGTCCACAGCACCCGTGACGATAGTGACCTCGGGAAACGTTCGGCGCAGATGCGCGATCCCTCCGCTTCGTGCGACGAGGAAAGTGACGAAGATGATGTGGGAGGGCGGCACGCCGTGATCGAGCAGAACTCGGATGGCCATGAATGCCGACGCACCCGTACCGATCTACCAAGAGTTTATACAGATAAACAGGAATATCAACAAGGAAAAGACTGATCAGACCTGGGCATCAAGAAGGAACACCCATGTCTTCTCCGCACGGTGTCGTTCGCGAATGCAAATAGGAAGCATGACATGGAGAAGTAGCGGCTCGCCGCTTTTGGAGTCCGATTGAACTAAGAGAGAGCCCATCGGGACATCGTTGATGACGCGCTCGAGCCCTCGCTCGAGAGGGCCGCCGCTGTAGCGCGTGCTTATAAGAAACAGCGCCACAATGATGGAAAATAATACACACGATCGCAATATTGTCACACCGCAAACCGACTTAAAGCCTGAAGTTAGCACGTATAACCGCAGGACATGATAAATAAATTTACTGACTTCCGCGTCAATGGCTTTGCCTGCCGTCTTAACACCTACGGGTGTCTCAATAATCTGCTCTCGATAAGGCAGATTTTCCATCGCCTTCTCAACCAAAATCGTTGCCAAACGATCCACAAAGAAGATAAAATCCTGCCTGTTCGTCGTCACATCGCGTAAGATAGTGTAGATACCCTGTTGTATCGCGCATTAACAACTTTACACTTGAGCAATGAGCAAACCATAGCAAACCTTCAATTGGGGAGTCTGGGGAAGTACTACCATGCCTAATTCTTCGTCCGTCAAGGGCCGACGTGGACCTCGCGATATCGAGCGTTGCATGGATGCCATCTTGCGACGGAAATGACGGGATCGCTGTTCTAGTTGCCGTCGAATGTGTGTCGAAATCAGCTCAATGGCAACCGAGTTGTCTTTTCCCGGCACAATCTTATGTATAGATTTAGTTGATATTCAGGGCATGCAACACAAAGAAAGGTTCGGGCACACTCACGATGTCCGCATGACTAGAACTTGGACCTACAAAGTGGTCGTATGATGGTTTGACGTAGCGAAGATATCTGTAAACAATCAGGAGGGTTCGGAATGGAGAACACTTTGTGAGACAATGTATGTACTGTTCGAGGATGCCATCTACAGAGCGCCCGCGCTCTTTAACATCGCGAGTAATCCGACGTGCAAGCATCAAGTCGGAATCACATTGAACGAATATCTGAAAATCGAATGTGAGACCATCATTTCGACAGTCAAAATTTTGATCTTACCTTCAGGTCGTATAACTCTCGAAGTCGCGGATCATTGAGTGCCATGATACCCTCAGCTGTGACATAGTTGTTTCATACAGATCCAGCGCTAGCCTGGGATCGCACGCACCGATGATGATGGTTGCACCGTAGAGATATTTCGTCTCGTCTAGCCGCTGATGCTGTTCGAACGAATAGACGGGTATGTTTGTTTGCTTGAGGTCCTTGAGATCTGCAAGGCACTGGGACAGCTTGAGTATCCTTCTTCAATGAGATCGACAGCAGCTGAAGCAGCACAATGTGCATCGTGGTGTACGCCCAGTGACTGGATATACCTAGACGTAATAGCCAGGGGCACACGTCCCGTTGGGAAGAAAAATATAGGAGGAGCTGGGTACGCACGGCAGAGAAGGATTCCATATCTATAGAATCCGGATGATCAAAGTCAAATCTAGAGGCAAATGCGAGTTTGATCTCTTCTGGAGTATGTCGCTTATAGAAGCTATCCTGGGAGCATCGTCAATGATTCTCAAAGTCTGGCAGTCAAAGGATGAAAGAGTCAATTGACCTGTGACATGATGATCACTGTAGGAATAGAACCCAGTGAGCGAACTATCTCGCGCGCAACGTATGTCTGTGAGGCTTCATTAATTCAAATGGAATCGTATGAGGGCGATCCGTCAAACCTTGCCGCTAGAAGAACCGCCTATGAATTGACGGTCGTGTGAACATGTGACCAGTCCGATGATGGCTGGTACGCACCAGCAATTCCGACGACAAATGCTTTGGAAAAGGGCAGCCCATCTTCGCCATACCTATCGTTCGTGACTTGAAACGATCGTCCAGGCCAATAAGGCAAGGAGAAGATCCTACCATGGAGGTCTCCCATGACTCTTCAGAATGGTGTTTTTCAGCGTCTTCGTCGTCAGCAGAGGATCCGGGCGCGGACTTGGGCTGGGACTTGGAGACACTGCCGGTGAAGGACCCACACTCGGGGGTGCACTTTTCGCCGAGTCGGCGAGCAGAGACATGGGGGTCAAAGAAAGATACTAGAAACCTGAGACAGCACGTCTGCGTGACTGCCTTTTACAGGATTTAGCTGTGACTGCATGATTGCCCTTTTCGGCCATGTGAAAGTGAACGATTGTGACTTCGTGCGTGACCCGCAGGCGTTCGCAGGCGCGCTGTGTTCAGTTACCAGTAACAGCGCGTCCACATCTCTAGCGTTCAACGGATCCATGACATCCCCTGCGCCTGCGCACCAAGACAACTCTCATATTGTTTCTCTCGTTCTACAGTCGAAGAAGGCGCTTCAGCACGGCAAGACACTCTGTTCCCGCGCGAGTGACCTGTCCAACTCCTCCGCCCAGGATGCACTCGACATCCTCGCGTTAAATGCAAAGGTCAAATGGCTCAGTGATGCTGTATTGGAACAGCTCAAGGTTTGTGCGTCATGTGAACCATGGCTATTGCATTCAATAGAGCATCGATATAGTTGTCTGCGAGTGTTGCGAAGACCATTGAGGAGAGGAGGACGAAGCTGGAGAGACAGACTCGGGTCCGTTCCCTCTCAAGTTCACTGACACTTTCACGAAGGTCTCATGATTCTCAGGCTTGGGATACCCTTCGTACTGAACGTACGGACATTCTAGACGCGATTCTCGAATCCCTAGGACGCCAGCTCGTACCTCCCGACTTCCATGAGAACTCTTCCGATTCATCTTTATTCGGCAGCCAAGACTCCGAACCAGAACAGCAGGCGCAACCTGGCGAGTCGTTCATACCGGGACAAAGTCCCACCTTGACTATTCGACATTCGAATGGTCACGAACAGCATAGACGTGCTAAGGCGAAGTCCCAGAAACATGACAGAAGCCGCTGGAGGTCTCTGCGCGACTTTGTGGATGAAAGAGCCATTGAAGATGCTCTTGAAACAATTGAGAGCGAGCGAAGCGTGCTTGATGTATGAGGCTCCTTTAATTATCATTAAACGAGACCTATGCTTAGAGATGTTGCTCAGGATGTGTTCGCGTCTACGGCTGACTATCCAGTGACTTTGCATGATACACTGACCGCCATCCGGAAAGCATTACCTCCGTCACATTCTGTCAATATCGAAGACGTTCTGAACATGCAGGACACCATATCAAATTCTATGGCCGAACAGCTTGCCAGTTTAGTCGGGCATTATGACGAAATGGAAAGTGCTCTCAGAAATAGCGAATCCGGTGAGGTTTTTGGAGAAGAAGATCTGCGAGGTCAGTCTTCTACATGAATGTCTTATTGATTACGGGTTATATTGACGGCAGATACACGCCTGCAGATATGAATCGAGACGCAGATGAGCTTCCTGCTATCATTTCTGAGCTCGAAGAATCATGTTCATCAATAGAGAGCAGCCAGTTAGTGATTATGCTTTTCGCAGAAAGTCCAGTCCTGACTTTGCCGTTGAATGTAAGTGAAGAACTACTTGCCGCTAAGAGTTTGATGCATCAGCATCTGGAAACACATCGAACTATCTTAAACGATCTAGAAGAGCTCGGTGATATTATGAGCGAGATGCTCCAGCGAGAGCAAGAGGTTGAGGTCAGTATGGCAGGCTTCACCTCCCATGGCACGATACAGCAGCGTGAACTGATATTAAAATCTCCATCTCAGAGGGACTGCCTTGAGCGGCTTGAAACTCTCCATCAACATCTCCAAGACTTTGAAGCCCTGTCGCACCAATTCGAATCTTATCAATTTTCGTTCAACAAGCTTCTCATCGAGATGGCTAGACGGAAACAATATAAGGAAGCGGCAGAACACATTGTACGAGGTATGCTCGCTCAATTGGAGGCCATGACAGAAGGTACCAATCCATCTCCCCCACTGGCCATTTCTCGTGGTGACTGACTTGACACGAACCACGTAGAGGAACAACAGATGCGACGAGATTTCAATGTGGAGCACGGTGTGCATCTCCCAGCAGATATTTGTCTTAATATCGAGAACCCGCCGACACGGTGGGATGTTGTTCCACTCGATGGAGATGTGATTGAGACAATACCTGATATTGACGACGATTTGTTGATGCAGGTGAGCAGGATCACATCGCATGACTCCTTTCTTGATATCGAGCCTTGTCTTTTCAGGCAAAGGATGTCGTCGCGCAGGTGGAAGGGCCTGCTCATGGTAGTCAGAGCTTGTGACATTATGCCTTATGATATTTTTGAATATAGTGGATTCAGGATTTCCCCGAGTGATCCTATAATTCGTATACACTTGTTTGAATTCTTTTGTCGTTGTCTACTGCATCCTCGCTCGTAAGGCCTTGATGAAGTCTGTCACAGTCTCGATCACGACCTGGTGATCATCCTCCTGAGCCAACCCGCTGACTACAATGACCCCGACGACGCCTTCCACACCGGTGACGCGGATCGGCACACCGCCCCCGTGGATCGCATACTGTCCCGCGGTCTCCCCCAAGCCATACTTCGCCGCAAACGCTACTTCATTCCCTTGGAGCTTGCAGTGCATAAACCATGTCGAGCAGCCGAAACGCAGCACGGTCTGGCGCTTCCGTGAGACCCAGGAGTCGTTGTCGGGGGTAGTCCCCGGGCGGGTAACGGTGTAGAAAAGGACTTGTGGGAGCGGCGTGGAACTCGCTAGGGAGATGGAGATTGCGACGGGTTTGGAGGTAAGTGTGAGAAGGCGTTCGCGCAGAGAGACGCCCAGCGACCACGCAGTGTCGCTGGTAAAAGTGGGGAAGACGATGGATGATTCTTGCGCGGTAATGGATGGCAGCTGCTCCGGGCAAGGATGTCAGCAGATGAACACGCACTCAACCAGCCTGTCTCGTACATCGGTGGGTGCTGCTTCCTTGAGGGGCTGAGACATCTTTGCACCTCAGATTTTGAAATGTTGTCGCTGATTAGATGGTGAGATCCAAAGGTGTGATCTATGATATACCAGTCCAGCGACCCACCACCAATCCGCTTTGCACATGTTATGAGGCCAACTACTGGTCTGCTATACTTAAGACTAACTACGGTGCCGGAGGTTATGTTTGTATCATTATTCTCCGCTACGACACTATTTACATCTGGGTTGCGTATAAGGACAAAAATCACTCACATCTATAGACAGTGACTCGTACATCATGAGTTACGTCGTCGTTTCTTGAGAGCATGTTCATTGGATGCGAACATGCCGAGATCATCCTGCTCGTTCAAATCATTATCGGAATCTGACGGGGGCCCAGATAGAAAGGGTGAATTGGACTCCAAAAGATGAGCGTTCGATAGAAGGTGAGAAGCCGTATGAAGCAAATTGGACGAAGATCCAATTGGAGGTACCGAGTCAGCATTTGACAGAGTTGAAGGGTGATTTCGTGACTGTTGAGGACTTTCTGGTGAATCCCAAGCACACGTTTGTTTGTTAAGCAAACTTACCGGTGAAACGGCCGGCCAAGAGGCAGCCCCTGATGCGTCATCGACATTGGCGGAAAGCGATGACGAACCCGTAGCAGATGCAGTTATCAGGACATCTTGTCCGTCGAGGCGATGGAATATCAGGCTCCCGTTCTGCAAGCACCCCTTCAGCCGCGTGTTTTCTGCCGCTGTCAACGAAGAGGGATTCCGCTTCGGGATATCTTTGGGCCATCCATCTATACGAACCCCATAGGTTTGTAAGAGATCATGATTTGTCCATCGCATTTCCGCGTTGCGGACGCCAGATACCATTCTGTCAAGAATGACTAGGGCTTCACGCGTTAGAAATAACGAGCGGGGCACACCTAAGCGCAGTTCTGATTCCAGCATATACCTCACTCTTCAGTCGCTGCGCAGGGGTTCTCTTATCCATTGATGCGTTCGGCGCTTGATGGTGATCATGAAATGACTCCAGAGTTGATGAATGAAAAGACATGGTTTGCATTTTGAACGCTTTTGCGCCGCTCACGCCGCCATTGCGAAGGCCCCGCCAAAATTCCCTTCCAAGCACTGTACCCCCGAGAAAGCCGTTGTCGGTTGGATCGGTTGGGTCAACAGCAAGGAAGAAAGAATGCAGTCCCGCCGTCTGATGCAATGCTTCGAGCGTCTGAGAGGTGGACACCAAGATCAAATTGACTATGAGAAAGATCTAGCTCGATGAATGCTAGAGGTAACAAAAATCGCAAGATGTACTTCTCTGCCGTCTGTCGTCCGGTGGCGATGGGGATGCCGCTGAAAATAAATACTGGCTGTGCCATTGCGCTACATGTCGTCTAACCTACAACATACGAAGAGGATGTTGGTGATGAATATACCGAGAGAAGTCCATCTAGTTATGGCCGTGAACATACGATATCCAAAGAGCATCCCTCCCGCTCCGCGAAAGTCTTCATGTCTGAGAGCGTTTTGTCTATAAATGCATCGAGTCTCTCAAGGAACAGATCGCCAAGTGCTGAGTTCCCTGCTCGACTGAACGAGTCCATTGGTGAGGACCATAAGATCGCCGTGCAGTGTTTAGATGTTGGTGCCGGAGCTCAGATTCGGAGTGATAGTGATTGGTGTGCAGCCAGCCCACAGACTGGGATATGGGCTGGGGTGGTGGACTGGTGGTGGGATGCAAAGAGCGGGATTTCAAATTCAGATGCTCTTGAACTTAGGCTTCTCGGAGGTTTGCCTTTGCTTGCGTTCACATATCATCGTCCTAGGCAAGTCTCCAAAAACAAAAATGGCAGCAGATCCAGTAAGACCAAAGGTCTGTATAACATGAATATATTTTTTCCTTTGTTTTATTCCGAGACTGGCCTTATTGAAATTATGGACAGGAGAAAACCAAAGCCAAAAAGCGATACCTCAAAGCGAAAAAAGAACGACGCAAAAATCGGAAGCCACCAGCATCAGGGCCTGCGGCAGACGGTGTCCGTCATGCAAGGTCTTTGCAAGGCGATGATTCCGAGGGACAGAGCACAGAAGACGAACTGGAGCATCAAGATGTGTCTGAAAATGTGATCGAGTTAGCGAGCGCGAAGAAAGACGAAGAGTCTGGAGCAGAGGTGGAGGAAGGGGAGGAGGAGAGGAAGGCGCGTAGGAAGAGGGAGAAGAAGGAAAAGAAAGAGAAGAAAAGTAAGTCTAAGAAGCATGAAAGCGAAGAGACCACTCGACCTCGAAAACGTCGAAAGCTCAGTCCTCCCAACTCTCCTCCTTCCGACATCGAGCTTGCACCTGCGTCACCCATACGTTCCCCATCCCCACAGCCCGTCCTCCACAACCCTACGCCGCCGCCGCCACCACCATCCACCCTACCCTCTTTCCCACTCCCCTCGCAGCCCAATGCTCCCGCCAAATCCGAACTCGCCTCACAGGGTATGGACCGCGCATTGGCACGCGCGCAACTTGTCGATCCGGCTCTTTCATCAAAACTGTCATTTGAAGGTGAGGAGGATGCCCAGACAGGTCTGAGCTCGCGCACGAGGGCTAGGTTGAAGGAACTCGGGATCGAGGAATTATTTGCAGGTACGTGACTCTATCATACGGATATTTCTCTTCGGGGAGACGATTCAATGCGACTGCACTTGGTGTGGCGATTGCTCATTGATTCCTCTGTGTCGCCCGCGTGTAGTACAGACCACGCTACTACCGTTATTGCTTCCCTCTGACCGGCTTCAGCGGTCGTTATACCTCCCGTATAATCCTCCCCGTGATATATGTGTCTCCGCGCCAACTGGGAGCGGAAAGACACTGGCCTATGTTCTCCCCATTGTAGAGGTAAGCGTCTTGGACTGGTAGAATTCTGTGAAACAATCAGCTCGAAGCAGGTGTTTATAAACATTTACTACATTGCAGACACTCTCCGCTCGCATAGTAACTTGCTTGCGCGCGTTAATAGTGTTGCCTACGCGCGATCTTGTTGCTCAAGTGAGAGAGACTTTCGAGGCGGTAGGCAAAGGGAGAGGTCTTAAGGTGCGCTCGAGATGTCCTTTAGTCTGATTAATCGGCTTAGCACATCGCGTCAGATAGGAACTGCGACGGGTCAGCACTCGTTCGCGCACGAGCAGTCGCAGCTCATCGCAGACAAGTCTTCACAGTGAGCTAGAACCAAATGGTCAACGTCACTGGAAAAACTCAGTATAGATTCAATTTTATTTAGCTTGCAGGGCGGTTCCAGTAAAGTAGATATCTTGATCTGCACGCCAGGTCGGCTGATGGACCACCTGAATGAGACACCAAATTTCTCACTCCAACATCTGCGATTCCTTGTGAGATTTTGTTCACCCAGACCTAGTCTCTTGGACCACCCCGATTCTCAACTTTTGTAGGTGATAGATGAAGCGGACCGTCTCCTAGCACAGTCCTTCCAAGACTGGCTTGCTCAAGTTCTCAATGCCACGCGCCCCCCTCCACTCTCGTCCGATGCCTATAACCCTGTAACCTCCCCATCGACACTCCCTTACCCCGACGCCCTGTCCCCGGCATTCTCGCACCTCCTTCGGGATGTCCCAACGATCCGCACGGACATCGACGAGAAGAAGGAGACATCGTGTCAGAAATTGCTATTTTCCGCGACGCTGATGAGCGACCCGGGGAAGATCGCGGCGCTAGACCTCAAGAATCCGAAGTATATCGTTGTGCAGTCGCAGGGCGCAGGGAACGACGAGGGCGTTCTGGGCGTTGTGATGGAGAAGTTCAGTATGCCAGCTACACTGAGGGTTTGAACTTTCCGCCTCGGTTCTGTGTGATCGAAGCTTACGCGCCTCTCACTTTTCATCACAGGAACACATGCTGGTGTGCGACTCCTCTCAAAAGCCACTGATGCTTTTCCACCTGGTGCGCGCACATCAGGTAAGGAACGCTCTGGTGTTCACAAAATCGGCCGAGTCGACGATGCGCCTCGTGCGGCTCTTCGAGTTCTTCGAGACAGCGCGGCACGCGTCGAATGCTGAGTCCGAGTCTAAGCCGATCGTCGTGAGAGCATACTCGAGTGACCTAAGCCCGTCCGAGCGCAAATCCATCCTGGAGAAATTCAAGGCGCAGGAGATCGACATGTGCGTACCGGATTCATCTGTGTGCGCCACCTCGGAGATGTTCACGCCGTTGCTGCTGTGCTTGTGATAGGTTGGTCTGTTCGGATCTCATCTCGCGCGGGATAGATATCAGTCACGTCGCCCACGTCGTGAGCTATGACGTCCCGGTCGACATGCGAAAATACGTGCATCGCGTCGGGCGTACGGCGCGTGCGGGGCGAGAGGGCGACGCATGGACACTTGTTGAAGAGCAGGAGGTGCGTATTTGTTCACTTCATCTCTGGAGTAATCTCGGTGTTCATAATTTTCTTATCTTTTGGTGGACTTTTGGGGAACCATTTCTCCCGACTTCGCCTACTTATGGTTCGGACCCCAATATAATGCGCGGGCCGATTCCAAATCTCAGGCGCGCTATTTCAAGGAGATGCTGCGGGCAGCGGAGCATGTGGACGCCGTGAAGAGGGTGCGGGTATCTGAGAAGCAGCTGGAAGGGCTGGTGCCGCATTATGAGGTGCGTGTTGTCTCGGCGGGGTTTCGCCGCTTTTGAGTCACTCGTTGTTAATGGAGAAATCTCGTAGGTGGCGCTGCAGCAGTTGAAGGAGGTGTACGCTCGGGATCGCCGCGTCAGCGCTTGATAAAGACGGCCAAGATCGTGTCGTACACGATGGTCCGATGGGACGAGGGTGGGATCGGTAGGAGCCGTCGGCTGACACCGCAGTTCCGTCGGATGCAAACAAGTACAGTAACAGGCGACGTTTTCGCTATTCAACGTTTTGTGCTTGCTTTTTCTTGAGCAATCGGACTATTGAAAAGGCTCATAGGAATCTCTGAGCCCAGAGTAGCGTTAGTTGAAAGATTTGGTTTTGGCTGACGAGCAAAGGTGTTGATCGACAAGTTCCGCGTCATGCGCATTGCCGACGGCTAGCCAAGGCACCGGGGAGGGTTTGTAGTCAGCCATTTACGATGGGGCGATGAGTAGGCACAACTCCAATAAAATGGCGGCTGCCTGTTCGTCGTTTTGACTTGCCATTGCGTGCTTCGAAGACTAAATGTTAGGGCTGTGCAGCGTCTGAATACCATGATCGCTGAGGCGAACCATTCCAACCATTCCAACCACCCGAGTGAGTATGAGGCGCGGTTGGGAGACGCGAGCCAGAATCGGAGAGAGATGACGGGTGCTATGCGGCAGCCCACCCCGCTGTTGTCATGCGGTTGAGTCATTTGGGGTTTGAGCCGAGGGAGCCGCGTCTTCAAAACCGGGGACCCAAACCGTCAGCCTCGACGACCCTTCCTCGAGACGAGCATCCGCCGACTGCCATGGGTAAGTCTCGTGAATCCAGTGACGGTTCGGAGAAAACTCAGCCCGCCATTGAGGTTGAGCGGGCTGTCAACGTCGACTCTGCCGAGAAGTCCTTGCCGCGACGGCTTGGCAGGTAAGTCCATGTCCTCGGCATCCTTGTCCTTTCCATCCACCTCGGCCTATTTTCTGTCATGGACGGCTCATTTCGCGCATTTGCAGGTCTCTCAAAGGCGTCTTCATCCCCTTGGACCCTCCTCCTCCCAAAGAGTCCATCGAAGAGTCAGAATGGATCCCCGAGATGACTGCCGGTTGGTTCAGCTTGCTCACATTTAGCTGGCTCAATCCGCTCATGGGTTTGGGCTACGCTCGCCCGCTCGAGGCTCCCGATCTCTACAAGCTCCAAGAGCACCGTTCGTCCTCCATCATCGCCGACAAGATCACGGCCTCCTTTGAGGCCCGTGTCAAAGCCGCGAACGAATACAATGCTCGGCTTGTGAGCGGGGAGGTTAAGCCCTCGTTGCGCCAACGTGTGGTATGGACACTGAAGAGAAATCGTGCAGACCGAGAGAAGCGGTGGAGAGAGGTGGATGGGAAGAAGAAGCCGAGTTTGGTCTACGCTATGAACGACAGCGTCAAGTGGTGGTTCTGGTCGAGTGGTCTATTGAAGGTCATTGGTGATACTGCGCAGGTGACAAGCCCTCTCGTTGTGAAGGTGCGCCATCTCCGTCTTTTATCGCTGTAACCTTGTCTGAAGTTTTACTTTACTTAGGCTTTGATTAATTTTGCTACACAATCGTATGCCGCACATCGGTTGGGCCAGCCTGCGCCGCCCATTGGCAAGGGCATCGGGTTGGCTATCGGGTTGTTTCTGATGCAGATCGTCGGCTCGCTTTGCCAACACCATTTCTTCTACAGGAGCGCCTCTACCGGTGTCCTGCTGCGAGCGGGACTGATCACAGCAATCTACTCACGCGCACTGAGGCTGACGTCGCGTGCACGATCGTCGCTCCCAAATGGCAAGCTCGTCAACCATATCTCGACTGACGTGTCGCGGATCGACTTCTGCTGCGGCTTCTTCCACATGTTCTGGACGGCGCCGATACAGATGGTTATTTGCCTTATTCTGCTGATCATCAACCTCGGGCCCAGCGCACTCGCAGGTTTCGCGTTTTTCATCTTCATCACGCCTGTGCAAATGAGCATCATGAAGTCGCTGTTCAAGATTCGGCGCAAGACTATGCAGTGGACAGATAAACGGGCGAAGCTGTTGCAGGAGCTTTTGGGAGGGATGAAGGTGATCAAGTTCTTTGCATGGGAGACGCCGTTCTTGAAGCGCATCTCCGGGTTCCGCATGTCAGAAATGAGGTAGGTTGTGGGAGGATTCAAGCGTTGCATATGTCTGACCACTTCATCCATTTTTTTTCAACGTAGCGGTGTGCGATCGTTGCTCATCATCCGTGCGGCAAACACGGCTCTGGCAATGTCGGCGCCGGCGATGGCCTCGGTCATCGCTTTCTTGATCTACGCAGCGTCAGGACACACTCTCAATCCTGCTATCATCTTCTCGTCGCTCTCCCTGTTCAACCTCCTTCGTCTGCCTTTGATGCTTTTCCGTGAGTTATCTTTTCATCGTCCGCAATATTTGCGCTCGCTCATCGAATTGACACCTCAGCCATATCCATTAGCACTATTGCTGATGCACGGAACGCCGTCGAACGTCTTCACGGTGTTTTTGTCGCGGAGCTAGTGACCGAGAATCTCATCACCGACCCCACGCTCGACTGCGCTATTGAGGCTAAGAACGCGTCTTTCACTTGGGACAGCGCTCCTCAGGATCTTCCCCTGGATCCTAAGAAAGCGAAATCTTCCCGACGACGCACCGCGGCCCCAGCACCCGCCCCCGACGCTCCAAAGGAAGTTGCACCGGAAAAGCTCTTCAAGATCAACAACCTCGACCTCGTGATCCCGCGAGGGCAGCTCGTCGCAATCGTCGGGCCCGTCGGCGCGGGCAAGACGTCGATGCTGCAGGGCTTGATCGGCGAGATGCGCAAGACGGAGGGGGGCGTCAAGTTCGGTGGGTCCGTCGCGTACTGTTCGCAGAGCGCGTGGATTCAGAACGCGACGATCCGCGAGAATATATGCTTTGGGCGGCCGTTTGAGACAGAGCGATATTGGAAGGCGGTGCACGATGCGTGTTTGGACGCGGATCTGGATATGTTGCCGAATGGCGATCTGACAGAGGTTGGAGAAAAGGTGAAATATATTCCTCTGTGAGGGTCTAGTGGTGTTATGGTGCTGATGAAAATGTTGGCATGCACAGGGTATTTCACTTTCGGGAGGACAGAAGCAGCGATTGAATATATGTCGTGCCATCTATTCTGCCACGGACATTCAAATCTTTGATGTGAGCTCAACAAGGTATTTTTGTGTCATTCCGAAGCGCTAAATGTCTGTTGTTTCGTAGGACCCACTGTCGGCTCTCGATGCCCATGTCGGCGAGTCTGTGTTCAAGAACGTCCTGCTCAACGGCGCGGCCGGCACCACCCGCGTACTCGTGACACACGCACTTCATTTCCTCCCCCAAGTCGACTATATCTACACCATGATCGATGGCCGCATTGCCGAGTGGGGGACGCACGCGGAGCTCATGGCGAACGACGGCGCATTTGCGAAGTTCATCAACGAGTTCGTGACGAAGGACGAAGGAAACAAGAAGCAGGGCGAGGGCGTGGACGAAGAGGAGGAAGAGGACGATGAAGATGAAGACGAGCAGAAGAAGAGACGGGGAGCAGTGAAAGGGGCGCAGCTTATGCAGCAGGAGGAGCGGAGCACTGGCGCTGTTAGTTGGGAGGTGTACAAGGCCTATGCGAAGGCGGGGAACGGAGCGATTTTGTTGCCGTTGCTCGGGGTCTCGCTTGTTCTTATGCAGGCTGCGACAGTACTATCATCGTATTGGTCAGTGATTCCTGTTTTTTTTGGATTATCTTCGTTTGCTGATGGGAAGGCTCGTACAGGCTCGTGTGGTGGCAGGATAAGCAGTGGCCGAGACCTCAAGGGTTCTATGTACGCGCGATAGACAGTGCCATATAAATGTGTCGATAACTCACTCTCCCTTTGTTATTAGATGGGCATATATGCAACGCTCGGTGTTGCGCAAGCCCTCACGGCCTTAATCATGGGGATAATATTTGCCTACGTTATCTATTCTGCCTCTAATCGGCTTCACAGGGTTTGTTCTTCATTCACATCTACAGAAGTCGTACCGCTCACGTTCTGGTTAGGATGCCATCAACCGCGTCATGCACGCCCCCATGTCGTTCTTCGAGACTACAGTAAGTTTATCCTTGTTCGTTTGCGTATCGCATACTCACTCACTCCCGTTCGTAGCCGGTAGGGCGCATCATGAATCGCTTTTCAAAGGATATCGATACCATCGACAACATCCTGGCCGACTCGTACCGCATGTTCCTCAATACTCTGTCCAGCATATTTGGCGCTATCATCTTGATTGCCATCGTGTTGCCGTGGTTCCTCATCGCTGTCGCCGTTGTGCTCGTCTTGTATGCGGCTGCGGCTGCGTTCTATCGTGCGAGTGCAAGAGAAATCAAGGTCAGTGGGTTTCGGTTTGTCGTTCAACTGATGCATGTCACTGACACCCTTTCTCCAGAGACTTGGTTGGTGTTCATGAACGTTGCGTTATGACCGGAAAACAAATGGCTGATTTTGTTGCTTAGATGCTCTGTTACGATCTTCATTGTATTCTCATTTCTCCGAGTCTCTGTCTGGCCTGGCGACCATCAGAGCATATGGTGAATCAGAGCGTTTCTTCCGGGAGAACAGAGAGCGTGTCGATGTTGAGAACAGGTTCGTACATCGATACGTGACCCTTGATTCTTTGAGTTGATTTGCCGCACTCTCTACAGGGCATACTGGATCACTGTAACCAACCAAAGATGGCTCGGTATACGGTTGGATTTCTTTGGAACAATATTGACTCTTGTCGTCGCTCTCCTTACCGTGGGCACACGGTTCAGCATCTCGCCTGCTCAGACCGGTGTCGTCCTCACCTACATCCTCTCCGTTCAACAGGTACGCTGGTTCTCCCGAATCGATTTCTTCTAACACAGTCTTCTTTCAATACCATGATTGACATTTTTCCTGGTATAGGCGTTTGGCTGGATGGTCCGACAGTTGGCTGAGGTCGAGAACGACATGAATTCGGTCGAACGAGTTGTTCACTATGCCAAGAAGATCGAACAGGAGCCTCCGCATGAGATTACCGACCGGACTCCTCAAGCACCATGGCCCGGTGTTGGACAGCTGGAGCTGAAGGATGTCGTCTTGAAGTACCGCCCCGAGCTTCCGCCCGTTCTCAAGGGCATCTCGATGTCTGTCCAGGGAGGCGAGAAAATTGGTATTGTCGGACGGTAAGATCTACCGGGTTTGTTTTTTGAGTGCTTTCTCACCAAAAAATATATCAGTACCGGAGCTGGCAAATCCTCCATCATGACGGCGCTGTTCAGAATCGTCGAGTTGACGTCTGGTTCAATGGTCATTGACGGAGTAGACATTTCCAAGATTGGACTCACGGATGTCCGCAGCGGGCTTGCAATTATTCCTCAGGATGCTGTATGTTGCCAGTCCCTCCTGAATTTGCATAGCCACTGACATGGGTTTTTTATGATAGACATTATGTGAGCTTACATCTTTTTGGTAGTCAGCCGATGTTGACGAGGCCACTGTCAGTCTCCGGCACTCTTCGTAGTAACCTTGACCCCTTCGGTCTGCATGATGACGCGCGCCTTTGGGACGCTCTCAAGCGATCGTATCTTGTCGAACAGACGAAGCCTGCGTCTATCACCGTGGACGGCACCGATCCCGAAGACGACCTACCCACGGGCGCGAGCACACCGACGGGACGGCGGTTCACACTTGATAGCCCGATCGACGATGAAGGCGGAAACCTTTCGATAGGCCAGCGATCGCTCGTGTCGCTCGCGCGCGCGCTCGTCAAGGACAGCCGCATACTCATCCTCGATGAGGCCACCGCGTCCGTCGATTACGAGACCGACAAAAAGATCCAAGACACGATCGCCACAGAGTTCCGCGAACGGACAATTCTGTGCATCGCTCGTACGTCCCTCTTACCCACCGATCGCATACAGGATGTGTCTAATCTTGGCTGCGTGCAGATCGCCTGCGCACCATCATTTCATACGATCGCATCTGTGTTCTTGATGCGGGACAGATCGCGGAGATAGACACGCCTGTCAATCTGTACCACAACGACGGGATCTTCCGCGGGATGTGCGAGCGGTCGAGCATCTCCCTGGAGGACATCAAGAAGGCCGCGAAGGAGCGTGAAGTGCGGGATGAGGAGGACGCGTGATTCACAGGGGGCGTTGAGCTTTTTCTTTCTGGTTCGTGCAGGTGGTGTTTTTAATGATTTTCACGCGGTGTAACGCATAGACACGGTAGCCTAATGTGATACGATATGTTATACGAATCTAGAAGGGCTTGGGATACACAAATCTGCAACTCATGACTTACATGCGCCGTATGGATGACTGAGCCTGGATCGACATGCGTGGTAACGTTGATTTGCAGCGCATCGTCGAGAACCTCATAAATCACTCGATGAACGGACCACGCACCGCCGTTACGATGATCTCGATCAGGCCCACCCGCACTCTACATGTCGATTACATCTAGTAAAACAAAGTAAAACAACAACAACACGGAAACAAAGCCATACTCCTACACGCGAGGCCGAATCACAGCCTCACGTTCTTCGGCATCGCCCTGATCGCCTGCCGCACGCCCAAGTCTCCCAAGACGTCCTCAGCTAGACGAAGAAGCATCAGTCGAGCTGTTGCGAGACGGTACCAAACACGCGCGATACTCACCTCCGCCGAGCAGGGCGTCGAACGGGACCGTGCGGTGGTACTGCAGATTGACGCGGGGATTTATATGTTAGTGGTGAGCAAGACGGAGAAATGAGCGGAGGCGTGACACTGACGTGCTCGATGAAACGGCCCATGCCGGTCTTCGTGATCCCGCGCCCGCCGAAGATCTGCACGGCGTCCTGCGCGGTCTCCTGAGCGCAGCGCGTGCTGTACATCTTCAGGAACGCGATCTGGCCCGCGAGCTTCGTCGACTGCTCCTTATATGACTGCAAACAAAAACGACAGTGCGGGACCACGTCAGTGCTGATGTCCTGATGGCAGAGGCCGACTGGGAGAGGAGGGTTGCGGGGGATGCGCACCATGTTGCACATCTGGTGGGTGATGTTCTCAAGCCAGTTCTGCACGCTCTCCGTGCGGGCGATCATCTGTGCGACTTTGCTTCGAATGACGGCTTGCGAGCTGAGCGGCTTCCCGAAGGCTTTGCGCTGTTGGATCCACCTGACGTCTCGTCAAACATGTGCCTGAACGTCGA
The DNA here is from genome assembly GCA_002994785.1 of Heterobasidion parviporum. Classification (NCBI taxonomy): domain Eukaryota; kingdom Fungi; phylum Basidiomycota; class Agaricomycetes; order Russulales; family Bondarzewiaceae; genus Heterobasidion; species Heterobasidion parviporum. The sequence continues at coordinate 241,559 of PDUQ01000036.1, read as the reverse complement.
CAATGAGATTTAATACTTGAGACACTCCTCGACAATGGATCGCTGACTGCGTGCGGAGGCCCCGCACATCACCCATCGCTCGTGATTGAAATTACTACGTGTGGTTTGTATCTTGAGCAACGCTCAGACGCGGCGGAGACGGCCTACCTAAGGATGACGAAGATGCCTCCGCCTTCAGGACCTAGTGTGTTCTCAACAGGCACGCGGACGTTGTCGAAAGTGATGTATGCGGTGCCCGCTGTGGACGAATAGGACGTCTTGATGGGCTTCGTCGAGAGGCCCTCACTGCGTGGGATGAGGATCACGGTGAATCCATCCTAGCGCAAGCTTCAATCGAACAGCGTGATGGAACAACGCAAATACAGAACTTACCTCGGTTTTGCACCCTGTTGTGAAGCTGACCGTATGGTGAGACACCTCCGGAGTGCACAGCGGGGGCGCGAATACTTACTAGTCTGAGAAGCTGTTCGCAGTCGAGTGAGAGGAGGTATGTCATGAGCATATATCAACAGACGCACTGTCCGTTCGTGATCCACTTCTTCGTGCCGTTGACGATCCATTCCTTCCCGTCCTCGCTCTTGACTGCCGTGGTCTGCAAGCCCATCACATCACTGCCAGCCTGCGCCTCTGAGATCGCAAGGCATATGAATTTCTTCCCAGATAGTACTTCCGGCACAATCTGAGACATAAAAAATAATAAGACTTCGGCACGGCTTCGAACGCGGCGGCGCAGAGCTCACCTTGGCTTTGAGTTCCGGAGAGCCGAAGTTCAGCACTGGAGGGAGTCCGATCACTTTGCCCCCCAGGAGACCTGCAGTTTCGCCGGGTGAGGAGCTCGCGCAGATTTGGAGCATGGGGCCGGTTTCGCGTACCGTCTCCGTAGCCTCTCGCTCCGCAGCGCACAATCTCTTGCGTAATGATGAGCTTTTAGTCAAAACCGTACGTTGCTCAGTTGTGGGCGACATTACTGCAATATTATGATTACCCGAGGCGATATGGGCGCGTGCTTACCTCGTGGAAATAATTGAACTATGTTGGCGAAGCGAATTGTCAACATATTGGAGGTTCCGAGCGGCGACAGAAGGGGCGTTTACATACCTCCTCGGGGGAGACGAGGCCGTTCATGAGCGTGAGGCCCTTCAGATGCTTTCCAGGCCCCATTCGCATGGCATGTAGGTTCAGGGCGCTGCGTGGGGTGCCGTAAGATGGCGGCGGGAAGGGAGGCACGAGGTGCAAGAGACGTACGCCATTTTGTCGAAGACGTCTTGGCTCGCTCGCTTCCCGTCCTCCTCTCGCGCCTGCGCGTCAGGGTAGATCACCTCGTCGACGAACTTGCGCACTTCCTTTTGGAACTTGCGGTGGTTCTGTTCGGATGGGTGGCGGCATGACGGCATCAATGATCGAGTTCTGAGCCAGGCGCGACGCAGCTGGCTGCTCTCGACGCGCTGACACGCACCTCGGTGTAGAAGGGGCTCGAGAACCCGTCGGACAACCATGTGGGCTCGGCGTAGGGGACCTTGCTAAGCGCTCCGGGGACGCGTCCGAGAATCACGCTCTTCTCGCCGCGCAGGACGCCGACCTGGAGACGCGCGTACTGGGGGCGTTCGAGGACCTCGTGTCTGTGGAGGCCGTAGAAAGCGGTCGTCGCGTCTTGGCCTGCGACGTCGTCGTCGAGCAGCACGGCGAGGCCTCCGGGGTGCATGGCGGCGAAGCGCGAGAGGTCGTAGACCTTGGCGTCGACGACGACCCACTGGCGGAAACGAGCTCAGCGGTGGACGGTGTACGCACACGCAAGTGCGGCGCACTTACGAGATCGCCTGGCTTGTTGTGCTGGCGTGACGGCGACGTTTATTCGATGCACGCGACGTGGAATAAAAGTAGGAACGCACCTTGGCCACGTCGTCCCTGTCGAACTCTTTGAGTGATTTTGTTGCCATTGTTGGGAGGAGGGCAGGTGAGGAGGAGTGCAATGCGGTGGATCCCGAAAGCACGGGGTTTTGTGCGCAGGGCAACAAGCGGGGCAGGCACAGATTGACGCGTATCGACCCCTCGCCGTCCTCTCGGACTGCCCAATGAACGGATCGGGAATGCAATGGTGACGGCGTGACATCTTGCGATAAGGAATGTGACATTCCTGATCCGAGCACTGCTCAGGAGGCGTCTCCGTGGATCTGCACGGAATTTGGGTCCACGGCGATGCTTGAGGCAGATCTGAGGAGAAGCGTGATGGCAAAGGGAGAGATGTTGGGAACAGCGAACAGCGAGCGGGTGGGCGGATCAGGCCCGACGATGTCCGACGTGGTTCGGCGAGGTTCGGTGCGCGGTGGTCACGGGCCTCCGTCCGTGATCCCGTTTCTGACATCGGGAGAACATGACTGGGTCAGCCACTGCCGCCGCCTACATTACAGCCCTCGGTCCAGAAAATTTCGCCAGCCCTCTTGTCCTCTCTTGTCCTCCTTCCTCCTCCTCGTCGCCCCCGCACACATCCCTCTCGACAACAGGCTCTCCGCTTTCGTCCATCGTCATCCCAAAGGTCTATGGCCCCCGACTCGTCTCCTATCCGCAATGATTACCTCGATCCCTCCGTCCCTCTAGTCGACGAGATATCCTCTCCTAGTGCCATCGACAGCTTCAATGCCGTCCAACGCGACCCTGACTCCTGGTCTGGCGCCATGCCCGCTAGCCAAGGTCTCTACTCGAACGAGCTCGAGAAGGACTCGTGCGGTGTCGGCTTCATCTGTCATATCAAGGGCGAGCAAAGCCATAAAATCGTTTCTGATGCCAGGCAGCTCCTATGCGCCATGACTCACCGCGGTGCTACTGGCGCGGACAGCCGCGACGGAGATGGAGCGGGCGTCATGACCGGCATCCCGCATCTCTTTTTTAAGCGCGAAGCCGAAAGGGACATCGGCTGCGCACTCCCTGACCCGGGAGAGTACGCCGTCGGCAACGTCTTCTTCAAACCCAACGACCCTATCCAGCTCCAGAAGCAGCAGTCTGTCTTTGCTAGGTCCGCGAGCGACCTCGGCCTCAGGGTTCTCGGCTGGCGTGAGGTCCCCACTGACGGCTCCATCTTGGGCCCCGCTGCGAGCAGCAAGGAACCCGTCATCCTTCAACCCTTCGTCGTCCTCCGCTCCCACTACGGAGATGGCAACCAGAGCCAGTCGGGCGTGTTCGACGCAAAGCACTTTGAGCGCCAACTTTACGTTCTCCGCAAGCACGCAACGCATAGCATGTTTGTGATTTCCTGCTCTTCTGACTGCTACGACCTCAGCTCAACCTACCGGACTTGCCCCCATCTAAAGTACGCTTGCCAAGGGCTTCTACGTATGCTCCCTCTCTTCCAAGAACATCGTCTACAAGGGACAGCTCTCCCCCCCTCAAGTATACAATTACTATCATGACCTCAACCACGTCCTGTATCGTTCTCATTTCACGTTGGTACATTCTCGTTTCTCGACGAATACATTTCCCAGTTGGGATCGTGCCCAGCCCATGAGATGGGCTGCACACAACGGTTCGTAAAGCATGCTTGAGTCGCGAGGTAAGATCTTACTGACGTCCTCGCTGCCGATAGGCGAGATCAACACCGTGCGCGGTAACAAGAACTGGATGCGCGCGCGCGAGGGCGTGCTCACGTCGACCTCGTTCGGAGAGCAGCTTGATCTCCTCTACCCCATCATCGAGGCCGGCGGCTCCGACTCGGCGGCGTTTGACAACGTCTTGGAGCTGCTCGTCGTGAACGGCGTCGTGACGTTGCCTGAGGCCGTCATGATGCTCATCCCTGAGGCGTGGCAAGGAAACGCGCAGATGGAGCCAGAGAAGGCTGCGTTCTACAACTGGGCTGCTTGTCTCCAGGAGCCCTGGGATGGCCCCGCTCTCTTCGCGTTCTCCGACGGGCGCTACTGCGGTGCCAACCTTGACCGCAACGGTCTCCGACCCTGCCGCTTCGTCGTCACGAACGAGGACATCATGGTGTGCGCCTCCGAGGTTGGCGCACTTTTCATCTCTCCCGAGAAGGTCGTCCAGAAGGGGCGCCTGAAGCCAGGGCGCATGCTTCTCGTCGACACCCTCGAGGGCCGCATCGTCGACGATAAGGAGCTCAAGCGCAACACCGCTCGCAAACAGAACTTTGCCTCGTGGGTAGAGACGCACATGCTCACGGTTCCCAACATCGTCAAGCGCGTCAAGCGCAGCCAGTCCATCGATGCTCGCCCCGACGGCACGTCCCTCAGCACCGACCCTCGCCTTCTTGCCTTCGGTTTCACCGTCGAGCAGCTGAACCTGCTCATGCTTCCCATGGTCACCGACGGAAAGGAGGCTCTGGGCTCGATGGGTAACGATGCGCCCCTCGCGGCGATGGCGACGCAGCCTCGCATCATCTACGACTACTTCCGCCAGCTCTTTGCCCAGGTCACCAACCCGCCTATCGACCCCATCCGCGAGAGCATCGTCATGTCGCTCGAATGCTATGTCGGACCTGAGGGCAACCTTCTCGAGATGAAGCCGGAGCAGTGCCATCGCATCCTCCTTCCTTCCCCGCTCATCTCTATCGAGGAGATGAATGCGATGAAGAGCCTCAAGGTCGCATACGCGACGTGGCCTTCGAAGACCATCGACATCACTTTCCCGAAGGCAGAAGGCCTACCTGGATACAAGGTTGCGCTCGACCGGGTCTGCAGGGAGGCCACCGAAGCCATCGACCACGGCATCAAAGTCATCATCCTCTCCGACCGAGAGACCGGCCCCTCGCGTATCCCTCTATCTGCGCTCGTCGCCTGTGGTGGCGTTCACCACCATCTCGTACTGCAAAAGAAACGTGCGAAGGTCGCGCTCATGGTCGAGACGGCCGAGGCGAGGGAGGTTCATCACCTTTGCGTGCTTGTGGGCTACGGAGCGGACGCCGTGTGCCCCTGGCTGATGATGGAGATCGTCCACAAAGTTGCTCGGGAAGGCTTGTGAGTCGTTTGCGTCATCATCAATCACGCTCCTTATTGATTTTCGCTCTCAGGGTGAAGGACAACAAGACCGTAGGTGACCTCATGAACAACTACCGTCACTCTGTCGACAACGGCATCCTCAAAGTCATGTCGAAGATGGGTATTTCGACCCTCCAGTCTTACAAGGGTGCCCAGATCTTCGAGGCGCTTGGTCTTCACCATGAGGTCATCGAGCGCTGCTTCATCGGCACTGCGAGCCGCATCGAAGGCGCTACTTTCGATCTTCTCGCCATGGATGCCTTCGAGCTCCACGAACGCGGCTGGCCGTCCCGTGAGACCAAAATCCCTCCTGGAATGCCCGAGTCTGGAGAGTACCACTGGCGCGACGGCGGTGAGCCTCACATCAACGACCCCACCGGCATCGCGAACCTTCAGGATGCCGTTCACGAGAAGAACCAGAAGGCGTACGACGCGTACGCCGAAAATGCCAACAACCAGGGCAAGCGCGTCCAGATCCGCGGCCTGCTCGATTTCCGCTTCGAGAGCACGACTCCCATCCCTATCGACCAAGTCGAGCCCTGGAACGAGATCGTGCGCCGTTTCGTCACGGGCGCCATGTCGTATGGGTCGATCTCGATGGAGGCGCACTCCACTCTGGCCATCGCCATGAATCGTCTCGGGGGCAAGTCGAACACGGGCGAGGGAGGCGAAGACGCTGAGAGGTCGCAGGTCCTGAACAACGGGGACACGATGCGCTCTGCCATCAAGCAAGTCGCCTCTGGTCGTTTCGGTGTGACGTCGAACTACCTCGCCGATTCCGACGAGCTGCAGATCAAGATGGCTCAGGGTGCCAAGCCTGGCGAGGGTGGTGAGCTTCCTGGACACAAGGTCTCTGGCTCGATCGCTCGCACCCGTCACTCCACCGCTGGAGTCGGTCTCATTTCTCCCCCTCCCCATCACGATATCTACTCCATCGAGGACCTGAAGCAACTCATCTATGACCTCAAGTGCTCCAACCCCCGCGCGCGGGTCTCCGTGAAACTGGTATCCGAGGTCGGTGTCGGTATTGTTGCCAGCGGTGTCGCGAAGGCGAAGGCGGACCATATCCTCATCTCTGGCCACGACGGCGGCACCGGCGCTTCTCGCTGGACTGGGATCAAGAACGCCGGCCTGCCGTGGGAGCTGGGGTTGGCGGAGACGCACCAGACGCTGGTCTTGAACGACTTGCGTGGACGGGTGACCGTGCAGACCGATGGTCAGATCCGCACTGGCCGTGATATCGCCATCGCGTGTCTCCTTGGGGCCGAAGAGTGGGGTTTCGCGACTACGCCGCTCATCGCCATGGGTTGTATCATGATGAGGAAGTGCCATCGTATGTCCATCCAATGATTTCATCTGTTCACATGATCTGACTCTCTGTTTTTGTTTGTTAGTGAACACTTGCCCCGTCGGTATCGCTACGCAGGACCCTCAGCTTCGTGCCAAGTTCGCAGGCCAGCCTGAGCACGTCATCAATTTCTTCTACTATCTTGCGGAAGAGCTCCGTGGGTACATGGCGAAGCTTGGCTTCCGGACCATCAACGAGATGGTCGGGCGTGCAGACATGCTCAAGGTCGACGAGAGCCTCCGTACTCCCAAGACCGCTCACCTCGACCTGTCTGCGATCCTCAAGCCGGCGTGGCAGATGCGCCCCGGTGCTCCCACGTACCGCGTCCGTCAGCAAGACCACAAATTGTACATTCGTCTCGACAACAAGTTCATCGACGAGTCGGAGCCCGCGCTCACCAAGGGTCTTCCTGTTCACATCGAATGCGACGTGACGAATACCGATCGTGCGCTGGGCACCACCCTGTCCTATCGCGTGTCGAAGCTCTATGGTGAAGAGGGTCTCCCGCGCGACACCATCCACATCAACATGAAGGGATCTGCCGGCCAGTCTTGCGGAGCCTTCCTTGCGCCTGGTATCACGATCGAGCTTGAGGGCGATGCTAACGACTACGTCGGAAAGGGTCTCTCTGGAGGTCGTCTCGTTGTCTACCCCCCTCGCCAGTCCACCTTCAAGGCTGAGGAGAACATCATCATCGGCAACGTCTGCTTGTACGGCGCGACGTCCGGCGAAGCTTTCATTCGTGGTATTGCGGCGGAGCGCTTTGCTGTGCGCAACTCTGGAGCGAACGCTGTTGTGGAGGGCACCGGTGACCACGGATGCGAGTACATGACAGGGGGCAGGGTCGTCGTTCTTGGTACCACGGGACGTAACTTTGCTGCTGGTATGAGCGGTGGCATCGCGTATGTGCTGGACCTTGCCCACACCTTCGCCTCGAAGGTGAACATGGAGATGGTCGAGCTCGGCAAGGTCACCGAGCCCCGCGAGATCGCGGAGCTTCGCAGCCTCATCGAGGACCATCGTCATTTCACCGGATCCGAGGTTGCCGACCGCGTCCTGCGCGATTTCCATCACCTTCTCCCCCTCTTCGTCCGTGTCATGCCCTTCGACTACAAGCGGGTCATCGAGGAGCAGGCCGCAAAGGCGAAGGAAGAGAAGCTGCGCCACAGCGTCATCGATCTCGTACCCTCGCGGACTGCCAGCCAGGTCGACCTTGCTTCGGAGGGATTGGAGGACCTCCTCCTTCCCAAGGAGCCCCAGTCCAACGCCTTGACGCATCACAGCAAGAAGCACGAGCCGTCGGTCGTAGACTTGGAGGACTCGATGGTCGACGATGCGTCGACGAAGCAGCGCCTGCACAAGCTCGATAAGACTCGCGGCTTCATGAAGTACAAGCGGCTCGGGGAGGCATACCGGCCCCCTCGCAAGCGCACCAAGGACTGGAAGGAGATCTCGACGCGTCTCACGGAGAGCGAGCTCAAGTACCAGTCCGCGCGCTGCATGGACTGCGGCGTGCCCTTCTGCCAGTCGGACACCGGTTGCCCGATCTCGAATGTCATCCCCAAATGGAACGACCTCATCTTTAAGGGCCAGTGGCAGGACGCACTCAACCGTCTGCTGTTGACGAACAACTTCCCGGAGTTCACTGGGAGGGTCTGCCCGGCTCCTTGCGAGGGTGCGTGCGTGCTCGGGATCAACGAGCAGCCCGTTGGCATCAAGAGCATCGAGTGCGCCATCATCGACAAGGTACGTGGCTCACCACTATCGCTGTGATTGGTTTCTTACACGTTGTCGTACAGGGCTTCGAGATGGGTTGGATGGCCCCCAGTCCGCCTACTTTCAGCACCGGCAAGAGTGTGGCCGTCATCGGTTCTGGCCCGGCTGGATTGGCCTGCGCTGACCAGCTGAACAAAGCTGGACACAAGGTCACTGTATACGACCGCAACGATCGCATGGGAGGACTACTCATGTACGGCATTCCTAAGTATGTGCTTTTCTCCATCCTCCTCGTCTTTCTCGTCCTCATGAACATGTATCGTCCAGCATGAAGCTTGACAAGGCTGTTGTTCAGCGGCGTATCGACCTCATGGCGGCGGAGGGTATCGTAAGTTGACCATTCGGATACGTCTCCATGGATTCAACTAAGGGTTCTTTTTCGTCAATCTAGACATTTGTTCCCAACGCCCATGTCGGTGTCGACGTCGACATTGAAGACATCCGTGCCAGCCATGATGCCGTCGTTCTGTCCACTGGTGCTACCTGGCCTCGTGATCTCAGGATTCCAGGGCGCGACGCCGATGGCATCCACTTCGCAATGGAGTATCTTCAGGTACGTTCGATCTGGCTCTGATCATCTTCTTGGGCATGCATCTGATCCCGATCGGCTCAGTTGAACACGGCCTCGCTTCTGGATTCGGAGCTTCAGGATGGGAAATACATCAACTCGAAGGGCAAGGATGTCATCGTCATTGGAGGTGGTGACACTGGTAACGACTGCATCGGTACCTCTATGCGCCACGGTGCGAAGTCTGTCACGAACTTTGAGCTGCTCCCCAAGCCTCCTGTGTCACGCGGAAGAGATAACCCATGGCCTCAGTGGCCAAGGTGAGACGCTCGTCACCTGACGCTCTTTTGCATCGATTGACAACCTTTGCAGAATATTCCGTACGGATTACGGTCACACCGAAGTCGCCGCACACTTTGGGAATGGTGCGTCTCGGGTCGATATATTTCACGCTTCTATGATCTCACAGTGTCGGACGCAGATCCTCGCGAGTACTGTATCTCGACGAAGGAGTTCGTTCTCAATGATGAAGGCAAGCTTCAAGGCCTCAACACAGGTAAGCACTTTTTGTGCCGAAGGGTCCCACCTGACTTACCGTCGTGCGTCTTCAGTGCGCGTGGAATGGACCAAGGACAGTGGAGGGCGCTGGAAGATGGAGGAAGTTCCCGGGTCTGAGAAGTTCTTCCCGGCTCAGCTGGTGTTCTTGGCCCTTGGGTTCCTAGGACCACAGCCCGACGCCATCAAGGCCCTCGGTGTCAAACAAGACGCGCGCTCTAACATCCAGACACCACACAAGAAGTACTCCACTAATGTCCCTGGCGTCTTCGCTGCTGGTGATTGTCGTCGCGGTCAATCGCTTATTGTCTGGGGCATCAAGTAAGTACACCGCCGCGCTTCTGGAGACAATGACTGCGGGTCTTACCTATCTGCGTTTTTCCAGTGAAGGGCGTGGTGCCGCTGCAGAGGTGGATGCCTGGCTCATGGGTGGTACCAGACTTCCCAACGCTGGAGGAATCAAAACAAGGGTTAGTTTATGTCATGCTTCTCACGTTGCTGCTCTGATCGTACTGCTGCAAACAGGTCTTTGTGCCCCCGCCAAGCACGGTTCGCGACGATCGCCCACAGGCAGTCGCTGTCTCAGCCTGAATATGACTCACACGGCCACACGTTCCCTCTCTCTCCAGACGTCTTCTCTATGGCGACAGGGCTTCTGCACAGCGGCGATCTCAATTCACAATGTAACGAATGGGCCTCAGGATGGATATGTTGTATTGTTGGTTATCCTATCATGTGTTCATACATCTTACGTCCTTGTATACGATCTAGTTCTCGAATATATCATACTATCTGTTCTATGTTTATACTTTTGGATCTGGTGATATCGAGGGTAGCCGTCCGCCTTCGATCCCGAGAAACCTTGAGAGCTTTGACCCTCTCAAGGTTTATCTGCGCAGCATCAGCGACGCAGGACATTTAAAACTTTGGCTTCAGGCTCGGGATCTGGCCGCGTGTTTCCTCGCAGGCCTACACACCACAGCATCCCGTGTTCAGAGTTAATATTAACAAGAACGCGCTTCTCTCGTTCCTTCACATCAACTTCTCTCGTGAAAGAACACGTTTTAGTGGCCTCTTTGCTCGACACGTTGCTTGCGCGGAGTTCCCGCATCTTTTGAGGCATTGCTAAGGACCGCCGACCTTGCTGATGTCGCGTTGACATGCGCAAAATTTGACCAGTTCTTTCATTGACTCTTGCATTGCACATGTCGGAGTATGTGCGAATAGCGCTGCGCGTTCTGACCATCGTCATATGGGGAGAGATACATAAAAATACCGATACAGTGGTTGTCGGTTTGCCGACCCCGCATCGAGAGATACAACAACCGATCCTATGATGAATACAATCATAGGACGCGAACTCAAGCGTAATTCTGCACAAAATCTGCTTTCGCCGCATCGATGCCCTGCGTGATGCCATGCTCTGCCGAACGATCAACAAGAGCCTGTGGACAGGTAACGAAGAAAGGTGGCACTCACCGTACTCCCACAAATTTCCCTGGCCCCTCTCGCGCGCGTGTGCGGCAGCACGTCTCTTCGCCCACGCACCTTTGAACCCAATCTCTGAGATAGAGCCACCGCGAGTCGGCGGCGATGAGAAAAGCATGTAGGCGTCGTCCCACCCGCGGACGAACCCTTCGCTAAAACGCCAATGCTCGTAGTGTCCATGATGTTGTGACCACCATCCGCTATGTGCGCCTGTTGAGAAAACCTAGGTTAGTAATTCAATTGTCAGTGGAGGAAAACAGTAACACGGACTCAGTGCTTGATCCTTCGCCTGATCCCGCCTCCACTGTCTGCCATCATCACCACGGGGATCCTTGTTCGCCTTGGTACCTACCCACGAAGGAAATACGCCATGCGCGACGGCATCCCTCATCGCCCACCCACTATCGCCCCCCTGCTGCTTCTTCAACGTCCACCAAAACCACCCCGCACATTCCCGCTCGTACAGAGCGAGCTGCGCATCGACAAAGTTGCGCTTCTCCGCATGCTCATCAGCCGCGCCGCGGAGGGAGTCCGGGTTGAGCGCGCCGGACCATTCGCCTACGACGAGGCCGGCGCCAGCAGAAGCGAGGACAAGCACAGCTGCGGAGAAGGGGGAAGACTCGCGCAGGGCCTGGGCGTGCTGGGCGGCCGAGGTGGAAGCATCCTGGGAGGTGAAACAGCGATAGAGGTGGTGGTCGAGTGCCACGAAGGACGACGACTCCGAGGATGCGTGCGAGCCGAGGGATGTGATAAACTCAGTGTATTCGGAGGTGCGCCAGGAATCTCCGATGTAGAGGGGCATGTCAGGGTCGATCCGACGCATCGCTTCGAAGGTACTCCTGTACCATTTCTTCAAGGCGGAGTGGTCTCCTCCGGGTGGGTTAGGCTCGTTGATGAGTTCGATCCCGACAACGTTTGGAAGGGGAGGGTCGTGCGTGCGGGTGTACGTTGTTAGGTGGATCAGGAGGGACGTGAGAATGTGTTTCGTGTGTGACATGTTGGATGAGCTATAGAATGCGACCTCAGGAGATGAGGTGCCTGAATGCGCGTCCGCGTTCTGCTTGCCAGGAGCTGCATGCAAGTCTGCAGAACGGTCAACATCGCCATCGGAGCGAGATCAAAGGAGAAGCGAACCAATGAGCACACCGATGCCATAGCGGTGGGCGGTCGCGATTGCACTGGTGATCCTAGCCCACGCGCCTTGAAAGACGCTCCCGAGGTGAGCAAAGTCTGTGCCGTCCAGAACCGAAGGATCTACGTCGCACAAATGATAGAACGCGATCTGATGACGGCTGAATGAGTCAAGTCGGAAGTGACAAATTGAAAGAGAACGAGAGAAGCGTCCCCACCGGAATTCGGACGGTGTTGATGCCCCTGTCAGAGATCCACTGCCAATCCTCCTCGACGATCCAGTCATTCCAATGGCGCTCGAGAACGTTCTGGCCATACGAACCCTTCGCGACATCGTGGTCGCTCTGTCCAGGCTGCTCCGCAAAGCGGAAGGGGCTGTCAGCAATCCATCTTTCGAGGACAAACCAAGAACCTGGAGGACTTAAAATTCAGTCGATGTTCCAAAGATACCTAATTGGAAGCGATCAGACCAAGGTTTACGCCTCTCTGTTTTCTGTAGCGATAGAAATCATATTCAGATGGGAAGTCTCGCGCGAGGTTGAACGGAAGTTGTGGTGCTTGGTTGGACTCTGACTGATGAGATGAAAGGGAATGCTTATGCAGGAAAGATCTGACTTTGTCCATGATGAAAGGCGCCAGAAAACTAGCGACACCCTACGATTTCAGTACGAGGCGAATTCCACTCCAACGACCGCTGCCGCTGCGGCCGTGACACTGGAAGCCTTTGTAAGGCTGCCATGACGTCACAGAAGCACCAGAAGGCCATGTGAACAAAAAGAAAAAAAAGGCTGCTAGCGGCCGACGCACCCAACGGATAGAGCATCGTTTGGAAGGGTCTCGAGGCCTGGTCCGTAGACAAAAATCTACTGAATCATATCGAACGGGAAAGCCTCCGTGACCCAAGACCGGGTCCGAGGAAAGCAGCTAGTTGCAACGTGGCGAGTGTTTGAGGATGTTCGACACGCAGACCCTCAAGCTCCCAAGCAGAACACGTTCTACCGAGAGAAGTTGAGTGCGAAGAGAGGTACTTACTACATTGTCTGTTTGAAAATTTAAGCTCGAAGACCGAGCGCTGACAGGAACGTGCGGTCTGCAGCCTGCAGGCGTGTAGACGCGGAGGTTTGCCACCGAAATGGACACGTGTTTGTTCGGATCGCGACCAGTCCGTCGTCCGAAGTCGCGGCGGTCATCGGTGTCGTTTCTCGGCGGGCGGCTGGATGTTTCCATCCGTCTCAATATCAGTATCATGAGGCGTGGTATAAGAGCCATCGCACAATCTCGCGAAGCAAGCACTCCTTTGCTTGTGTCCGTTCGCAGTCTTTTCGTGTACGATTACCCCCACATCCAACGCTGGGATGACTTCTCTACCTACGAACGCTGGTCCTCTAGCTGGAATCAAAGTCATTGAGGTACACCCACCCTAGCTGCTTCTGACTTGCACAGTCTGATCAGCCTCTATCATGTAGTTCGCAGGGCTCGCTCCTGTACCGTTTGCAGGCCTCATTTTATCCGACTTTGGTGCCTCGGTCACCCGCATTGACCGGTGCACCCCGCACACCATCATACATGAGTCGCTCAACACCGATATTCTATGCCGCAACAAGCGTTCTATTGCCGTAGACTTAAAGAGCCCGAAGGGGTTGGAAATCGTCCGCCGCCTCGTCAGGAACGCGGATGTCTTGATTGACCCATTTAGACCCGGGGTGCTGGAGAAGACAGGCTTGGGGCCTGAAGTATGGTTTGGCAAAGACGGCAAGGGCGAGGAGCAGAATGACAGGCTGATTTATGCAAGAATAGCTGGGTTCGCCATCAATTTTTTATTTCGAAATATTCGTCCATGCGCTGAACCAGGGTGGACCTCGCCTTAGCTTCCGCAGGGATGGTGAGTGGTACGACGCCTGATAATAGGACCCATGACTCAAATACATCCCCGTAGGTCCGCACAAGGACATGGCAGGTGATGAACCTTTGTTTCCCCTTCTCCCTACAATGGCTGATCCTTTATCAGGTCACGATCTGAATTATCTGGCACTCAGTGGTGTTCTTTCGGTATGGCCCCCCCTAAAGCCACCCGATCGTCCAATGGACTGATATCTGATCATCTTTGACAGCTCCTCCCCGGCACGGAGGAGAAGCCTGCATTCCCCTTGAACCTTCTGGCCGATTTTGCTGGTGGAGGGCTTACCTGTGCTTTGGGAATTCTACTTGCCCTCTTTGAGCGCACTCACAGTGGCCGCGGCCAGATTGTGGATACCGACATGGTAAGTAGTACCACGATGTTGACCATGGCCAAAAAAAAATCGGCCCCTTTCCTTTGTCTCTATCTAGGTATCAGGCGTCAGGTACCTCTCGACGTTTCCTTTCCTGCACGCCTACCTCCGCACACCTATGTTCTCGAACCCCGCTCTTCCCCGACAATCAAACATTCTCGACGGCGGCGCCCCCTACTACGGGATATACACGTGTGCAGACGGGAGGCACATCGCGGTTGGGTGCCTCGAGCCCCGATTCTTCAAAATATTCTTGGAGAGGTTCATGGACGGCGTGCCAAGTGCGTGGTTGGAAGTCCAGAAAAAACGGGGTTGGGTGCCGGATGCGGGGTCGCAGGGCAGAAAAGAGGAGTGGGGCCACCTGCGCGCATTTTTAGAAAGGGGGTTCAGGTTGTTGGAACGCGACGAATGGACGAAGGTATTTCATGGTCAGTTTGCGCTCGTTTATCTTAATCTTGTCGAGGCTTTCATTAATTTAACTTTAATCTCCATTAATTCGCAACAGGTGCCGACGCGTGTGTGACACCGGTCCTCACACCTTCTGAGGCTGCCCATCTGAGTGCGCAGTCTTTGTCTTCCGCTTCCGCTTTCCATTCGCCCTCTCGCCCTTCGCCGGTTCCGCTGCCAGCGCCCAATCTTTCTCGTACTCCTTTCTCTGCCTCCATAGGCCGTTTGACCCTGCTGAGGCCAGGGCAGCATACCAAGGAGATCCTACGTGAATCTGGGTTAGAACTCGAAGAAATCGAGAAACTCGTTCGAGAGGGCGTGGTTGGCGTTGATGCTGATGATGCGGCGGTCATGGCAAAGCTATGATGTTTTCCGTGAATGTTCTGGGAAGGTTGTAATATGGGATGTCCACTTGCCCCATCTTGTACATATATGTACATGCATTCGTTGTGTACAAACAGTCTCTTACTATGTGCCGTAATACAGAACCGTGTCGACATGCTGTACATCACCGCGAAGTTCTGGCCTCGAGGACAGCGTCGCCGAATCCTCATGTTCGCTATGTTAAGACTTTGCCAAGGGGATGATGGTTTACTTCCCTGCGGTATCGATTACAATGCAAAAGGTTACAACAGTGCGCCAGGTATCCTACATGGTTTCCAATGTTCAACTCGAGCAACTACACTGGAAGCCCAGCATCTTCTTGTCCCCCACGGCACAAAGCCTCCTCTCCTCTCTAACCTCCTCGTCTAATTCCTCTTCTGGTCTGCTGTCGCCCTCCGCGCCCCAAGGCGCAAATGGGCTACACGCCATCTGCATCACCTTTGCAAGCACACGCTTTCCGCTCTTTGAATCCTTCTCCACCTTCCCAATGACCTCCTCTAACACCCATTGCCTGAGAACGAAGCGTGGGTTTGCCGCCTTTGCTTCCCGCTCTCGACTCTCATCCAAGTTAAAGGCCGCAGTATCGTCGTCAACCCACGCATCCTTCTCCGCTTCGATCCGAGCAGCGTATTTCTCCAGCCAGCGTTTCCACGATTGCACGGCTTCATCGCGCTGGATTGACTGGGGATCGGACGTGTAGCCCAGAAGTACATCTACAAATTGATCGAGGGCGGCCGACTCAGATGCCAGGAGCGAAGGGCGGAAGGTGGTGAGGTGACGGAAGGAGAGGTGGAAGTCCAGTTTCTGGCTCTCAAGGATTCTGAGAAGCGGTCGAATAAGCGTCGCGTCGTCATCTTGTGAAAGTCGCCGCAATCCGAGGCGCTACACTCGCGCGTCAATCAGGCGTCCTTGTCTAGACACAGCGGGCAGATGCTAAGTTAGGACGCGACTCGCCTTGTTCATCCGTACGTGATACTCCGCCTCGAACTCGGTCTGGAATGTGTTATTCAATTCTTCCGCGACGAGGTCCGCGCCCGTAGTGCGCAGTTCTTTGATCCTTCCCTCGTCAAGTCCGTTCGCCCATCCCGTGGAGACGGCCTTATTCCCGAGCTCAGCCTCGGCACCAACGAGGGGCGCCAGGGAGTTGAGCAGAGCGCGTAACGCGAAAAGGCTAGGTTTCAAATGTTCAGTGAGAAATAAAGATATGGTCTTTACAGAAACGGGTCTTACATCATGGCTGGCTGGGACTATAGGACAGTTTTAGGTCGAGTGGTAATAGAAAAGGGAGGGGCATCAAAGGCTGCTTACCTTGTAAGCATATCTTCCTTCTCCATCAGAATGGTTGCATATATGCATGTCATTGAAGACATCCATGAAGGCATATGGACCTAAGCAAGTGAATGAGCCGGTCTGCATGGAGAATCGTGGATGTGCGAGACTCACCATAGTCAATAGTTAATCCAAGGATCGAAACACTATGGAACGTCGTCAATGATAGTCAACTCGAAGAGTGAAGCTGCTGCCTACTTGTCCGTATTGATTACTCCATGCATGAACCCATACGCCTGCCATCCTGCCACCATTCTCGCGTTTCTCCTTGTCACCTCCAACAGCAACTCCTTACCCCAAGCGCTGCCTGGACCTCCCTGTCTCTGTACACGCACCACATGGTCGGAGACGAACTCGCCCAAAACGCGCAAAGCATCGAGGTCTTTCTCCTGTTGTCCACCGCCAATGAAGAACATCTGTGCAGGCGGATTGAGCGCCTCGAAGGAGCCTATGCGGAGGAAGGAAGGCGCGACGCGGGTCACTATACATGCGGCCTCATGCAGCTCGCGAAGGACAGGGAGCGAAGGAAGGGAGACGAGGGACAAGGAACGGGTCGTAGGTATATGAAGGGCATGCATCGCTGTGACATAATGCATAAGACCAAAGTAGTTATTCATTCGCTTAGAACCTACATACCTTCAGCACAAAGGTACTCGCGAATTGAGGAACGAACTACGGCGAGTCCATCAGCAGAGCGGGAGAACGGTGTGCGCCCGCCCCCCTTCAACTGGAGCTCATATATAGTATCCGGGTCAGACGGATGGGGGGTCGCGTCTGCACAGAGGAGTTATTGAAGGCCTCGGTGACTCGAATCCCCACCTCCGGCGAGATTGGACTCACGAACAGTGATGGCGCGGCCGTCTCCCAGTTGTCCTGCCCATACGCCAAATTGATGACCGCTATACCTCAAGGACCATGGTGCGAATGGCGTCTCCGCATTCTCACCAGACATAAGTACCGCATGACCACCGAGCACATCGACGAGCTCCTGCCGTGCTGCATTCACTGGGCTGGTGTCCTGCTCCTTTCCTCCGCCGGCCTTGCCATCTGAGGACGCCAACGCTGGAACCCCCAGCACGTCAAAAGCATCTCCAACGTCTAAATGCGGCAGACAATCCCTCAATCCCGTTTCCGAAAGACCGATAAGCTCCATAGGCTGGTCTCTGTTCTTCGGGTACCATTTGCTCAGTGAGGCCCTACCGTTCTCGTCTGCTTTCTCGTGCAGTGCCTCGCGTTCACTTAACCACTGCTCGACATACGTCGCCTTGTCCGTCACCTCAGTATCGGTTGGGGGCTCGATCTCGTATGGAAATGGGAGTGGGAAGGGCGTGACATGGGAGAAATGCGACTGCGGCGGGAGGATACGTGAGCGGCGCTGGACAGAAGGGCTTGCCTGTAGAACTTTTTTGAACTCGGAGACAGAGGGCGTCGCGGTGTCTGGTGTGAGGTTGTGAATAAGAAGTTTCGAGGCGTGAGGAAGAGGAAGCGCGGAGATCGGGTGTTTCGCGATGGTCGACATTGTTCGTAGTGTTGTCATCCAAGAAGAGTTGGTTCACCTGGGCTGTAAGGTGGAAGCTTAACGTGATCAACAAAGATTGTAATTCAGATACTCGTCATTGTTGCAAACGATAAGCAATGATACTTCGACGTCAGTCCCACCGGTGCTGGTAAAAAAGGTAGAGGAGCGAGACGATCGAGGAGGCGAGTGACAGAATCTGGCCTCAGGTGGCACCGGACATTGCCTCGAATATACCATGAATATCCCCAGACCCCCCCTCGGTACATTCGTGGTATATCCGAGGTATAGTCACAAAATCCCTCGAATATCCCCAGGGGATATTCGGGGCTGGGCATATTCACGGTATATTTCAGGTATATTCACGGTATATTTCGGGTATATTCGAGCTCATTATCATGAGCCAATTGCTTGAAAATGTGCTCCATAAATAGATAATAAATATATTAACAAATCATAAAACTAATACATGCTATTGAAGACTACACGACAATTCCAAGGCTTGAAAGATCTACAAAATATACTTGAAGAGGCGAGAGGTGCGAATCCCGGCTAGATGTTCCCCCGCATACGCAAGCAGCCACGGCGCGCATCAGGGATGGGACGACCAGCGCCTTGACGCAAGAATCTATTGCGGTGGCGGGAGCGGTGCGTCCGCGCGTGGCCTCGAATTCGAGGAGTATATTTTGGGGGGTGCGTTGGGCTGCGGCACCGCGCTGTCGAACACGAGCACATCTGGTAGCACGCCACGCGCACAAATGCAGCTGCTGGCGAGTGCATTGGTGCCGGCAGCGTAGAGGTGCATCCTGCGGAGGAGCGGGGTGAGCATGCGTGCAGAGGCTGAGAAGATCAGTGCGGGGAGAGACAAGGTCACCGGGAAGGATTGCAGCTTGACGAGGTTGGCGAGTACAGGGAGCGAGGGGGATGGAAAGAATGCAGTGTAGTGCGGGGGTCAGTACTGCCATGCGGGGGGTTAGCACTGTGACACGGAGAGCCCAAATGAACACTGGCCTCACTGATGTTGTTGTTGCTGCTGCTGCTGCTGCTGCCCCGACGACATTGGCACTTGCGCGCGCACCGCAGACTCTGAGGCTAATCCGAGCCACCACGCGCATGAGAAACACAGATGCTAGCACCCACCCCGGCCCGCCCTAATTGGACGCATATATGCGCTCTGATCCCGCATTTTCAGGCATTAGATCTGATTATATGAGAAAAACAGAACTATAGAGCATATGGAAACATGTTTTAGTGGGAGAAAGACTCACCAAAGCATGTGCACACTAGAGGCTCCTAGAGGGTAAGACGAAGGGAGCACTTAAGAGAAATCTCGACGTTGTCCGACAACGCGCACTCATCAGGTGACCGTCGAAATGGATGAGTCATCTCCCAGTTGGGATTGACTGGGGGATATTTGAGGGATATTCCCTGATGGGTATATTCCGGGTATATTCGAGGTATATTGCTAATATACCCCGAATATCCCCTGGGGATATTTGGGGGCAATGTGCGGTGTGGCTCCAGCCTAAATTTACAAAACGATAGGAAATGTACAATATACAATGATAGAATGTGTGCTGGCACCGGACATTGCCTCAAATATCCCCTGGGGATATCCGTGGTATATTCCTAATATACCACGAATATACCACGAATATCCCCAGACCCTCCCTCGGTACATTCGTGGTATATTCGAGGTATAGTCACAAAATCCCTCAAATATCCCCAGGGGATATTCGGGGCTGGGTATATTCACGGTATATTTCAGGTATATTTCAGGTATATTTCGGGTGGATTTGCGCTCGATATCATTAGCCAATTGTTTTGAAATGTGCCCCATAAATGATAGATAATAAATATATTAACAGATCATAAAACTACACGCTATTGAAGTATTGAAGACTACACAACAATTCCAAGGAGACGTGGCGCTAGATGGCACCGCAGATGCGGATGCGGTCACGGTCGCGTTCAGCACAATGGAGGACATGGCCATAGCGTTCACGGAGATCACGGCGGACGTGACAAGGCTCGCCGTCACAGTGGCCACTGGCACGCTCAGCACAACCGCCGTTGACGCTGCGACCATGCTCGACGGCGCGGTGGTCTGCCGTGTCAAAGTGCCTGCGCGTGCGTGCTCGCGTTCAGCGGCTGAGGGACAAAACAAATAAAAAGGATGGGGTGAGTTTCTAAGGACTGGATAGCAGAGAGCAGGTCAACGAGGGGAACAGCAGGTAAGATGGGTAAGGTGAGGACGGAGAGGGACGTACGTGACATGCGGGTTGTGAGAGTGTATGTTGGTGTGCCGGAGTCACATCCGCGGCTAGTCCATGCACGCTGTCAGCCTCGCCCGCTCGGAAACACACCAACACTAACACAGTCCACAACTCACTCGCTGCACCTGTTCGAGCCATCCGGTTTCGGCACTATGTTCGAGCCCACAATCGCGGGCCCTGAGAGGATGATACTGCAGGAGGTCAGTACTGCGGTGCAGCTCGTCAACACTGTAGCACGGAGAGCCTGAATGGGTGCATGTCTCACTGATGAGGCGGTGGCGAAGCAGGGCTTGCGCGCGCGCGCACCGCAGACACGAAGGATATCACTAAAGCCCTCTGCACCCACACATACCACAGGATATACCACACATTAGCTGCTGCTGCACCATCTGTTGCTGTTGCTGTTGACGTTGCCACTGCTTCTGCACTAGCTGATGCTGCTGGTGACATGCGCCCCGACACGCGCTGTCTGGTGAGTAAGTCCCACGGCAATCAGTGCCCTGATTGGATGCATATATGCACTCTGATCCTGCATTTTCGCGCAATAAATCTGATTATATGAGAGAACCAAGACAATAGAGGATGTGGAAACATGTTTTGATAGGAGAAAAACTCACCAAGGTGTGTGCACACTAGAGGAGTACTAGAGGCTCCTAAAGGGTAAGACGAAAGGAGCATGACTTGGAAAAATCTCGACGTCGTCTGACGACGCGCACTCGTCAGGTGACCGTCGAAATGGATGAGTCATCTCCCAGTTGGGATTGACTGAGGGATATTAGGGGTATATTCCCTGCCAGGGATATTTGCGGTATATTCGTGGTATATTCCTAATATACCACGGATATGCCCTGGGGATATTTGGGGGCAATGTCCGGTGTGGGAGATCAATTGATCAATGGTCGTATGCTACCTCTGCAACTAGGCCCATTCCCTCGATTTGCGAACGCTGCACAGCAGTATCATTCAACGCGCGGATGGGTCGTGCCTGGTGAGCCGCACTATCACCTCGAGATCGGATCCTAGAGAACTTCTCTACAACCAAGTCTATCCCCTGGCGAGATTTACGAAGATTTTGAATAGACTCTGAAAGCTGTAGACCCTCTCGGCTTAGAAGCCCTTCGGCGATTGCCCTCCTGGTCGCGGTGTCGGCTGAAGTTCCCAGGGAATCCCGCCATACGATTGAAGCATCAAAAAACTTGTCGGTTAGGTGTGCAGCTATAGCAAGTCTTGCCATTGCAACATCGAGTATGTTTCGTAACTTGATCCCGTCCAGCCGAGGTGTATCCTAGAATCACCGTTGAGTGAGGTGACATTGAGATAAAATCAAGATGCACTTACCCCTACCACAATCCATTCGGACTCTGCATCTGCACCAGACAGCGATTGGCGTGTCTCATAGAGGATCCGTGTTAGGGTACTTATCTGCTCGTCTTTCTCCCTTCCTTGCTCACTTAACTCATTCATCTTCTCGTCTTTCTCCCTTTCCCTCTTGTCTCTCTCCCTTCCTTGCTCAATTAACTCATTCATCTTCTCGTCTTTCTCTCTTTCCCTCTTGTCCCTCGCCCTTTCCCTCTTGTTCATCTCCCCTTCCCTCTTCTCTTTCTCACTCTCCCACTTTACTAACTCTTCCACACACTTCTTTAACTCATTCACCTGCTTGTCTTTCTCTCTCGCCTGCTCTGCTATTGCATTGATCATCTCCAGCATAGCGTGATGCTAAGCCTTGAGTTCCACCTTCTCTTCTTGCTCCTTCTTGAGCTTTTGATGCAAGGGCGCAGTAAGGAACTCCGGCAGCTTCAAGACATGTTGATCAGGCAATATGGCACCGGCTGATTGCGATGGAACGAGTGCGTAGAAAGGTTCAACTGTAGAACAGATGTTCCCGATTCTGGTGGAGTTGGTTTCAAAGGCAGTGAACCCATGGGTATCTATATATACAGCTAATATGAATAACTGTGGGAAGTGTCAAGAATTCACCCTTACCGGCAGCAATGCCTATTGCTTCTGGCTTGGGGTATATACAGCCTTCCACCTCCCATTTGTTCAAGAGCAGGGATTGGGCTTCACTATGTACTTTGGCCCTGAGGTCGCCAAGTGTCGCTGTGGGAGGCATATATATATAGTGGGACGTCGATCTTTCAATGTAGAAAAATGTGACAAGGTAGCCGTCACGAGATTCTGTAGCGCGGGACATGGGCGGTATGAGTTGAGATTAACAACGGAGAAAGCAAGATAGAAACCTACAGGACCCTGATGTATCAACTGTTCGTCTGCGTCCAAATTCGACACTTTGACTGGCTGCTTTCAGAAGGTCAGCGTGCAAGAGACGGCAGTGCCTTGCGTAAGGACTTAGTAAGGACTCGCATATACTCGGACAACCTTGAGCAGCCTTGAGCCTAGTGATTGGCAGTCGCTCACTGTCGTGCATGATCTGTAGACAACGTCGTGACATGCTAGAAACCAATACTTTACAGATTCAATGCACTGCTATCCTCTCACAACCTACCTGAACGGCCAGGGCCCTTCAACTGTGCCTGTGCATCCCGCAACCCAACATTGACTCGCTGCTCTTCGAGTCTTCATCCAGGGCTCCAAGATCTCGTGGAACCGTTCCGTATCTTCCACTGCCTGAGTGTCCCGCAGCTTACCCCATCCACGCCTGATCTACGTTCAGCGCTTCTTGTTCGCAATCCCCAGACGACGGTAGTCGATATCGATGCCCCCCACTCGTCCCCCTCATTCTGCGACGTCGACCGAGACATCGCATCGTCGTTGTCCGCGTCAACAGCATCGTCAGCGTCATCGCCCCGTTCCGCAGAAGAAGCCGCCTTCCGGCTATGCGTCAGCACGAAATTCTCATCCTCATCGAACTCCACCGTCATGCTTCCGAGCTCCTCGCTCATACCAAGCGTGCTATCCGGACTCGGAATCACCCTCGGCGAGCGGACCTTCCCGATCTCGCGCTTAAGCCGCTCCAAACCGTTGCTCATTCCGTCACTATTACCGGCAGCCATGCGCTGTACAGGCAGTGGACTTCTGAACGAGCTCGGTTTGGAGCCAGGCGCGCCCTTCAGTAACACCGGGATGGTGGACGGAGACAAGGGGTAGACCACGCTTGAAAGCGCCGACAAGAGCGGCTCGTCGAAGGACGAAGAGGGACGTCTGATTGCAAGGGGAGAGTGAAGCCCTTGAACAAAGCCTCGCTACTGTCCGTGGAATGCGCGCTGATCTCGACCTCCCTGCGCACCTCGATCTTTATAGTAGGAACGTCGAAGTGATGGCGCCAAACGAGCGCATGATAATCATCGCCGAGAGCGTGGAAAGATAATTGATGTGATAGATGGATAGACCTCGGGAGCACGAGTGACAATTCAGAGCTTGTCAGCAGTTCCGCGTGCCGTAGCCAATTTTCAGATCTGCCAGTATGAGCACCAGAGATCGGCGAGAGACAACGAGTAAACTCACGAGACGGAAACCTGAACCGCGTCCCGACTATTTACGGGAGTTCGGCACTCATGCAACGTGGGCTTGAGCTCTGGCCAATCGTATTCCCGTCTTGAATTCTACGTCGCAACGTCAACCTTGCGCGCCGAAGGCTCCGCAGTTCTTTCGATCATCTTCGCCATCTTGAAGTCCTCACCTTCTGCCCCGCGGTCGGTGGCGGCGCATTTATCCAATTGAGAGGCGTTCTCGAAGAGAAATGCAAACCAAGGATGGAGGACAGGGCTGTGGTCGTTAGCATAGAGGTCAATGAAGAAACGATGCAAAGACGATGTTCCGTCCGTCTGGTCAAATAGCAGCATGTCTTGATAGTTCTTTGGCCGATGAGAACACGGTGGCGGAGAGAGGGGCTCGGATTTGTGGAACATGTTATCTGACGTCCGAAGGCGGAAGCTTCTCAACCTTTTCAGCCATAGCCTTTCATACACTCGTCCGCGGGAGTTTATATCGCGGAGCACTTTTCAGAAACAATTTGGGTTTCCATCGTCCATGAGCTGACAAAACGTACATTACTTCCAGAAACTCTGCTCTACGTCGCACTGCCGAATATCTGGTAACGCCTGCAGATGCTTGGGCCAATCTCATCATACTGTGCCTTGGTATGACACGACGAATAGAACTCGGGCTGAAGAGGTTTATCAGAGCTTATAAGTATCTGCACAACGAATGGGCTTACAAGAGATGCAAGGAGAGAGCCGCCAAACCATACAGCATAGCTGTATGACCATAGTGAGATTGCGGGGACGTAAGTGAGGAAGTTTGCGAAATTAACGAGGAGACTTGCCGCTGGCGTTTGTGTGAGATAACATCGACCTCAACACCTGAAGACTGAACATAGATGCATTTTGAATCGTCATGCTTCTATCATAATCATGAAGGACTCACCCTCTGCACGCTGCCGCTCGAAACGGCGCTCGCCTCCAAACGCTGATCAACCAGCTGCTTCAAGTCACGTTTCAAACGTTGACCAAAGTGTTGGAACATTGTTGAGCCTCCAGAGAGAACAATGTTCTAAGGGATAATGATTGATTAATGTAGGGAACTGATATGGAAGAACAGCGTGACAGCTGACCTTATAAAGGCCTCTTCGAACGTCGATGGGGGAAGCTTGGATGACGCCGTCGACGATTTCTGGCAGTGGAGTCAAAAAGTCCGAGGAGTAGATTTCGGGGTTGAAAAAGATTTCAGGGGCAAGGAATCGCTCGTAGCCTACGTCCACGGAATATTTCTGCGATTAGGCCCAGTATCAGCAGATATTACGCGTGAGCCATCCCTCAAAGCCTGAACGTACCCTCCCAGTGACGGAGTACTCGCCCTCGTACCTCTCAAAGTACTTGTATGGCTCGGCATCGTACTTCCGGAACTCCTTCACGATATCTTGGCACACATAGCTGTAGTTCTCCTTCACTTTGCCCGCGACCTTGAGTTGGTCCTCCGGAGGCACGTTCGCCATCTCTCCACGCTCACGCATCAGGTTGAGTACAAACTGCGAGATATCGCGACCGGCGATGGGAATGTGCTTAATAGCACTGCCGATGACATAACCCTCAGCGCAAGGAATGACGTGTGTAACACCATCGCCGGAGTCGATAACAGTACCAGTCAATGTACGGTCAGTGACTCGGTTTGAGGACCACGAAGCCGCAAGGGCAAGAACAGCTTGAACAGCGATATACAGCCCTTGGATATTGAAGGACTCGAAAAATATTTCTGCAGTCTGCTCGCGATTCTCGGGAGGGTTGAGAGGAGGTTCAGTCTGAAATCAGGCGCAAAGATCAGCGACAAATTATATACACAGGAGGTACGACTCACCAAGAGAAAGTAGTGATCCTCAGGCTCTGCACGAAGATATTTGAAGATGGTCTGCTCCCAATAACGCTCCATGTAATCCCAGTTATCAATCTGACCATGGCGAATTGGATAATTTATGCCGTATCCGGGGGTTTTGGCGTTCGCAAGCGCCTCGTCTCCGATGAAGAAATCAAGGTCCTCGACACCACGTTTGGACGCGAGGTTGCCAGGCTTTGCAGGCACGGCAGGACCTGTCCTGCTTCCCTGCGAGGCGGGTCCGCGCGTGGCGATCGCGGTCGGAAAGACACTGTGTAATGCGCACGAACGTACTCGGCGTTTGGGTCAGATATCGGAGAACGGGCGATTCAGTCACTAACAAGGACGGGTCCGAGTTTCCTGCAAAGCTATAGGTGATCGATGCCTTGGTGAGCTTTCCACATATGCCAAACGTTCTGATAGTGATTTGCATACCCTACTTTCGAGTATCCGGTTCCATTGTCGCAGATGATTGGCGCGAGGAGCGACATCGTGCTAAACGAGCTACGCTAATAATGAGTAACCAGTGGGGCCTCCGATAGTAATGACCATCATGTTTGTACTTGTTGTGCAACAGCCTTGACTTTCAACAAACATAAACAACGCTTCTGACTTCCGCTCGCGCATTTACTCCTAGCCTCGTGCTTACCAAGCGGAATCAGCCGTCGGGCTTTTAATGCCATGGCTCGTTTTCGTCGGAGTCGTTACGGCCGGGCAAGCCGCGTAGGCTGTATACCGCCTGGGCTCACTGGGGGCGTTTTTGGCGGGGCGCGCCAATTCAGTCAATCGACTTAGCCAAATTTTCGTGATTTAGCTTCCCCTCTGGCTTCCTCCTGCCTCCACACTCATCACCTCTCTGTATAAACACAATTATGGGTTTATCCATATGCTATCAAGATGAGGGCATGTATTTAAGCAACCTAATAAAAAGGAGAAAAAAGTATTTCCTGCTCTGCAGTATAAAAATGATGTTGCCCGGTGGAGGAATTGAACCAGCAGCAACAAAAAACCAAGGCCAAAATTTAACCATTCAGCCACAAGAATCACAATACTAAAACTCAACAACCAAAATATAAACACATTCTTGGAGTTACTAGAGCTCTTTTCATGATTTTGCCTCTAATAAGCTTTCTGAATGGATTAAATGGTATCTCAACACTGTCATACAGCTTGAGCACCATTCAACCCACTCAGAAAGCTTATTAAAGGCAAAATCATGAAAAGAGCTCTAGTAACTCCAAGAATGTGTTTATATTTTGGTTGTTGAGTTTTAGTATTGTGATTCTTGTGGCTGAATGGTTAAATTTTGGCCTTGGTTTTTTGTTGCTGCTGGTTCAATTCCTCCACCGGGCAACATCATTTTTATACTGCAGAGCAGGAAATACTTTTTTCTCCTTTTTATTAGGTTGCTTAAATACATGCCCTCATCTTGATAGCATATGGATAAACCCATAATTGTGTTTATACAGAGAGGTGATGAGTGTGGAGGCAGGAGGAAGCCAGAGGGGAAGCTAAATCACGAAAATTTGGCTAAGTCGATTGACTGAATTGGCGCGCCCCGCCAAAAACGCCCCCAGTGAGCCCAGCCGGTCTCCAATGGAGCCCTTGTCGGAGCAGCGGAATTTGGATTGACCGGCTGTGTCCGAGCCTAATTTACTCCCTTCTTAGATTCTCATTTGAGACTTTTCCCTGCAATGCAAGAGAAAATTTCACCGGATGGTCTGTGCTCCAGTCGTTCGGGAGTCCATTAATCCAAAAGGCCTAGAATAACATGTTAATACAGCTAGCTATGCGATACACGGTTAGTGATGAAGTATAGTATGAATACAATAGAGGCTGTTCGATCCATGTCGTCGACCGCTTCCCGCTTGCAGGTCGATGCTCACATCGCCATCGTGATCCCCATCAACGCCGGCCACAGAATGAACACAAGCCTGAACTTGATCTTCTCCATGTCCATCCGTCCCGCCGCCGAATTCGTTTGCGCCACCGTCCTGCCTGATTGCGTCGGCACCGTCAGGGAAGAAGCGCTCGACGGCGCGGGCGTGGGGTGACCCTGCGTCGGTGTCGTCGCGTTCGCGGTGATCATGGTGACGAGCGGGTATATTTTGTAGGACGTCGAGGCCGCCGCGGCGGTCGGCGTACCGTGCTGCAGTTTGTCCAAGGCGCTTTGACTCGCAGTAGAATTGCTGGACGCAGTGTTGACGCTTCCAGAGCTGACAGAAGCAGGCCCGGCGGACGCGCCGTCGATGGTGAATTTGGCGCTGTAGAATTTGAGTGGAGGATCTTCGCATACGAAACGGAGATAACTGTGCAAATATGCGGAACGGTGAGACCGGCGGGCTAGTTCGAATTGAGATAGAACACCGACTAGTCTGAACCGGAGGGGCCCACGGAGGGTGAGATGGTGATGTTGTACAATAAACTTGTGGGATCTATGTTCGTCGCAAGCGTTCCCATCAACGTCTATAGAATATAAAAGTTGTAGAAATCAATGCCAGTCCGGAGAGGGAAGGAGAGGAAATCTCGACATACGTCTGCTGTACCATAGAGCTCAAGTTTCAGCGGCTTCAACTCCGCAAGAGCCGGGCTGGTCCCGTTGTCAATCCACGAGACCGTTGATAATTCTCCCGCGTGAAACACTGTGCCCGAAACAGGTTGAGTGGTGTACAGAGATGCGCGAGAAAACCCAATGCCCACGACCAGCGTGGTGAAGATAGCCTGTAAGAAACGCATGTCGGAGATCCTGAAGATGTCTTGAAGAGGTCTCCGTCAAAGAAATATGATCGAGGCAATTAAGATGGACCAGCCCTATGTGTTGAGTGAGCGGCGGGATCGCCTTAGATGGTTGCGGTGAAGCAGAGAAGACGACGCGTCAGGAGTCAAACGTCCAACACGCGTAGCGCGTCTTCATCACGTGCAACCTCAACAAGGTCCAAATTATCCTCCGAAAGCTGTCGTTAGTGTGTCATTCCACATCATAGTACGTGTCCCTGCCCTAGAAGAAACAAACAAATCAAGCGCACGAGGAGAAGGCCGTAAAAATATCTGAAATGACAAGGCGTATGCTACAGACTTCGTTGTAACAGTCACCTGATTGGACCCCCCTCCAGATGTTCGAACAATACACAAACTCACTTTACAATCCCAAGCCTACAGAGCCCACAGAGTCCATCATCAGTCAGTCGTTGGCGAACAGTTTCTTCAAATATTCCCCGGCGGCCTGTCGGACGCCTCCATCCACGCTGGGATTGGACAACAGCTCGGTAGCGAGCTCGGATCGCTGTTTCACCTTTGCGTCGCGCTGCAAACGCTCCCATTCTGCCGCTTCCCTCTCTTGGCGTCGCTTCTCCGCCTCGGCACGCACGCGACTTTCCTCTTCCTCCCTCTCCTCTCGCCTGCGAAGGTACTCGAGGCGGATCTTGCTATCCTCAGACTGGGCTTGGAGAAGTCTCATGCAAGCGGACATCATCGTCTGCGCCATGGTCGCGAAGTTCGCCATGTTCTGGTCTACGGGACCAGGGACCGTGGTCGGCCCTGCCGCAGTCGAGACGGCATACCCATGTGCCCCAGCATATTGCTGGTTTGCGGGGACGGTACTAGGTGTGTGGGGTGGCGAGGGCATCGACTCGCCAGGATCATGAGTAGGATAGGCGGAGGAATGGTGATCGTGTTCATAAGTACGTTCATGAGATGGCCCAGCAACGGCGTGGTCATGGACGGGTGGTCCCTCGTTGCGAATGGCAGGCTCGATATGGGGCTCTTCGGGCACTTGAGTGAGCATTGGAACTGTGGAGGGAGGACCCATAGTGCGTGCGCGGCCAGGAGGACGACGTACGCCAGGGTCACCGTTCCATCTGTGATGATCAACGGCGTCAGAACCAGGCGGTGTATACGTAGACAATACCGAGACATGCCTTTGGAAAAAGACGTTGTACCATCCCATGCGGTGCCAGTGATCGAGGATCCGCGACGATAGGTTGCCAACATGGAAGCCAGCTTTTCGAGCCGCGTAGATACGCCGCTCATACTCCCTCAGCCTATCGACCTCGCTCTCAGAATCGACGTTGTTGTGTTGCATGTGGGTCGTGAAAGTTTCGAATGCGTATATCTGCTTGAAGACGACGAAATTGCGCTCATAGCAGCCCTTGACGGCGAGGAACGTCTTCCGTCCTCCAAAGGCATCGAGCGCGCACTATGGCCCATTTTGGAGTCAATTCAGTACGCTGTCATCAGAGGAGTGGTGCGGCGCCAGACTCACGTCTCGAAAGCAAGTGTTCTTCTTCGTCCGAAGAGCATCGAAATGCTCGTCCTCCCCCGGACCCATGAGCCAATTGAACAGCTTCGTTTTCTCCTCGTCCGTCCAATGCCTGGCGCCCGACCCGCCGCCGCCGTCGTCGCCATCTGGGTTATCTACATCTGGATCGGCATCGAAATCGCCGTCCCCTTGTCTGCGTTTCTTGCCAGCGCTGGGGCCATAGGGGGTCTCTACCTGCTTGCGCTTCGGGGCGGACGATGCCTGTTGGCGATCGACGGACTGTGCGGACAACTCATGTGTGTTTGTGTAGAAAGTAAGGTGATCAGAGCGATGTGCCTGGCTGCCGTGATCTTGGGTGATGATGTGCGCGGGGGAGTAATGATAGTGTTGCCTCGAGTCAAGGCCGACTTGGGAAAGATGTGGGTCCAGCGCCTGATTAAGCGACTGCACAGTCCAGTCCACGATCCGCAAAGTGCAGGGAAGAGCGACGAGCACGAGGATGGGGTGAGGAGGACGGTGGGATCAAGCAAGAGGAAAGACGGACCTGAGCGTTGGGGTCGACATGGGGATGGTCGACGGTGGGATCCTGGAGGGGGTTGTGGCTGCGGGGGGGAGGAGGGGATGAGGGAGGGGACGGGGATGTGTGACCCTGATTTACCTTTGAACTGAGGCTGCCATCGGCCTGAACGTCTGGCTTGAACTTGCTTGGGCACTCGGTTTGCTTTCCCTCTCGGTTTGAAACACGATGCAGTCCGTCTCCGGGGGCGCTGCTCCAACGCACGTGACTCGCCCCCTGAACTGACTCGACGAGTCCGTCCCTCTGTCCGACATCGTCGTCGAGCGAGCGAGCGAGCGACTCACAGCTATAAATACACAATAATCTACACAGGTCATCACCATCAAGCAGCGGGAACCGTCCAACGAGATCACGTGGATCCCAAGGTCTTTTGCTACACTCGCACTACAACACTACTACATCCACGCGTCTCTGTACACCCCTCACCACGCTCTTCACCACCTTCAGCCACACCTCCACCTTCTCGACCTCCTCCAGCGCGAGCTCCACCTTGCCTGCGATCTTGCGCTTCAGCAGACGCTGCAGGGCCCGTGTGTCTTCCTCGTCGAAATCCTCGGTATCCAGAGTCGAAGACAGCGACGCCACCGAGGAGCCTGCTGACGAGTTCACAGACACGCTCAGAGCGGCGCTGAGAGGAAGAGCAACGTCGATAGGATTGATGATCACATCGTTCGAAGGCGCGTCAGATTGCCGCCAAGAAAAGACGGCTTCGATTCCCGCGTCGACAGTATTCGCAAAACGGTGATCGTAGATCAACGCCTCGCGAGTCTATCGAATGGCGAAGGATCCTGAGCAGAAGCACGGAGCGCTCATGAGGCCAGAAACGAACCTTGATGGCCTTCGTGATGCTCTGCTCCGTCTGCACGATGCACCGATACGCAGACGCGATGAACTTGTCGGTCTATGCCCACAGCGCTATTATAATTCATCCCATAAAGAAAGCACAAACGACTCACATTCGATATGCATTCGTCGATCCGCGCGAGGTCCTTGCCAGCAGCCGCGAGTGCTCGATAAGACACGCGCTGCTCCTCCTCGGACGGCGGCGAGCTGCTCTCCTTCTCTGCGCTCTCGTCCTTCTCGCACAGAGTCGTTAGCGAGGTCCTCGGCTCCGTGGACGTCCTCGGCACCGCAGGGAGCGGCTTCTCTGCCGTCCGATCGGACAGAATCTTCCGCTTGAACCATGCCTTGAACCTCGACGACGTCCCGCCCTTCTGCGTCTGAGTCTGAACGCCGTCCTTGCCCTTTCCGGATCCTGAGCCAGAGTCGCCGTCGCCCCTTTCGTTGCGCACAACGCCGACGAGGGTGTCAGCCCTCGGCCTGCGTGCCAACTCGCGCGTCGGAGAGCTCCTTTGCAGGAGCGGCGGGCTCGTGCGATGAAGGTCGCCCGTGCTTTTGTAAGACTTGAGACGCATGTGTCCTAGTCCTCTCGTGGACGCCGCGTCGGAAACGACCCGACCATTGCGAATGGAAGAGGCGTCAGCGTCGAATGTGGGAGGCCAAGCAAGGCCTCCGTACGCCGCATCTGTGTCGTCGACGAAGCTGAGAAAAATCAACCGGGGCATCCGTCAGCACCTTCGAACAAAATGTTAGCCAAGCCCGCTCTCCCGACATACCGATCAATGTCACTCCCGGCGTCCTCAATATTGTCGTCAGACACGGCGGTCAATTGAGAATCTCCGGAAACTGTAGTCCCGCTTCTCGATCGCCCGCGAGGTTCTAGAGGCCAAATCCTGTCTCTTTCCTCCCGCTCTTTGACAGCCTTGTCCTCGACAGCCTGAGATACTGTATCCAGAAGCGAATCAATCTTCGCCCATGTATCCTGGGCTCCATGCAGACCATCCCTCGCTTCATCCACCTTTGCGCGCCATCGGCTGAGTAAATCGCTACTCCGTGCAGCGGTCTTCCTCAGAACACTGTCCAAGTTTGCGATGTCAGCCACCAAGGTATGGGAAGGTTGACAGAGTTCACTGGAGATAAAGCGGAGGTCGCGGAGGATCCGGTCCGCAGAGGACGAAAGCGTCTCGTCTTCGGCGTTCGCAAGGGAGAGAGGAAGGGGCGACGAGTACGACAAAGGGAAGTGGGGTCTGACGATCGGAGACTCTGTGACAAATGAACAAATCGAGGGCACGGAGCTGTACGAGTGGAGTGGTCTGACTGTACGGAGCGACGCAGACGAAGACGAGCGTAGGCTGCCGTCATGCGTGCCGAACAGTGCGTGAAACTCGGATCGCGCGACTTCGACAGCAGTAAGCCTACAGAAAAACAAAATCAGTAAGAGATCACACGACAACAACGAAAATACGACGGACCCTCTTGAGTTCCGCACATCCCTCACCGACCCATCAGTGTCGCAGTCTAAAAGGGCTCTGAGCACCTCCGCGCTATCCCCATGCTCAGCTGCAATATGAATACACGTCTCCCCATTGGGGTCAAGCGCCGCCAAGGGCGCTTTTAGATCACAAACTATATGCACAACAAATTGGTACAACAAACGCGTCATTGCGGGGCTCCTGAAAGAATCGGGGCCGCGTTTCTTGCGTGCGAGACAGTGAAGAGGGGTGCAGCTTCCGGTCTTGGAAAACAGACTGACATCGGCGCCAGCACGGTAGAGCGTGTCGAGAACATCAACGGAGGGAAGGCGGACCGACACACAATAATGGATGGGGCTCCAGTCCTGGGCATCGGGGTGATTGACAAGAACTGGGGCTGGCGTGGCCAGAGAGCTCTGTGACGCATCGGAGGAAGGAAGTGGGGGTGGGAAGAGAAGAGAACGGAGAACGGGCAGGTCAGCGGAGATGATCGCATTGATGATATTTTTACGCGTTACGAGGATGTCCGAGCATGTAAAGAGCTGCGGTGGAGGATATGTGTGCATGTCAGATAGATGCGCGTCGTCCAAGAGAAGAGCATCGACGTCCGCTAGCGCTGAAGAACTGAGCTTCCGCCTGTTATCCGACTTTAGGGCGAGATGAATGTATCAGAACACGCGTCTACTAACTAACCCTGGAACATACCTGGGCCTCGCGCGTTCTGAGTCTCCGCAAGGCATCTTCACATAGCCAAAGGACCTGGGCGTGTTTCAGGCAATACTGGATCGAGGTATGATGATTGCTGTCTCTGTAATCAGGCCGAGCACCATTTGACAACTGATCGACGCGTCACGAACAAGCAAATAAGTGTCAAGTAAGACGGAAGAGAAGGGAAGGTGACACACCAGAAATTTAACAAGCTCGACGGTGCCGTCGCGAGCGGCATCTGACGCGTGAATTCAAATGTGGTAAGCTTGGTGCTCGCTAACACCCAGACATGTCCGAGACTTACACATCAGCGCCGTCGCCCCATGGCTGTCCATGCCGTTGACAGAGACCGCGCCGGCGCTGGTCTCAATAAGTATACGGACGACCTCCGGCGCGTTCAACCATGTGGCGACCCCCAGCGGAGTCGCGCCGTTCATAGCTTCCTGAGGCGCATTGAGCGAGTATAATGAGATGTGAGGGTGCTCGACCAAGAGCCGAATAACGTTCAGTCGGCCCGGGGTCATGAAGGATGCGTCTGACGCATCGGCAGTGCTCCAGCTGTTCACAACGTCAGTGCTCAATGGTCCTGCGCCCACCGACGAGACCGAGACTCGCCTTTCCCCTGTTATAGCACAAGCGATTGCAGACCGACCAGTAGCGTCCGTCACGTTGACATCTGCATGGGCCTCCAGCAGTCTCTGGACGTCCTCTTCGTCTCCACGAATCACGGCATCAAGCAGTCGGGCGTTGCGCATCGTATCCTGGAACACATGAGGTTGTTGTACAGAGGAATGGGTCATGGCGTTCATAGCAAGCAACGTTAGGGACAAGGAGAATGAAATGAACGACGAGTGGGTCAGCAAAGGAGCAGCAAGCTGGGAAGAAGGAAGTTAGAAGGGTCTGAAGAAGATTCTGTCAGATGAAGGTAAATGGGAATTCGGAGGGAGAATACGGCAGAGGCGGACTACTTATTGCTGTTAGGGACGTACACGAGGCGTACAAACATACCGCCATCAATTGTCCAGTTTGTCTGCCGTTGGGCTCGACGACCAATCGTTGACTGCGACGCGCACATAATGGCCGTAATTCCGCAACAAAACAAATGCCTTTGCCATGCAGAGGCGCGTGTTCCAGCCACCTCCACTCGCCTCCACTGTTCCCTAGCCGCGTGCATCGCACGTGGCAACCCTTTGTTCTTTCCCTTTTGTGCTTTTGGCCACAAAACAGCAGCCGTCCTGGCCCGTCCGGCTCGTCCAAAGCCGCTCTGTTCTCGGCTTCACGATCTAGCCGCTCGTGAGAGTGTTTCGAAATCTCGCACCGGGAGGCTACCATTTACAAACGAAGAGGCGAGGCGCGAACTCGAGGCAAAGATGCAAGAGACAGAGGCTAAACCATATCAAGTATCAAGGAGATGGGGAGGTTATGTTATAATTCGTCGATGATTGGATAAGTTTATGGAAGATACGTGAGGGTCTGTTACATTATGACAGTTCGCAACGAAAAACCATCAGAAACAGGATGAAAATGCTAACAAACTTGAACAAATTGAGTAGCTATGGCGGCGATATCATGCATTGCTATGGTGGACACGAGGTCCGAGATTCACAGAAAAGCTTCCGGTCCGAGCGTGTTCTGTTTTGTTGCAAATAATGAATCACAGCGCCACAAGGCTAGCTATACATGTACCCACCTTCACTTGCTCAAAGTTGGCTAACGCTTTCTCCAAGACCCAACCATTTTCCTGGAGGCACTCCACTGCAAATCGTACGTTCAGTCCGGTGCGCTGGCTTATCTGCAAAACGAGCGAGCGCTGTGGTTCTGGCTGCATCGAAGAGAGGGATGAGTTATTCATACGCATGATGCCAAAAGCAGCACGGGCTTGAAAGAGATGTCGTAACGCTTACAATTACAGACAGTGCCCCTTGCACGGCTGGCGCTATGGTTATTTGGGGCGCAGGCGCGGAGAGCGAGGATGTAGAAGGGTTGGCCTGCACGAGCAGCGGACCCGGCTTCCATGCCTCGTGGCTTGAGTAATTACGAATGACCAGTTGGTCCGAAAGAATTTCGACACCCCAACCATTCACTTGGGCTCTGACGCGAGGTACCGCCGTAAGGAAATTGCACTGATGTGAGCTAGTGATGACGACACAACGTACCTTGACCCTGGTGATGCAGGAGCAAGGACGAACGACCGATCGAAAGATCGAATGCCTCCAACAGGTTCTGAGATGCAACGGGTCAATATTGCGGCTGAGTCTGTGATGTTTGCTCTTGACGTAAGAGTTCGCACCTTCAATGAACTGCCCATGAACCGAAAGAAAGAGGATCGTCTTTTCGTCTTGAGTGATAGGCCAAGCATCGACGCAAAACTTCTCCGGTGCAGCAGCTACATCATGTATCGTCTGCGGAAGAGATGAAATCGCCTTCACCACCTCCTCTCGCCCCACATGCAGACTCTGCACCATCTTGTCCACGGCACCGGCCACCCTGCTCAAATTCCTTGATCCTGCAGCTAACCATGGTGACCATTGCAGATGAGACTGCTTTGGCATTTCCTTGGAATGCTGGAAGCCTTGTATGCGAGCGCGCTCGGGGATGTTGGTGTTTGCCTGGAATGAGAACGTTGCAGATTCGTGGTAGACATCCAGGAGGCCCGCACGATGATTATCGAATAAGGGGAAGAAACTGCGAAGCCGTTGAGTCGGGCGAAACCATCGAGTCGCGTGTGGCTCACCGTGCAAAGAAATTGCTGACGATGCTTCCGTCTACCCCTGTTACAAACGGAGGGCGCATCTCCGAAGGGAACGCTGTTGCCGTCAGACGGCGCACAGTGGAAGAGGCTGATGGTGCTGAAGCAGCGGGGTTATCAAAAGCGATTTTTGTGACAGCTTCTTTGTCCAACATTTCTAACGTTGGAAAACGACGGATGATATGGCTACATCATGTACGGATCAGCATGATAGTATCTGGGCCATCGAAACGCGACATACTTCTTGTATTGATCGTCCCGGTTCTGCTGCTCCCGGATTGGATTTCCCAATAAAATGAGCTCTCGCAAATTCTTCAGCTTGTCCCTCTTGTCCGATACTTGAGAAAGAGAGTCGATATCTTTCCACGTTCGTATGTTATTATTCTCAAGTGAAAGATTCGCAAGGTCCGGTAGATAATGCGGGAGAGTGGAGATTATGTGTGTACTCGAGAGATTGTTGTTGGCGAGGGACAAAGACCGCACCTTTTGATGTCCATGTTCAGAACGGCGAGTCCATAACAACCAAGAGAAAGCTTACTGGAGGCCTAAGCTGAGACGCCATCTTAAAGATAACTGCCGCTTCCCTCCCAGAACTGCCTGGGACACCTGGAGGAACCAAACGAGCCTTGCTCAAAATCGTATCCTCTGACATTCGCTAGACGACCCACAATCAAGACTGGTCCAAAAAATAATCGGAGAGTTGGCATTACCTCGAGGTTCAGGAAGCGTAGGTCGCGGTTGTATCGCTTCTGCACAAATTCTCTCCAGATTTCAAGCGGCTTTCCAGTGATAGTAGAAGATTTGGTGGTATTGACAGAGATTGCATTCCTTCGGATGCGACCCGCTGCTGTCGGCCTGGCAGCGCCACGGATGGATAGAGGTTCAGAAGAAGCGACTCCCATCCTCGAGGCAAGCTTCATGTGCCGACATGCGCAGTGGCGGAAGATGAACAACGTAAGCTCGATGTTATCAGGAAAGAAGGAGGGCGGGTACAGGACACGACTTGTGTATTGCGGGCCCTGCACTAGATGTAGGAAGTAGCATAAACAACCGTGTATTTACCATAGAGTTCCGACTTGGGCCTGCTGGGTCCTTAATAGCATCAATGAGACGTGGACGATGCGACCGAATCTTGGAAGTTCCCTTCCGCCCTCCAGGCTTGTCAGTGGCGTCCCGCATACGCTCATCGCGATCCATGAGGCCCGCGCTGCGCAGAGCGTTTGTCGCAACTGCGCTAGAGCTGGCAGCTGGTGTAGAAAACATGGATGAAGGATGCGTGAGCCCAGAAACGTGTGCTGGTAGGAGTGTGTTGACGGACAAAGAGAGGACTGAGGCAGGAGGTGGAAGGCAGAGCTGAAGAACAACGACATCGCCACCGCCACACGCCAGTCACACACTGGGCCAGCTGACTCAGCCGTTCATGACCGCATGAGTCACTGGCTGTGGGGCCGTACTGGGAAAACTTCGACTCTTGCGTCAATATTCATCCTTCAAGATTTCACCGTAATATCTGGCTCGCGAGAAAAGATGATGGGCGGATTCCAGTAGACGTCCCAAGCTTGCGCAGATGCCGAAGTGGCGCTGTGGTAGGCTGCCGAGCGAAATGTGACGGGAAGTGACATAAATTTCAGACGGAGATTGGCGGCGGTGCAGGGAAAATGGACTTGTCGACAATCAATGTCGCCCACGAGGCGATCGATTCTCACAATATCTCAGTGGCAGAGCCTGGCCCGTCGGTCGTCGTCGCCGCCCTTGCTCGATATTTCACCCCCCTTTGTAGCCGTAGCCTAATAGCATTCCATTCCATCATCTTGTAATGGATAACCCGCAACATTATCAGCCGCTGTCGCATGCGCTCCATCCGCCACTTGTCCGCCAGTCGCGGTATTCGACCTTCAACGCGTCCGGCCAGCCCTACCCCGCGAACGGAACGCAGAGGGAGGAGGAAGAGGAGGAGGAAGAAGACATTGTGGAGGAGGAGCTGGACGAGCAGAACCACGACGCGAGTACTCCGGAAAATAGGGCAACCACAGGGTGCGTAAAAACTGTCACGCAGTCTCTTTTATTGCAGAATACACATTTTTTGACTCTTTTCCCGCCGAAAGCCCGGCCGCTTCGATAAACCACTCGACCGACAACGCTGGGACGCCTCAGGCAGGCGCCTCTCATTCGCAGTTTGGAGCAAATTCCAATGACCCCGATTCTCCCCAAAACAAGCGTCGTCCGGGTCGTCCCAAGGGTTCTCGCAATAGGAAGCCTCGCGAATCCGGCGGAAAACCACAACACGCCTTCCACAACTATCCTCCCCCGCCAACCGGCGCACCCACTCTCCCCGGCGTGACCCCTCAGAACCAGCAATACTACGAGTTTCAATGGCGGGTCCTGAACCTGTGCTCAGAATTCTACGGGGCCGCAGAAGAGCTCGTCGTAAGTGTTTGATCGCAGCGCCGTACCATCTCGTTCCTCACGCGCCCTCTGCACAGAAAGCCACCCCATCACTGGTCATCGCCCAATCATATCAAATGGGCCCGTCGAACAAGGTTGATCCGCTCCAAATGCTGGGGGAGGCCAAACGGATCTGTGATCAGCTTGTTCGCATTTTGTCCGTCGCCATATGTGTCTATATTGACCAATCCTTCTTGTTAGCTTCAAAACCCCAGCCAGCTTGTCGGGCACACCCCACCACCGGTGTACCCTACTATACCTTATGCGCCACCTCAACAGCAACAGTCTACATCGGCGCCTGCCTCGACCAGCGCACCTTCAATGATCACCAATGCTCAGTCGTTTGTCATGCCCTTAGCTCTACCTCAAGGACCGCACCCTCCTCCTGCTATGTACCCTGTCGTGTACGCAACGCCCCAGCCATCGCGTTATCCCACCGCCCCGTACTACCAATATGGGCCTGGGCCAGGTGGGTACTATGCTGCACCGCCACCCCAGCCCCAGCCCCAGCCTCAGCCCCAGCCTCAGCCTCAGCCCCAACAGCCACCGACAACGGCGTCAGCCCTTCAATACACCACTCCTAACCCAGGTGGGATGACAGCCACCATTAACATGAATACTGCCAATGTTGGTAGCGCATCTGGCGCTTGGGCCGAAGAGGAGACAGAGAGGTTAAAGAAACTCGCAGAGCAGAGTCGGGCATCGGGGACATCTGCTGAAATTGACTGGGACTGGGTAGTTAACCAATGGGGCAACACCCGTACAAGGTGAGGTCTCATGGCATCAGCCATATCAGGATTCCATGCTCAAAGCACGACGCCAACCAGGCATCAGATCCTATTGAAGGCTACATCCCTTGGCCTTAAAGAGAGTACTACACGGGGAAATAAACGAAGGCGTGAACCTGAAGCTACACCTGGCGCATCAGGTGAGACCGCCAGCCCTCGACCGGCGGCTCCCAACCCACCAACTAGCACCACCGGTGCAGCAACAGCGCTTACAGCTTCGCCAGCTCAAAGTCACGCATCCACGTCCACACCCTCTGCACAGCAATCTCCAGCGATCCAAAACCATCCCCCTTCTTCACAAGCACGGCCCCAATCATCAGCCTCTACTCCCGTAATCAGCCGTCCGGCCACTGCAGCTGCATCTCAGAGCATGCCCTGGCCGATGCCCACAGTCGCAGCAACCACGTCGCCGGTGCTCACACCATCCAATACGGGACAAGCTGAACCGCAGCGCCCCAGCTACTACCGTCCACCAAAACCATCATCACACGGTAACTCCTCCGCCGGACACTCATACATGTATCAGCCAAACGGTGCCGGCTCGAGGGAGGCCCGTGCCCAGACTTGACCCGTTGTCTCGAATATGCGAGTAGGACGCTCTAGTTCTTCTAGGATCCTTTTAGTTTCTACTGCCGTTGTTTCTTTCGACTTTCCTTATTCGATCTAGCTTTTTGTTCGTTTTTTCTTCTTCACGTCGTCGCTGCCTAATTATCTGCTCGATGGACGCTAGCTGTTCATCCCGAATGTGGAGATAACGAGCTCTCAGCACCTTGGGAGACGAAATGTCAATGTGTTTTCATACCTCTCTCGCATATATCAGATCCTTTCCTGTTTGTACGGCCTGTCCACGAATGTATTCATAGTTTTCTCGCGACGATCCGTGAAGGGAGCATAAGCAACAACTAAGCAACATGACCGCGCGTTTGTCACGTGTTGAAGGCATTCCAAGAGCTAGGTTTGCGCTTAAACTTGGCCACCGCTACCATTGCATAGTCGTCGTCAGATCCGTATAAATGCCTCCATTTGAGCATCCAGAGACCGTCTTGACTGGCTTCAAGGAGCGGATAGAAGCTTTGACTGTGCAAGGTACCCCAACATGTCCAGGAACAAGCTCAGTATTGAGGATGCCCATTTATCTATCTAGGTGACCGACTCTATGTTGGTACCGGCACAGGGAACTTGCATGTATATAGTCTCTCTGGTGCGTTCCAGGATATTCGCTGCTGAGCGCTGCTAATCCATGTAGCAGATGGCGCTCGAGGACTAGCTGAGTTGGTCAAGAGCAAGCAAGGGTTGACCCGAAGAGCCATTGAGCAGCTCGGTTACGTGAAGGATATCAACTCCCTAGTCGTGCTGTCAGGTACGTTGTAGCAAATGTATAGCTTCGGTCTCTCGAATGGTTGTTCAGAGTCGCAGGTCACTCTGTATCCTCTGCCTGAGTTGGCCCCGCCTACTCTATTGCTGAAGGCCAAGTCCGCGTTCTCTTTCGCCATTCACACGTCCGTGCAGCACATCCTCCCTAATGGAACTCCCGTCAAGTCCTCAGACGCACAGTTCAGCAAAGCGACAACTGTCCCGACTGTGGTGACAAACCTCATCGTGGGATGTCGAAGGAAGCTGGTCATTTATTCCTGGAAGGATGGCGAAGCTCAGGAGGTCAAGGTATGCGTGGAATATACTCTCGTTTATGTTGATCTTTGACTGGAATCAGGAAGCAACACTTCCACATTCAGCTCGAACGATAACATTCCTGAATAATGATGTTATATGCCTAGCCTATACACCGACAGACTACATCTTGTTCTCACTTTTGACTTTGTCGACTACCGAGGTTGCTATACCGTCCACAACGAGCCTTTCTGTCACAGGAATCAGCAACATGGGCGTGGGCGCACTCTCGGGACTTGGTGGCTATATGACTCTGGGGCTTGGCGCGAAAGCTAAGCCATGCGCAGCGAATGTCGGCGAGTCAGAAGTTCTCATCACGAAAGACAGTAAGCGATACCCTCCATTCTGTCAAGCTGGTAGTCTATATGACGCGTGTTACAAGATCTCGGCTGGTTCATTGGTGCTGATGGTAGACCATCGCGTACTACTCAGGTCGACTGGCCTGCGCCTCCAGAAGATATTTGTAAGTGTTCCGCACTCTATCGTCGTTATGAGTCAATGCCGATTTGTTCAGAAGCCTTTGTCAAGCCATATATATTCGGTATCCTCCCTGCTGGAACCGTGCCGATCGATTTCGCCAACATTCCCCCATCAACACATTCATCTCAAACGTCTTTTCACCCATCCCCAGTCCTACAAATCCGATCATCTCTTTCCCTTTTACCTTCGCAAACTCTCCCTTTCCCTTTTCACTCTACGACTACCTCCGCTCCAGCGCCACAGCACACCTTACGATTGTTGGTCGCATCGC
Organism: Heterobasidion parviporum; assembly: GCA_002994785.1. Taxonomy (NCBI): domain Eukaryota; kingdom Fungi; phylum Basidiomycota; class Agaricomycetes; order Russulales; family Bondarzewiaceae; genus Heterobasidion; species Heterobasidion parviporum. Next base: position 199,968 of record PDUQ01000036.1, on the reverse strand, counting down.
CGACTGAAAAACCCCCACTTTTTCTTGTCAGCACCCCAGCAGATCGTGCAACTGCGAATCTCGAAGGCAGCTCGATATGGCAATTACAGATGAAGTCTTGGGGCGAGCAAATCGACGAGTTGGTTGGTGCAGAGCTGTATCTTGATGCTTTGGCTCTCCTGGAGACCATCGATCCTACCATCCTTCCTGACAAGGTCGGTGCGCCCCATCTGAGTCAGATCACAAAAATAGAACCATGCTCACATATTGCAGGAACATCGTCGAAACCTAATCAGAGGCCTCAACGCGATCTCACAGTTCAAATCGGGGAAATTCAATGAAGCTCTGGATACATTCATAGAACTGAACGTCAATCCTGCGAAAGTCGTCGCACTGTATCCAGAGATTGTCGCCGGACGTCTATCCGTTCCACAGGATCAGTGGATACCCTTGTATGGAGGACCCAGTCGGGGTCATCCACGGACTCAGAATGAAAATGAATCAACATCAGAACACGGCAGGAGTGGGGATGGCGATACGGAAGACAACTCTTCTGACCAGGCATCATCAAGAGGACGATCTCCGCCTCCAAAGGAGAGAAAGAAAATGAAGAGCCCGCTAGATGCTATCAGGCCTTCTCCCCAGAAAGATTCCGATTCTGCATCAATAGCGAGCACCAGAAAACTACGCCCTAATGGTATGTTCTATGACATTTTCAAAGCAATAAGAAGACCTGTACCCATATCATCTCACCTGCAGACGATTTTAGCCGCTCTGTTGAATCACTGCTTCGGTATCTTCCCGATCGGCGACAGAAGGTCGCTGGTGCTTTGGAAGCGTTTCAGATCACCGCGGCATTGTCTCATCAATATTCGGGCATATCAGATTCCTCGGTTGAAGAGTTATTTGAGATACCGAGCTCGCCGATGTCTTCGCTAACCCCAGAGCAATTAATACAATATTCGCGAATCGTTGACACTGCGCTGTTCAAGGCGTATCTAATCATTCGTCCAGGTCTACTGGGGTCATTATGCCGCCTCCCAAATTGGTGTGAGGTGGAGGAGGTGGAGGAAGTTCTTACAGCACGAGAGGTATGATCGGTCGACGGTTCTTAAGCACTCGAATTGATCAATGTGAGTTCTACAGCGATTTACCGAGCTCATCTCTCTGTACAATGGGAAGAAGATGCATGCAAAGGCCCTAGATCTCCTACGCAAGTGAGTATTTGTCTGATTCCCGCATAAAAGGCATCGATATATCCCCCATCACAGGCTCAGTGAGCAAGAGACAGATATCAGGGACCAACTCGGACCATCGATCTCATACCTGCAAAGACTCGGCCCTGAACATATTGACCAAACGTTCAAGTCATCCCGTTGGGTGTTCGAACAGGACGCCGACATGGCGTTTGAGGTATATGCCATTCAATTTGATATGCATACAGTCTGTTTATCAAGGTGTCCATGTAGATCTTTACAACTGAAGAAGTGACTCTACCACGAGAGCCGGTCGCTACTTTCCTGGAGAGTTTGAATCCCAGATTCTGCGCGCGATATCTCGAGTTTCTCATAGACGAGCGTGGGGAAGAACTACCTCAGTTTCATGACCGCCTGGCAGAACTCTACTTGAAGATGACGAGAGATGCTAAAAAGAGGGGGGAAGACGGTTAGCGACTTTGATTGCGAACACCTTTCAGCCGAGTGATCTCTGGCCTACAGAAGCGCAGAGGGCAGTGTATGCCAAACTTCTCTCTTTCATCGACACAACGAATCACTATAGAGTGGATCGTTTGTTCGGACTGTTGCCGACTGATGGTAGGTCTCCTTTCAGTTGTTTTCGAACATAACGTTTAACATCTATCGTACAAGATTTTTTTGAGGCGAAAGCAATATTACTTGGACGTCTCGGTCGACACAATCATGCACTCGAGTTATATGTGTATCGTCTGCAGGATTATACAAAGGCCGAAGAGTGAGCTTTTCTTTCATGGTTCGATGATAATCGATTCTATCTGCTCTATTTCCAGATACTGCAAACGCACATACCAACCCGGGACGGAGACAAATAATATCTTCCTGACACTTCTGCAAATCTACCTCCGTCCAGTGGTGAAGACATCTGACGACCTCCTTCACCCTGCCCTCGACTTGATCAGCCGGCATAGTCCGCAGCTTGACGTCGAAGAAACTTTGCAGCTCCTTCCACCTCTTGTGACAGTTGAAGAGCTTCGCATATTCCTCCTTGAAGCTCTCCGTGCGCCTATCTTTGATACGAAGGTTCTTCGCGGCATTAGCAAAGCGCACAGCGAGCAGGTTGCAAGGAAGCTAATGTACCTACAGTCCAGGAGGGTCAAAGTGACCGACAGTCGGATGTACGAACTTTGCTGCCCACCGTTCAAGATACTCCTTTTGACTGACTTCTTCATAGATGCCCTCAATGCCACAAACGGATTGGACATAGTGTTATTGCGGTCCATGCTCCGGGGTAACTTGTTTAGCGCTGTTTGACCGTGTCGTGCAGTATACTGACTGGCTTGCAGAGGCGAAGTCACGCATTATCAATGTCGTGAGGTATTTTCGCGCAAATTGAAGGAGATGAGACATACGTGAATAAGCTTTCGGTAATCTAGTATTACGGACATTGTTATAATACCATTACGGAGAAGGAATCATCATTGACTATCATCTTCTGGATCATCCCAGAAAAGGCAGGGGCCTTCCAAATCAGCTTCATCTACATCGCGCACTGGTACATTGCTTATCGAAGCGGGAATGCCGTGAGATGGATTGGAATGAGGGGAGCTATTGAGCGGCTTGGTGTCGGGTGAAATACGCCTAGCCACAGGGGAAGGCAGAACTGAATCGAGATCGAAGCCTGAGATGTCAATGAACAGGTCACTGCGCATGGAGCGAGTGTCTGTATCGCTTTGGAAAGGTTGTACTGGGACGTTAGCTGTCAGAGCTATAGAGTGCATGATTTGAGACGTCGAGGGAGATGACGTCGCGCGAGGCAGTGAGCTCGATGACTGCCCATCATTTGATTGACTTGCAGGACTTGCATACCCTTCCGCTATGTCCATATTGATGTCCAAGGATTCAAAAGCACCGTCCTCTCCCATCAAAATTTCGGATTTACCATCATCGACAGGATAACCCAGACCTCGACTAGGCGAAGTCCATCCGACTCCGTGTCGATTGTCTTCCTTGAAGACTGCGAAAGGACTACCAAGGGCGAGGGCCTTCAAATTCTCATCGCTGGAATCCAGAGGAGGAAGATCAAGAATTTTGCCAATTGCATTCCATGGATCAGGATCCTCGAGAAGGCGACCAAAGCAAATAGTATCTTCAAGAGCAGATGGCACATCGCAAGTCTTTGGAGACGATGAACCAGGTGAGATCCGACTTGAGGCATGATACGACCCTGGACTCTGAGCTGCCCCTTCGATAACGAACGGGTAAGGGTGTGCTGGAGAGCTGGGAAAAGGTGATATCGCCTCCTTGATAGATCCTGTGTTTTGATGTTCAAGGCCAAGTAGTGGGTCTGATATAGATGTAAGTATACTAGTCGACTTTTTTGATGAATTAGACAAATCAGTGTTTTTCGAGTTTGGGCTTTCCATAGAAGAGAAGCTAGAAGAGCGAGGGTGTGGTGGGGAGGGCGGATAAGGCATCATTGAGTTGTCAGAGGATGCGACCGTCCTAGTACCGTGCGTGTGAGTAGGAAGCCAAGCTGCGTTGACCTGCGAGTGGTCAAGCTCCAGTTCGTCGGTGTCCTCGTAAACGTCTAGTGCGTCATGATCAAGCGGTTGATTTTCCGAGTACTCGCTGACAGGACTTGACCGAGATCCGACCAAGCTACAGTCTTCATTCAAAATGTTTTCCTTGTCTCTGTCGTCAGTGCCAGAGAATAAGTTGAAGCGTCCTGAAGATCCTCGATTTGACCCTGGCTCGTGAAAAAAGCGATCTATTGTTCAAGGCTCTCTTAGCGCTTTAAGACAGAAGGGCCAATCTTCAAATACCTGAAACCTGTTGACGAAATGGTAAAATCGTTTGTGGAGGAGTGATATCTGAACTACCGGCTTTCCCTCGTATTTGAGTGGACTTTTATGGTCAGAAGGTATCGACTCAACTTAATATAAACGAATACCTTTGTATCGCAAGGTAGACTGCCAACTTTCGTAGCTTCACGAGACCAATGACTCGGCTTCTGCAGTGTGTTTGAATGATTCTGACTATTCCGCATAGGAAGACCCGCGAGGTTGCTGGCCATCAGAACTCGACTTCTGGTATTCGTATGAATGACTAGCAGATATCCTTTAGTACAAAACAGAGCGGTTTAAGGAACACTTTACAGTCTATGGTATCCAAGGCCTGCAGGACTCTCGGTGAATAGTTATTATGATTGCTGTCAGCAGGCACAGAAAACAAGGTTCGGGCGTTTGGAATAGATGATGACTGGAGGAAGTTTGACCCCACTGTATGCGATTGAGCCATATGTTTTATGCGGCCCGAAAGGATGTCCTTTTGAGCATGGGCTAAGTCGATGTTGATGGCACTGCTCTTGTCCGATGGGAGATTGGGATTAGGCTTCCCTGAGTTTTTACTGAATATCTCCAAGCGTTGCCGCGTGAAGTGACCTCTCTGTGCTCGGCCATTCCGGTCTTTAGAGCGAGCTTTTGCAGCATTTCTATTCGACCGGTGATGAGGTATATCTGGCAATGGAATATCACAAAAGAACGAAAATACAGACCTCTTGCCGCCCATATAGTTTGCTCCCGCCATGATGCATGTGCTTGAGTGCTAGCCCAGAATTCAACACTTTGGGACGCTGAGAAGACCAGCGACACGGAAACTTAAAACAAGCTCCGACACACCCCGGCACACTCCGTCTGCCCTCCACTCCGCACGTGAGAGTGAAACACAAAGGCTCCGACGACGTTAGGGACTCGTTAGCCGTGTAGTCGACGATGCTAGGTGGTCAGTCCATGACCCGACAGACCCGGCGGGATTACGTGGGGCCGACAGCGGCGACGACATCTGTGTCGAGATGTTCGCACGAAGCACCGATTTTTCTCAGCTTGGAATCTAGAACCAGCTTGTCTTGCCAACGAAGTACTAGTAGCTTTCAGATGGGCGATCTTTCACTTGGCTGCACTATATCCTCCTGTCTGACATGAATACCAGTACTTCATAAATACCAGTACTTCATAAATTCAGGTGTAGTGCTTGACACGTATCCCGCCCACCACCTCCTCTTCGATACCCTCTTCTTCACCCTTCTGCAAGTCGGAGGTGCCGTAAGCGGCCGCCCTGGCTTTCCTCCAATCTCCCATGAAGGGTGCCTTGCCTTCGGGGGCGTGCCGTGTGAATCCCACACGCTGGAGGACAGGACTCTCTGTGAGAGGCTCCAACTGAACATCATCATCAGCGTAGCCAAAGTAGAATACGCCAAGTCTGTTGTAGCCCTGTTGATCTTCTGGAGGCTGGACGACACGATGGATTGCAGACTTGTAATAATCTCCGGATAGCATTTCTAGACTGTCGCCGCAGTTGACGACCTGCGAGAAACGGTTTGTCAGATCGAAAACCTTCGATCGCTTGGACGTTAAGACATACGAGGGCATTCTCTACGTGCCTCACCCAGCGCCATTTTCCATCTTCGTCACGAATCTGGAGAGCAGAGACCGGCTGACTCCATAAGATAGTCAAAAGGCCCTGATCTAGAACAGCCAATAAGTATGTATATTGAATGGATCATTAATTCGAAATGATTACCTGTGTGTCCTTTTAGCCAAACGCCCTCTGTCTGTATTTCTTCGTCTTTCGGGTGCGGGTAACTACAGCAATCTGTGACGACTGGAGTTTGTAGGATAGAGCCAAGTCTTACTACATCATGAAACTGCCTGACTCGAGTTCTGGAAACAAGGTCTTGATCTGAATATATTCCTGAACTCACAATTAGCATTGTTCTTTTCTTCGTAGCTGAATTTGTTAACGAGGGCGTCTTCAGGTAGTTCAAGCCCGAGCGCTAACAAGCTGAAGCAAGAAAAATGGGCCATGCTGACCGAGCTGCGCGGTAGGTTATTCACTTACCCTAAGAGTTCTTGTCCAACTTCAATATGATTAAATTTGATGAATGATTGTATCTCTGGGAGAAAAGGGCGCAAGGGGACCGGATGTGCCGTAGAGTCGATGTCCCGATTGACTGGATCTTCATAAGCATTGAACACGGCAGAGTCAAGTGGCCTTTACTGACGGCGATAGTGCTCAATTCGGTCTTTGACTCCATTTGCGATGTGCTTTGAATATTCGATACAAGTCCAACCCACGGAGTAGTCGGAAATATACGTACCCAATATTGAGGAAGCTTGTATCCCAAGAAAGTGCCAGTTTTCTTGATATCGGTTTCGTACTGCTTCTTTTCCTCCAACTCGACCTGAAGAAGTGACACAGCTGCAATATCAAAGATACGATCAACCTATCATAACGCATTCGTGAACGAAGCACTACTTATACAGGCCATTATGTAGTATGCTCACTTGCGATTTATCTAACCCATGATTCACGACATAAAAAAAGCCCTGCTTGCGCATTGCATCACGGGCTTTGATAGCCCATTCTGCCCTTGCTTCGGGAGATCTGGCCTTTGCTAGATCTATCGTTTCTAGCTCGGCCCATTCGACTCAATATAAGGCGAGGTCATCATCAGTTAGTATATCGGGGAAGGTGATTATGAACTCACGATCCACATTAGTGGGCGACGCCGGCACCCATCGTGGAGCTGAGGGAGAGGTCGTTGCAGGCATATCCAGGCTATCAGAGACGCGACTGTGATGTAGTGCTTGAGATACGATTTGATTGTGGGATGCTCAGTGTGGCGGAACAGCTGAGAGAGCAAGATATGCCTGGGAGGGAGGCAGCTTTGAAAGCACGCTTTATATGGGCTTTGAGCAACGCATTGCTATCGCAAACTGAATCATCGAGTGTTGTTTCCATATGCCGGCAAGCACCACTCGCGTTCCGTGGCGCAACCTCATAAAAGACAAACGTCGTAACTAATGAGACCACGCACCAAGCTGTATGGGAGCACATCTGGGACACCTGACCGCACCTAGCCTATAACGCTATGACGTGCCCCGACCTATAGCCGCTCTGAACACTCGTGAGATCAAGGTCGTTGACGTTGACGCCGAGATCAGGCCGTAGAGGTATAGGTAGACGCCACTCTTGAACAAGACCTTCTAAACCAGGACTCTGATGACGGCTCCTTTCCATCGAACGAGTAACGGTCTTCTGATCTATGCTCGCTCTCCGATGCTTGAGGTAATCATACCAAGGTTCCATAGCAAAAATCAACGCCACAAAGCGTGTTTTCGGGGCGTTGCTGGTCAAAACCTACATAGCCAAGTGCGTCACTATCCGAACTTGAACAAAACACATACATCAGCGAGTCAACGATCGCACATATAGGAAAACTAGTTATAATGCCTGACACGGGCGCCATTCACGATCTCATACTCAATCCCTTGATTTGCATCTTTCTTCAGCTCAGAAACCCCGTAAGTGGCCGTGCGCCCGACCCTCCAATCATGCATCGTCGGTGCCTCGCCCTCGAGTTTCTTGGTGATACCCTCCCGCTGTAAGACAGGACTATCCAACAACGGACTCAAGCGCACATCGTCGGCCGTGTAATGGAAGTAGAATAGACCAAGTCTCTTGTATCCATGCTGATCCTCAGGAGGCTGGACGACACGGTGGACGGCGGACTTATAATAACCACCAGAGAGATATTCGGTAAAATCTCCACAGTTGATGACCTACCGCACAATCAGGCAAACACAAAACCAAAGAGAGAACAATATACTTACCAAGGCATTGTCTACGTGTTTGATGAACCGCCATTTGCCATCGTGATCCATGATCTGCAAAGCAGTGACAGGTTGACTCCACAATGCTGAAAGACTGGTATGGTCTAAATCGACGGTGAATATAGAATAGACTCGAAATTGCAAGAAGAGATGTCGTCAGACCTGCGTGTCCCTTCATCCAAACGCCTCCTGTCTTTGTTTCTTCATCTTCGGAGCGAGGGTTGCTGCAAAGCGATGTCAGATAAGTACTTCCAATGTAAGTCATACAGATTGAGGCCTCACTAAAGCATGAACCTGACTGTAAGCGAGTTCAACGATCTGAAGCGACGGTCTGATAAGAGCAAATATCGACTCACAGAAAGAGTGGTTGCTTTCGTCATAAGGGTGCAGGTCTGGTAGCGTATTCTCCGGAAGCTCGAGGCCGAGAGAAAGCAAGCTAAAGATGTGTTAAAACCGTGATATGTGTGATATGATGTGTCGCACCTCTCGACTTCATTCATGACCTTCTTGTGAGTGAACTCGATGAAGTCTTGGATCTCTGGTAAGAATGGACGCAGAGCAGTAGGGTGCTCCCTCAGAGAGACGTCTCGGGTAACTAACAGGGTAATCGTTAAACGTGGACGCCTGAAGGTGGTAGTGAACATACAGTTATAATGTTCAATTCTGTCTTTGACTCCATTTGAAATGTGCTGTAGGAAATGGTCGGCATAAGTTTGTAAATACGAGTAGATGTTTTCTTACCCAGTATTGAGGCAGCTTATAGCCGTAGTAAGTGCCTGTCTGTTTGATTTTGGCTTCATAACGTCGCTTTTCTTCGTCTGCTACTTGCTGGAACGGCACAGCGGCGATGTCGATCATACGGTCGACCTGATGTTTCAAGGTGAGTACGAACTTCACAACAGCAAGATAGAATGATGCACTAACCTCTGCTTTGTCCAGCCCGTGATTAATCACGTAGAAGAAGCCTTGCTTGTGCATAGCATCGCGAGCGATAATAGCCACCTCCGCTCGGCCCTCTGGTGTCTTAGTTTTGGAGAGATCGATGACCGCGAGATCGGCAAATTCGACTACCGGGTGTTAGGGTAAAGTTCATACCGCCCAACATCAGAATCCACTCACTATCCTGCTTTGTGACGGGTGCGGGGACCCAATGAGCGACAGGTGGAACTGTGAGGGCAGGCATCGTAGTTGGAGGACCATGACGGAGTGAGAACGCTACTTATATTGTAGCGGCACATTCTGTCCCCGGAGCAGAACGCTTGCGCCAGTGGCGCTCTGCGTGTGTCAAGAGGCCAAAGACCATATCGTCATGAGATCCAAGGGCATGCAAGTTTAGAAGCAGGCGTACGGAATTGGTTTCCGAGGTAGCTTTTGCCCACCAGAAGCACGATCCGTGTGTATTCCGAGGGACTGATTGGGGATGGGAGCACATGCGGTTACGAAGAAGATATTCGGCGGTATGAATTTCGCGAATGGTGGTAAGATTGACAGCTTGCCAGGTACTGCAAAAACTTTACTGTCTTGTTGAGGTCTGAGATCTGAGCACCTGGAAGTGCAGAAAGTGAACTCGCCTGGCTTTGTGTTGGTAAGATTGGAATGGCAGCATGCCTGGAACGACGGTCAACATATTTCTCTGGCACATCACTACAAGAGTCCTCTGGAAGAGCAGTGGAACCTGGTGGAGCTAAAGAGACACGAATGCAGCAGTGAGCCGACATCAGATGAACCGGGCCGAGGAGTGCCGCCTGAATTCAGTTGACTTTCATCTCTGTCTAGACCTGTACGTCTGCCTCGTAGCAGGGCCTAGCAGGGCCCACTCGCGTTTTTCAGACAGTGACTTCGATTTTTTGAGCGACATGGACGAAGAGGGCGATATTGGATTGGTGTTCTCCTCGCAGGAGACGTCATCTTCGTCACTGGCTTCTGCTTCGGTCCCCAGCTCGTCCACATCGAATTATCGAGTCGAAACCGACAGCGTTATGATGCGCAAACTAATGCCGTCGAATTCTCCACGCTCTCCCTCTTCGCCAGACCTGATACTCACGCCAACAAAAGCCACGAGAACTGTCTCGCGTTCAAGAACGCTCCCGCTGAGAATGGGTCCAACTAGGCGTGCCAGCATCCCCACGCTGGAGGGCGTATCTCTTGAGAGTTCTAAGCTGGAGCGTTTGCGAAGGTGGATACTAGGGCTGGCAATAGGCACTGCCATTCATCTCCTTTCTCGTCAATCTATGCTCATGCACAGTTTCCAGTCAACTTTGATCTTGACCTCGGCCCTGTCCTGACTTGTGTATTTCCGCCAGCTCACCTATCGCCCTCGGAGGTAGAAAACATGTCAGTCGCATGTCTACCGCTAGTTTTCACCCGTATGTATTAAATCTGTCTTGGTATATGTAGAGCGTTTTCTGCTTTTCCCGACTCCCCTCAGTTTGAAGAAGGATCTCAAATCCATTCATTCAGAATACGGGAAAGCTCGTCCCAGGAAAAGCGCGGGTCATTTAGTGAGCCTCGCTCGACATCACTATCAGATGGATACATCTACGGCTACTCGCATTTCAGCCAGCGCAAAAATCTTTCTTCAAAGCGCGGTTATGAACAGGTGATCCTCCACGACTTATTCTCAACATGCCGCTGACTTGGTGGAAGCGCTCTATCGTGATACTCAGTCACTATCCGTACCCCGCTCTATTCTTTCATGTCATATCGAAGCTAGGACCCTTATTTCATACACACGGGGACCCGATACTGGAAGTCGCGTGCCATAACATAGCCAACTGGTAGGCCAAAGTTGCAATTTCTTGTTGTGTAGTCGGCCGACATTGCATTGGGAAGGATAGGCCCAGCCCTGCGCCTAGCACAACGATAGAACTGGGATTCCTTGGTTCAGTTTTCCACGCAGAATTACCCCTGAGTCTGGACGAGCAGCAGCTGAGCAACACAGCCCATCTTCATAGTCAAACGGAGCAAGATACCCATGTGAGCGCCCATCGTTGGATATGTCAGAGTTGACACTGAGCTATTCGAAGATCCTCGTCTCCGCTCCCCCACCCACTCCGCCGCCGTTGCTTCTGTTCGAGGCTTCATTCTCCCACCTATGGTCCATTTGGGAGGTCTTTGTACTCGGCGAACCATTGCTAGTGTATGGACCTTCTCCCGCTATGACAAGCCAGGCCGTCTGGTGGCTCCGCGATCTTTTTCGTCCGGTAAAGCGCCGTCCTCGATTCTCGTAGACATCAGAAATGAACCATGTTATTCAGATACCGTGGCCGGGCGATTTCCGACCGTATTTCACGATTCACGATAAGGAACACAATGCCCTTGTTAACGAAAAGCGGCCAAAAGCAGGCTTATTGTTGGGAGTCACTAACCCTTTTTTCGAGCGTGCATGTAAACACTGGCCACACAGTCTTAGTCTCGGAAAGCCACGGTGAGTTTGTACGTATCATGAAGCTTGCGTTTACTTGACATATTCCGTACAGCCCAAAAGGTGCGAAGAGTATGGCTCCAATCGCCGCCGGTCAGCCGCCGGGGTGGAAAACCAAAACACACAAACGCTACACATTGAAGGACCGACAACTACTTCAACAAATGGAGGACGCTTTCCGGAGTGGTCCACAGGCCTGTAGGCGTTTGTTTTGTTTTCCTTGTGCTGATGTTGATGTGTCCTTGGTCAGTGGACACAGCCTCTGCAAACATGAGACGCCATTTCTCGTCCCGTACAGCCGCACTACTCGTCCCATTCAACCGCTATCTCAACACGCTCATCCCATCCCCTTCCGAAGCCTTGCACAGCTCGAGGTCGGACCGCACTCCACGCCTCAAGCCGTTCAACAACGTCAACTTCCTCGCGTCACTCAAAACCCACGGCACTCCATTACCTTTTCGGTCGAACAGCAAACAACGGGAATTTTACGAGAGGTGGCTGCGTACCCCGGCATTTGGACTATGGCTTGCAAGACAAGAGGAGGTCGTGGAGAGGGTTTTGAGGGAGAATGCCGAACGGGGTCTGGGAGGGCAGTCGTAGTAGGGCCAGTCGTAGTATGAACTGTTTCTCGGTGTTGCCCGAGGATGCAAGTCCTGATCATATACCCATCTCATTCGTCGGACAACGTACACGAATATAGACTCATTGCATACATTCATATCGTGCAACGACAGACATGATGCATGACAGCCTACATACTAAGCCAGCTATCAATTGCTTGTTTTAGGCGCCCATTCGCGACGTTGGCCGCGTCGAAGCCAAATCCAGTACCCCAACCTCTAACTTTGTCTTCAGCATGCGACCGCTATAACCTTCCTGAAGCACGAGGATCTGTTGTCCTCGGACTATCGGCCGTACAGTTCAGTCGACGTTTCAGGCGTGCGCATTGCGCAGAACAAAATAGAGAAAAAGATCTCACCAATGCACCTCGCTTCGCCGCGTCCATCGCCTGCGCGTTCTGCTCCCGTCTTACCAACAGAAATTGCACGCTTACGCCGAACTTCTCCCACTTCTCCAAGCCGTGGAGCAGAATCTCCCACAGATCCTTGTTCTTGACCGGCTTCCTCTCCCGTGTGCGCCACTGTCTCTGCTGCCACTTGCGCAGGTGCTCGGACGCGCCACGCGTGACGTAGTCAGAATCTGTGCCAACGACGATGCGCTGGAACCCTTCGGCGGCCCAGTCGCGCAGCTGCAACGCCATGATCGCGGAACGAAGCTCTGCTCGGGCGGGGGTCGCAGCAAACCCCAACGTCGACTCCAGAGGGAACGATATGACCGTTTGGCCATCGGGGCGAAATACTATGCCACAGCCAGCGCAGGGTTCCTTCTGCTCGCTGTCGACGACAGCTCCAGCTGTGGATAGGAGCACAGAGTATTGATCTGCACCGTCTTTGTAAACCCAGCGAGGTGCACGTATAACTGAAAGGTTGATCATGGGCACAAAGAGGCTGACGCCGTCAGTGATATCCTTCGGAAGGTTGAATTGCCTATGTGCATCCTCAATAGGAGGGCCGACGATGGTTGGGGGAGGCATCCTCTCCGGAATAGGCATGCGCGGTGTTGTTTCGAATATGGCGTTTGGGAGATCTGGATTGGGGCCTGTGACCACGATATCTGGGCATTGATGCTCATCTGCGAGGTCCAGATCGAGATGCATGCGACTGTAGAACAGTAGACTACTTATCAACTTGCTAACAATCTCTGTGTGTCTGCGACGCACCTCTCAATTCCGTCTTCATCGTAGTCGTTTTCGTATTCCTCGTCAGAGTCTGCCTGACAATGGGCATTCGCATAACGTACGAAAACGAACGGGACGTTCAACTCATCGACAGAAGGAGCTATTATCGGATGAAAGTTCTTGCCCTTTGAAGAGGAGCTGAAGCACCACTGTTTGAGATCGCGCTGTTCGCCTGAGGAGTCAGGAATCATAAATGCATTTTTGATTTTCTGCCATCCTTGAACCCCGCCACAGTCCTCCAGCGGGCTGCCTCCGACAGCTTTGATGAATTTCAATCGCTTCCTGTCCACTAGCTCAGATTTGACGAAGTTGACCTTGACCACCCAGAGATCCTGAAACCCCAAAACTTTCTGTCATTCTGATAGATTCAAGGAAACATTACTAACCCCGGAGCCGTAGGTATACCACAAAGGTGCGATGCGACCATCCATCATCGCCATTTTTCGGTAACGTCCATGCTGACCCCAGATATGGCCGAGATTTATAGATCTTTCGTCAACGAGTTCAACAATATCAGGCAGGGTCTCTTGGCCTGCAGGACCAGCTTTAACAGGTAACGCGCCGACGCGCATAGCAGACAGTTCATGTTTGTCGTCGTCGAACAATCCAGGAGGGCCAGTGCGAAAAGCAAACTCGTGAGGATGTCTATTCCGCCAGCCAAAGCCGAATTGAATTGAGTGATGAAGACGGTCAAAACGAGACGTAGCCGGAATAGAAAACATGCGGGTAACGAGAGGGTCGCGTAAACCTAGAAGCTCAAGGCAGAAAACATAGCTCGTCGTCCGAGTGTTGTTGGCAGAAGTCATCCCAGTTTTTCCAAGCAAAGAGTCGTCACTTATTAGACCAGAAGAAAAAGACAGTTCCCAATTCCGAGATCTCCTAGCTCTGAGCTCTCAGAACCGACAGAAGCAAACGGAAACCAGGGTAAGATCAGGTAAGATCACTGCAAAACAAGGTGAGCACTAGTGAGCGCATTAGTGGTGCCAGCGAGCGCTTGAGCCGTCGACAAACAGACACAAATAACGCAGACCTTGGTCACATGCACAGCCGTTCTTGATCTCCTTTCCAACAGAGTCCAGCAGACTTCCTAATATCTGGACACTATGCAATACATCAGGGGTCCCTCTTGGTCCCGGTTCATTAAACGTGTACACAGCCCTCCACAGCCATACTCTCTTCGCCGGCCGAACTTTATTTGAAGGAGACAGTTTGGACAGCCTCTAGTAAGGTAAGCCAGTTACGTTCAGGTTCGAGATCTCCGACACCTTGAGGGACCTGTCAATCAATCGCCTCCTGATACTCAGGCGCGCAGTCATTTCTCAGGGCTTACGGCTGTCCATGGCCGGAACTTACCTGACCTATAGATAAGTAGTCGAACACTTGACGCAGACTTCTCACAGTGCCCGCCCTTGTTCGCATCTGCTCCTCATACTTCCTCGCAACTTGCCAACACCGGTGAGTCTCACAAGTCTCGATTCCAACAGATTCCAACCCCACACAATCGCCCTTGGAATATCTTGGAACTTAGTGTTCATCGATCTTGATCATGTCCGATCCCTCCATCTCCATCCTTTCCTTTAAACCGGACAACCCGTGCAACACTTTGCTCGTCAACGAAGAAGGAGTGGAGATTTATGCCGTGCATACTGATTTTACCGACGAATCGAAGCCTACAACTCGCGTAAACGACGCGCATGGAAAATGTATCGCGGAATGGGTCTGGCGGGACGTCCGCTCCGACCTGCTGACCTTCAAAGACAAGCCGCAGATCCCCGCCAGTGCATGGCTGCATAAGTCATTCATTCCTTTCAACAGGTGCGACCCTTTCGTAAAGGATCGTCGTTACCTCTCTTCCAATTCCTCTCACAGCGATGTCACATTCGAGGACGGCTCCGGTCGGAAATACAAATGGAAGAACATCTCTCCTGGAGTCTACCCCCAGGTCAGCAGCTCACTATTGCGTGCTCTGCCGCTGCTCGAACGAACATCTGAGAACTTATCTACTCATTCGTTCAAAGCTCTTCTCTAGCGAGTCGAAATCCCAGCCAATCGCGCGCTTTCAGCGGGCGCTGAAGGACCCTCAGGGAGTCAACCATCCTGTCCTGCGGCCAGCACAATTACTTTTTGACCCGCGCGCCGACGAGATCCGGGACATGGTCGTCGTCTCGTTCCTTATTCTCGAGCGCCGGCGGCGGGAGTCCTCAACAGAATCAGAAAGCCGTGCGTCGGTAATGGCCGTGTCACTCTCGAGCTCCTTGGCCTCCAGCAGTGTATGATTGACGTACATCATGTTGGTGCGCGTTTGCTCGAGGAGTCTCAATGACAGTCTTCGTTTTTCCGCATAGTCTCCGTCGGGCCCCTGTTTCCCGGTGTCTTCGACCTTTATCTTACTTGCGAAGTCTTACAGCCTCATAAGTATCAAATGATATCACCGATCGTTTCAGATCTTAAATATCACCTAGTGTTTGTAATATTTATCTAGGTTAAGTTATGATTTGAGACAACTTGAACGGACACTACAACAACTTCCTCTCATTCAGATGTTTTGAGGCCACGAAGCATCAATATTCTGTCACAAGCTGTGCAGTACTGATACACAATGTGCAACCGGGGCAGAACAGTTTCATCAAGTCATCACATGCATCACAGTTCATCACAGAATACAGGAGCCTACTCCCAAAATGTCGTTTCGAGCGCGCACTCGCGCGCCATCTCCAACTATCCAAGAACAGAGCCTCATCAGCGCCTGACGAAGACGTGAGGAAAGATCAGAAACAGTAAAGCTCACCTGTTCATCCGTCCTGCACACCAGCACTCTCTTCCCCGCTTCCCCGCGTCCACTCTCCCTCTTACCCCCCGAATCTACCACCTTACCCCCCGAACCATCGACACCCCTATTTCTCCCCTCGTCCACAAAAAACCCGAGGCACGCGCACTGGCGCACGACGGCCTCGCGCAGCTCGATGCTGCGCTCCCCTACGCCGCCCGCGAAGACGAGCGCGTCCACTTCGCCCCCTAGCTTGAGGTAGTACGCGCCGATGTAATTTAGGATCCGGTCTACGAAGAGGTTGAACGCGAGCGCAGCGCCTGGATGCGTCACGCGCTGCGCTGTGACGGCAGCAAAGTCTGTCGTCCCCGCGAGTGCGTGCCAGCCGGACTTTGTATTCAGAATATCCTCGGCCTGAAGTCCGAAGTTGTTGAGTATGCATATATGCGCTGATCTCACGCGGGGGGCGAGCGTGCGCTGGGGAATTCACAAAGGTAGACTGACCTCGGTCACGCCGACATTCGTCGCAAGGCTCTTGTCGTGGCTGATCCGCCCAGCACGATGTGTGTAGTGGAAGATAAGGGTCGGGTCAATAGCCCCTGAGCGCGTTGCGCCTGGAAGGCCAGACACAGGTGTCAGGCCCATGGAGGTGTCGAGGGATTGGCCGTTCTTTATCGCACAGACGGAAGCGCCAGATCCCAAATGCATGACGATGAGGTTCGTCTGGGACTGCTCCTATGGCAAAGGGGCGACAAATGAGATTAGTCGAAGAGCGCAATGGCGGTTAGAAATGTGGCTTGCCTTTTCGAGGTAACGGGAGACCGCACGCAGGATATACGCATCTTCATATTGAAATCAAATTATGGCAAAAATAAAATGAGCAGCACCGTACAGCTAAGTCCGTGGAAACCGTATTTCTTCAAGCCTTTCCTCTGTGCGATGGTTTGGTCGATGGCACACGATGAAATATGGGCAGGGATAGGCCTGTGGAAGGCCGTGTCAAAGAATGCGATGGAGTTTGCGTGAGGCAGGTGGGTTATGCAAGCCTCGATGACGGAAAGTGCGGCACCGTTATGCCTACGAATAATGTAGGACTTCGTGGTCAATCGTGTTTCTTCTTCATCAAGATAAATAGCGTACAGAGGGGCGAGGTCAGACAGACGTTCAATATAATGATATGTTTCCTCTGTGATAATGACGGGTTTGAAATAATCCCCGCCATGCACGATCCTGTGGCAGACGTGGACAATCTGTTCTCGGTCGATACTTGCTTCGGCCTTCAAGTAGTCCAGAAAGTGTGTAAAGGCACTCGAGTGATCATGAATATCCTGCGCAGGCTCATTCTTTGCTGTTCGCATAGATGGAGATATCGCTGACTTGTCGACGACGGAGAATGAGAATGTGGGCGAGGAGGAAATGGATGAAATAGCCGAGGTGAGTAAGAGAGAGATGGGGTTTGACTGAGGGCTATTTTCAGGGGGTTCAGAAGACAATAGACGATAGAGAGATATCCTGAGAGAAGAGGAGCCTGAGTTCAGCGAGAGAATGACGCCAGTGCGAGGAGCAGGTTTGCCGGACATGGTTCACAAGGACGAGCAAAACGCAAACGACCAGTCGAGGCACAGTAAGCCCAAGATAGAGAGAGGTGCGATCTGGTGTTATGCTGCTTGACGAGGCGTTGAAGAATCTAGGCTCTAAGGACGAAAAACAATCGCAGGTGACAATGTCTGAGCTCTGGACCGTGCCTGTTGACAGCTGAGGGCGGCCATGATACTGTGTACAGGACGCAATATGAGCCGGTGTGATGCATGGATATCTTGAGTGGGCCGAATATGGAGTTTGGGCGCGATATGGAGGACAAGCCGTGGTGCAGATGATGTAGGGCCCAGACGTCATACCGACATCAGGCTCCCGTCATTGATCGCAACGTATTCCTAGACGCGATTTCAGCCTTCAGGAGAAAAAAAAAGCGTTTTTAGAGAACAACCCCAAGAAAAGGGACTCTTGAGGGGGAGAAACGCAAGGAAAATTTAGTCCATGCCTCTGGGGACGCGTAGGAGATTGAGCGGGAGTCTTCGCATTTACCGGCACGTGCATTCTGAGGAAAACACATGACGCGCGCGGCGGCGTTGGTTGAGCTCGACGACGCGGCTGCACAGGCTCGTCTGGACCGCCAACACTCTACAAATTCGACCAATATCTCCTATCCTTCAAAAAATAGCTCCCCATCCGCGTCACAGCTCGTCACCGGTCCTTCCCGATTGATATTTTCTATAAGAATGGAGCACTCCAAAACACCACCTAATCGTATAACCTTTGACCACACGCACCATCATGCCTGGACAGGAACTTGCCCAACCCAACCCTCCCCCAGATGTTTCTCGTATCCCAGATCCCATCCTCGATTTCAGCGTCCAGCTCGATACTCAGAATGCGCTCACGCCTCAGGAATTGAAGGCTGTCCAGACCTTCAGGCGGGCTGCGGACTACATTGCCGCTGGTTAGTTCAAATATCGTATTCGTGTGCACGGGAACCATATTCATGATTATCGGACTTAGCTATGATTTTTCTCAAGGACAATACCCTACTCAAACGTAGAATTTCCCCTGAGGATATCAAGAATCGTCTACTCGGTCACTGGGGCACTTGTCCAGGTCTCATCATGGTCTATGCTCACCTCAATCGCTTGATCCGCAAGACTGGCCTCGATGCTCTATACGTCGTCGGTCCAGGTGTGAAATATATCATTTTTCAGTTGATCAACACTCACAAATGGCCTCAACAGGACACGGCGCACCGGCCATACTCTCCTGCCTATGGCTAGAGAATTCGCTATCTAGATATATGCCTCAATATACGCGAGATAAGGCAGGGTTGGCCAAGCTGATCTCTCAATTCAGCGTTCCAGGAGGACTACCGAGGTATATGCGCAGTTTTCCTTTTCAAAACGCATGTAAACTTTATATGTCATAGCCATATCAACGCACAGACTCCGGGAAGTATACATGAAGGTGGAGAACTCGGATATGCTCTTAGCGTCTCCTTTGGTGCTGTCATGGACCACCCAGATCTTGTGGTAGCTTGCGTTGTCGGTGATGGCGAAGCCGAGAGCGGGCCGACTGCAACGTACGTGTAGTTTGATACTGATGCGCTCACAGAGATTTCATCGCAACGCACATAGGGCATGGCACGGCTACAAATACATTGATCCCGCCGAGTCGGGCGCCGTTTTGCCCATTGTCCATGTCAACGGATTCAAAATCTCAGAACGGACCATTTATGGCACTATGGATAACAGGGAACTCACTGCTCTCTTCACGTGCGTGAATTAATTGCAAGCATCCTAACATAAGAAGTATAGCTAATAAACTCATTCAGCGGCTATGGTTACCAAGTTCGCTTTGTGGAAGACTTGCCGAACATCGACCTCGATCTTGCTGCATCCATGGAGTGGGCTCTCACTGAGATTCGCAAGATTCAGAAGGCTGCGCGAAACGGCAACCCTATTGTAAAACCCAGATGGCCTGTCCTTATATTGCGCACGCCCAAGGTAACATGATCTCTACTTTTCAAGTTGGGTTCTCACTTACCGGCATGGCATTTCACAGGGCTTGGGAGGTCCGAAGTCGTTCCATGGCGAGTTCATCGAAGGCTCTTTCCATTCTCATCAGGTCCCCCTGCCAGAAGCAAAATCTAGTCCTGAGCAGCTGGCCGCTTTACAAAACTGGCTCTCGTCCTATCATCCCGAGCGTCTGTTCGATAAGGATGGCGTGCCCGTGGATGATATCCTCAGTATCTTACCTGAGACTGACGACAAGAAGCTTGGACAACGCAAGGAGGCCAATGCCAACTATCGGTTGCTCGATATCCCTCAGTGGACCAGCATGGCTGTCCAGAAAAATGACCAGCAGAGTTGCATGAAGGTCGTTGGAGAGTTTCTACATGATGTCATCGAAAGGTGTGCACACTATCAATATTTCGTTGCTTCGCCATGGCTCACGATTGACGTCAGGAATCTCACCAATTTCCGTATTTTCTCCCCTGATGAACTGGTGTCCAATAAACTTGATGCCGTCCTGCGTGACAGTGGACGAAACTTTCAATGGGACATTGCCTCGCGTGCCAAGGGAGGCCGAGTTATTGAGATTCTCTCGGAGCACACCTGCCAGGGCATGTTGCAAGGGTACACACTCACGGGCAGGACAGGTCTCTTTCCGTCTTACGAAGCCTTCCTCGGGATCATTCAGACCATGATGGTCCAATACAGCAAGTTCGTCAAGATGTCCCACGAAACTGCCTGGCGGCATGACGTTGGTTCTCTCAACTACATCGAAACCAGTACATGGGCGAGGCAGGAGCACAATGGGTTTTCCCATCAGAATCCGGCGTTCATCGGCGCGGTGTTGAATCTGAAGCCTGCGCTGGCGAGGGTGTATTTTCCACCCGATGCGAATTGTTTCTTGTCGACGGTGGCCCATTGTTTGAGGGCGAAGAATTACATTAATTTGATGGTGGGGAGTAAACAGCCGACACCAGTGTGGCTGTCGCCTGAGGAGGCTGAGCATGTGAGTTGCTATGTTCGATAAAATTAAACTCAATGAGAATTATTCATACGCTATTCTTTAGCACTGCATCGCTGGTGCTTCGGTCTGGCGATTTGCCTCAGTCGATGATGGCATCGACCCTGACGTGTATGTAATTTCCTAGCACAGATGCATGGCACCGCCGTCACACTGACTTTTTTTCTGCTCCCCAGCGTACTTGTCGGTATTGGTGTAGAAGTGACATTCGAAGTCATCACCGCTGCTGCCATCCTTCGCAAGCACATGCCTGAGCTCCGCGTTCGTGTCGTGAATGTGACCGATCTAATGATTCTCGGTGCCCATGGGTCACACCCGCACGCGCTCTCCGATGACGACTTCGAGACTCTCTTCACGGCCGATCGCCCAATCCACTTCAACTACCATGGTTATCCGATTGAGCTTCAGGGCCTACTGTTTGGCAGGCCTAATCTGCATCGGGTCACGATCGAGGGGTACAGGGAGGAAGGCACGACCACGTCACCGTTCGACGTACGTTCTTATATCTTGACAGATTGATGAGGCCTGGTGTTGATGCTCTACTTCAGATGATGCTCGCCAACCATACTTCCCGGTATCACATCGCGGCGACTGCCATGCGCCGCGCCGCGACGCACAACGCGAAGGTGCAGGTGCGGTCCCACGAGCTTGCCACTCTGTTCATGCACATGGCGCAGAAGGACAGGGAATACATCTACGAGTTCGGGAAAGGTGCGTCGAAGTGCGATGTTTTTGGTCGTTGACTGATAGATGCTGACCGGAGCTCAGATCCCGAGCGCACGTTCGATACCCCGACATTCGTCTGATTTGTCTGGCGCGGGTTCTTTCCGTTATGCGCCGGCCTTCCCTCTGGATTTTGTAACAAACATTGGTGTACATCGGGTATGAAAGAAGTGAAAGTGTAAGCTGGTTTATAGCTCTGTTGTAAATTACCACCACCCGTTGTTCCGCCTTGTCTCAGCTGTATTACTCGCGTGTGCCGTACGCTGAAGGATTTTTGCCTGTTATTCTGGAGGTTCCCTCAGAATCTCAGCAAGTACAGGTAATAAGTCGATCATGACCAAATGGGATCACCATCTCGAAGAGGAATACTTAGTACTAAATCTTTGGACAATTTGTGAAATTTGACCTTAAACCTCCTCAAAGTGATCTGGTGTCGGCTTGTTCCGACTGTCAGTTCACTGTCTTTGAAAGTTTGTTGTAACGTCTTGCCCTTCAAATATCATTGCATCCACCATTCCCAAGAGATGGTAGCAGCCATGGTTTCACTGCCCCCCGAACCGCCAGTCCCCATTAGTAGTGATCGCAAGATAAACAATGTTCTGTTAAGCTACCGCCCTTGATGACTGTTCGGACTGATTCCAAGCATCGATTACCACGAGCGTAGTCAGGCAGAGTCAAGCGTAGTCAAGCGTAGTCCCTTTCATGTGAAATTTGAAGGTGGAATATCTTCATATTGCACCTCTCTTTAGGCACAGAGGACCACATGTGGATATTAATGTCAATATTAGGTGCGTCAATAAATGTCCATTTGTTTAAAGCTCGCTACAGTCGTTTGCATGTCATTCTGCAGTCGTGCAGCCAGAAATGTTGTTTGCTTTGACCAAACAGTCACAGATAGTCACAGACACCATACTCATGACATCGTAAACTCAAGTAAAAAAACGAAGCTCGGATGCACGAAACCTGTTTGTAGTAGCAGCTGGAGCCATTGTGAGATCCCTGAGCGAAGAGGTAGACCACTTCAAAAGACACAGATGGGCGCAAGCGCTAAGAGAGAGATTTGCTCCTAGGCTGCGTGACAACGTATTTGGCCAGAACAAACAACATTTTTGGCTGCACGACTGCAGAATGACATGCAAACGACTGTAACTCGACGGGCACTGTTAGTGCACTGTTTCATTTGGAAGCGTATATCGGAATTGGATGACTGATCCACTTGATGATTAAGATCATAGAGGATCCAATTATCCAATCCGACACCTAACGGGGTTCGGAGTAGAATCCAGAAGTTGTTGGTAGGCATACTCTTCTTTTCTGAAGCCTTTCTCCAGCTTACAACCTACACAGTATAGTCATCATTTACTCATCCGACATTGTCGCCATCTAAACCTATTACTAATGAGCTCAGAAATTGCCATATATGAATGAGCTTTTCAGATGATTTATGCAGTCTATTCACACTTCGCATCGCTGTCATCTTCCACGTTCTGCACCCATGTCTACTCCTTCCTCTAAACTCTTCCAGCCTTTGACTTTCGGAAATGTAAAACTGCAACACCGTGTTGTCATGGCCCCATTGACTCGTTTCCGTGCAAACGCGGAGCATGTCCACACCGACATAGCTGTCGAATATTATGCGCAGCGCGCGAGCGTACCGGGCACGCTGATTATCACCGAAGCGACCCTTATCGCACCTCAGGCTGGAGGTTATCCCAACGTTCCTGGTATCTGGTCCGACAAGCAAATCGTGGCCTGGAAAAAGGTATGATTTTTTGTCAAATCTGATGCGCTGCGGCTCATCGTCTGTTGATTGATCAGGTGACGGATGCCGTTCACGCCAAAGGCTCCTTCATATACATACAGCTTTGGGCCCTCGGCCGCGCTGCGAATCCTGCTCAGCTTGCGAGGGAGGACCCTTCTTTCCCATATGTCTCAGCGGGGAATATCCGTTTGGAAGGCCGTGACACCACGCCACGTGCGTTGACTGTGGAAGAAATCAAACAATATGTTCAACTATTTGCGACCGCCGCTTCGAACGCGGTGCATAAAGCAGGATTTGATGGGGTGGAGATTCATAACGGAAACGGGTACCTACCCGATCAGTTCCTGCAAGATTTGTCCAACAACCGTACGGATGAATACGGTGGCTCCATTGAGAACCGTGCTAGATTTGGGTTGGAGATCATTGACGCTATCACGAAAGCCGTTGGCGAGAAGGTAGTTGGCATTCGGCTCAGCCCTTGGGGGACATATCAAGGTGAGTCGTTTCTGGTGAATCCTAGTACGCACTTCTCGTGCTCACTGCGACATGATTTAGATATGGGTATGAAAGACCCCATCCCTGCTTTCACGTATTTCATCACGGCCATTCGCGATCGTCACCCTGACTTTGGCTATATCCACCTGGTGGAGCCTCGCGTAAATGCTGCCGAGGACGTTGAAATCTCGCAAGGCCAGACAAACGAAGTCTTCCGAAAGCTCTGGGGATCTAAAGCGTATCTTAGCGCTGGCGGGTATACGAGAGAAGATGCTTTCAAAGCGGCGGAAGCGCAAGATGCGCTCATCGTCTTTGGACGGTATTTCATTTCGAACGTGGGTCACGACCGCTGTCGTATCTGCATACTGGCTGATCACAATTCGAACAGCCTGACCTTGTGACGAGGCTGAAGGAAGACATCCCTTTCACAAAGTACGATCGCAACGGCTTCTATACCAGCGCGACACCCGCTGGTTACACCGATTATCCTTTCTCTAATGAGACGAAAGCCGCTACTCTGTAGTGCCATGGATAGGCGGTCTGATTACTTCGCTTTCTGCTTCGTATGTGTCAGATGTAATTAAAGTCAATCTTTAATGGATACCATCGCTTCGACCCTATACCCATACCATAGAATTGCCCTTTTCAAGAGGCTCAAGACATAGATTTTACAACCACTTATGGCCCGGGATTGCAGCTGTAGGTGTTTTTGGTACGTCCCGCCAGATATGCTGGATCAAAATCTACCTTCATCTCTACGAGTCAGCACGACTTTGCAGGATCAGGCCATCCACCCGAGCTTCAAGAGCTTTGTTTATCTTGAAACAGAAGTTTAACGTCCATGCTGGACAACACTCTCGAGTCTTCCAAAGCTTCCATATTCTAGATATCTGAAGGACCCCGCATCAAGGACAAAGTGACATACCGCGCCGTTTCTTACCACTGACAGGTGCTCGCATGTAGCGGGACATCACCCACGGATTATTTTGCGTAGCAGACTCACATTCTTAATCAATACTCGGTGTTCGGAAGCACCTCGGACGACGACAACCTGGCCCACGTGAGTCTATGTAGGTCCATGTATTTCCCACTCTTCGTCCTTCCACGACACACAGCTCATGACTTTGCTTATGTATCATAGGATTCGGAGAGTTCCCAGAAGTCAGAGACTTTACTATGTCAACAGCCCATGATATCTTCCCGGACCTTCTATTGCTATCTCATGCGTTGTCATGTCGCGCATTCTCACAAGAAGAGCCGTCTCATGATTCAAGTGATTCAGCTGCGTCGTGATAAAGACTCGGTGGTGGGGTCGAGTCTTTCCAAGCATTTCTCAAGCCCGCGTGTAAGTGCGAATCACTGTCCCGATTCTGTTCAATTCTTTGGGAGCTTTCCACCGACCTTGCTATTGTCATTCCTTGCTATTGTCAAATTCTCTTACCAAGCTGACGCGAGCAAGAAGCCATATAGCACCGTCTAGGGAGATTCGGATGTAGGGCATCCAAATCTTGCATCTCAACTTCCACCTACACATTTCCCCATGTCGTCCATCCAACACAAACTCTTCCAACCTATTTCAGTAGGAAATGTCGAGCTGCAACACAGAGTGGTTATGGCCCCATTGACGCGTTTCCGCGCAGATGACCAGCACGTCCCCACTGACTTGGCGGTCAAGTATTACGCCCAGCGTGCAAGCGTACCGGGGACCCTGATCATCTCTGAGGCAACATTCATTGCGGCCAAAGCTGGGGGGTATGATCAAGTACCAGGGATTTGGTCCGAGGAGCAAATTTCCGCATGGAAAAAGGTGCGTACGAAGCGATTATGAACTATTTTTCTACAAATCCGATTTTTGCTTGCTGCCAGGTGACCGACGCCGTGCATGCAGAAGGATCATTCATATACATGCAACTGTGGGCTCTCGGACGCGCCGCAGACTCTGCTCTGCTTTCACGCGATAATGCTTCGTTCCCAGTGATTTCAGCCAGTGATATCCCCCTCACAGGCAGAGATCAACCTCCACGTCCATTGTCTATCGAAGATATAAAGGAGTACACCCAACTATATGCGACCGCTGCCTCTAACGCAGTCAACAAGGCGGGGTTCGATGGAGTAGAGATCCACGGTGCAAACGGATATCTGCCCGACCAATTCCTCCAAGATGTCTCGAACAATCGCACGGACGAATATGGCGGATCCATCGAGAACAGGGCGAGGTTTGTGCTCGAAGTTATCGATGCTATTGTCCAGGCGGTTGGTGAGAAGGCAGTTGGTATCCGTTTCAGCCCATGGGGGAAGTTTCAAGGTGCGTCGCTCGCCATTGCAATGTTCTAAGCTTGGATATCTTGCAGCCATACTCACTCATTCGCAATCGTAGACATGGGCATGAAGGATCCAATTCCGACATTCTCTCACATTATCGCTGCCATCCGCGATAGGTACCCTAATTTCAGTTACATTCACCTTGTGGAGCCTCGCATATCGGGCCCTATGGATATCATTCCCGAAGAGGGCCAGACCAACGAAGTCTTTAGGAAACTTTGGAGCCCAAGGCCATACCTCACAGCTGGTGGCTATACTAAAGACGAAGCTGTCACAGTGGCCGAGGAGCAGGACGCCATAGTCGTCTTTGGAAGGATGTTCATTTCGAATGTGCGTCCTGTTCATGATCCCGTGAAGCCTAGCACTCGTTTCTAACATCTGGAGCAGCCCGACCTTCCGTTGAGATTGCAAAAGGGCATTGCTTTGACACCGTATGAGCGGGAGGCATTTTATACGAATACGGCTGCCGGGTATGTTGATTGGCCATTCGCTGACGAGAGTCTGAGAGCTGCTGCATGATTTTGTGACTACTATTTGCTATGGCTATTCCAAGGCCTCCGCGCGCGCTTTCTTTGGGCATGTTAGTCGTTTGAATGAATATGTAGGGAGCGATAATATGTACAGTACTTGCGAGTGTGACAACCATCATGCCTCAGTCTCCACACCCAGCGGCGTGCTCCGCTTTCGCAGTCCTCTCTATCTGGACCTCATCTGCGAGGGTCATACGAGACTTTCCTCAAAAGGCAACAAGAGGAATCAGTCTGGCCCAGACAAGAGTCGTGAAATATTGCTCAAGCACGTAGAGATCCGACAAATCAACACTCCCGGCAGTTCTCTGGCCTAGTACCCTGGAAGGCGAATTATTGCGACAGTCCTCGTGTCGATCAGGTGCGCCTTGCTTGACTATGATGTCTACTATCGCCCTTGCTTACTTCGCCTGAGGTTGCCTTCCTCGATGTCGGACATCGGGGGAGCTGTTCATTACTAGCCGAGACCCTTACCAATCAGGGACTCATCGAAGGGCAGAAGAAAATGAGTATAAATGATGCAGACGCGTCCTGATTTTCATCGAATCTCCGTCCCATCCCATACTTCCGCACTATGTCGCACCCCTCCCCAAAGCTTTTCCAGCCCGTTAAAGTAGGAAATGTCGAGCTGAAACACAGAGTTGTTATGGCCCCATTGACGCGTTTCCGCGCAAACGCGGAGCACGTCCACACCGACTTGGCTGTTGAATATTATACCCAGCGTGCGAGCGTGCCGGGGACGCTGATCATCACGGAGGGCTCCTTCATCGCAGCAAAGGCTGGGGGACTCGCCAATGTCCCGGGGATCTGGTCAGATGAACAGATCGCTGCCTGGAAAAAGGTGTGCCTTTTACTCCCCTTCCTAACGCAGGGTGGTCACTCACCCGATACTGTTTGGATCTGCTGGCGTTTGTCCTATTAGGTGACAGCTGCCGTGCATGCAAATGGCTCCTTCATATATCTGCAGCTTTGGGCACTTGGACGCGCCGCCGATCCAGCGCAACTCGTTCGCGAAGATCCTTCGTTCTTCGTTGTCTCCTCGGGAGATATTCCGGCCAATAGCGACTCCCCCGCCCCCCGCCCGTTGACCATCGAAGGAATCAAAGAGTATGTTCAACTATTCGCGACTGCTGCATCGAACGCGGTGCACAAGGCGGGGTTTGACGGGGTGGAAATCCATTCGGCAAATGGTTATCTGCCAGATCAGTTCCTCCAAGACGTCTGGAACAATCGCACAGACGAATACGGCGGATCTATCGAGAATAGGACCAGATTCTCGTTGGAGATTGTCGATGCGGTCACGAAAGCTGTAGGAGAGAAAGCGACAGGCATTCGGTTCAGTCCGTGGGGTTCGATCAGACAAAGTCAGTCACCTATTGTGAGCCTCTGCCTGGAAGCTGACGTGCGCTCGGCCATGACACAGGCACGAGAATGGAGGATCCGATACCAACCTTCTCGCACATCATAACAGCCATACGTGATCGCTATCCCGATTTCGGATACATTCACCTCGTCGAGCCTCGTGTCTCTGGTCCATTCAGCAGTGATGAACTGAACAGCAAGTCGAACGAGGCCCTCCGAAAGATCTGGAGCCCGAGGGCTTATCTGACTGCGGGCGGATACACGAGAGAGGATGCCATTAAGGCTGCAGAGGAGCAGACCACGCTTGTTGTCTTCGGACGACCATACACTTCAAACGTAAGTCATCGCTTTAATTATTGGATGGTCAAATTAACTTGTACCTTGTACATGGATCTACACAGCCTGATCTTCCGCGGAGGCTCCGGGATGACATCCCCTTGACCTCTTATGACCAGAATACATTTTACACACCTGGGTCTGTTGGCTACACTGACTGGCCTTCTTCCGGTAACGCTAAACATTGAAGTACGATACCCATCCTGCAGCGATCGAGTTGTAATGCTACTGGAACGTGTCTGCCAACCCGGGACAATTGAGTGGTCCCCAAGGTCTCCGTAGAACTAGAAACGTCACTTGGCGCGGACCCATTGATAGATCGTCTGTGAACAGACCAAGATGACAGCGTTTGGAAGGATGCCTGCTAGTATATGGTTATATCCGGTCCAGCGCAGTGCTGTCGCCGAATGTTCGGGTGAGCGCCGACGCCTGAACAAGCACAGTGGCTGGCGGCTGGTTACACAAGAGACATGCAACACCGGACTCGCCTAGCACATTCAATGCCATGATAGTGAGATAACGTATGGGCGTATCATATTTCCCCAGTTGTAATATTTTATCGTTCGATATGCTGTCTCTAATTGGGCCTATCATGACAAGCCCTGCGCAGAGGGCGGAGGGTAAGGGTCGCTAGGGGCATCGCTCGATGGTGTAGTCCTATCTGGGCAACGAGATCCTGAATGAGGAATATAGGTTCAAATCAGCTCTCGATGGACCGATGACTGCTCGAGACGAAGACAAGTAAAAGGACGTGCACCCATGGTATGTCTCAATTTGATGGAGCACTGGTTTTCGGCACGGACGAGGCATGCAATGGCATACACCCACGATACCTGAGACGATGGGGACAGCAACAGCGAAATTATCGCATCGTTCGACTGAGGGCGACAACGACGGAAAGAAATGGCCTGAGGATATAAAACTGGCCAATGAAGTGGCAACCCCAACGGGGCGAGAGCGGTTCGCGACCGAACCGAACCACTGCGATTGGACGAAGGGACGTAAATGGCTAGGTACCCCCGTATACAACCCCAGGTTCCCACGACGTCTGTACTCTACTTAAACCTCGGGATGCAGATGACCCTCTCACACCTCCCTTCTCTTCTGCCCCCTCATCCTCGACCTATACGCACTTCCCGCCAACATGAACGCCCTCCGAATTGCCAGCAGACACACCCGTTCCCTTTCCCAGAAGTTCCGCGTTAACCCTCCCCAGACGCGCTCTTTCTACTCCCCCTTCGCCGTCCTTTCTCAAAGCTCGCCCTCGTCATCTTCTACCAAGCCATCGTATGAGAAGCCGACCCAGGACAACTTTGAGGTTGAGCACGGCGCGGGTACCGTCTACGTTGTCTCGGAGCCAGACCCCTCCGATCGCCCTTACGCGGTTCCCGCCGGCGCATACCCGACGTCATTGCCCTACGTCAACTTTACCCAGACCGAGGCACCGGATGCCAGTGGTGCCCAAGTGAGTTCGACAAGTCCTGACCTCGCACATCCAAACCTCACCAGGCGAGTGCCAACAAATAAAGCAGGCGTAGGCGAAAGTGCGGCTGTGCGGAACAGTGACGCTCCAGGAGAGATGGGGACACGGGGCGGCAGTCGTGGAGGCCTAGGCCTGATGGACGAATCTTCGACGGAAGAAGGGGAGGGGCAGCTCGGCAGTCGGAATCCGCCGCCTGTGGGTGATGTCGCAGAGAAGTATTCGAAACTCGGTGTCCAAGAGGCCTGGAAGGCCAGAAAGTAACGAGTTGCACTAGACTTGACCTGGGAGGTAACCATGGACCCACGAATAACCCTTATGCATTGCATCGATATGTGAAATTGTACGATATTTAATTCAGTTTACCTCGTTCGTCGTCCGTAGTATGCCTCGTAATGATCCGTCTGTATATCTGAGCTTTCTTATCTCGTGATGAGGCCCGAACCCATTTAGACTTGCACACGTATATGTTCTAGGCTTGTAAACTTCTCTTAGATCTAGCCTCTGTAGGAGCCCAGTCTGGTAGAGTCTGGTCTTCAGTTCTTCAGACGTGGTTGTTTGATCCCGACCATGAACGCGTATCTAGAATTTGAAGACTCATGTACTCATGTCTGACATAGTCAGACGTGCCCTGAACCATATACAGGTGAAGACTGATTTCGGATTATCAGCCACGACACAAGATCGAACGGTATCGACAAGCCTCATACACCAAGAATAGGTGGAGACTCTGCGGAGCTAGCGAACCTGTGGACCGACGATCCTTTGCACACACACCCCTACAATGCATTGACGGCCTTCGATCTAAGACGCCTTCTGCGCTCCAGGGCATTGTTGTGTGCGTGACTGCCGGCAAGAACACTGGGAACCGTGTTTGCCCCAGGAGTGGTCAGTTGCAATGCAACAGTCATGCGGAGACGCCTGCCGCCGTGGGGCCACCGGCCTTCCCCTCTGCCACTAGTTTCCAGTCTGACCAGGTCTTCTTAACTCCGTACTTGGCCTCATATTCCGTCGCGAGCAGCCCTAGGAGCGTCTTTTGGCCGCCGCCCCGGAGAAACTTTCGGCTGGTGACGATGACCATGCCTTTCTTGCACCGGGTGAGCATGACATTCATCCGGTTCTTCGAGCGCAGGAAGCCAGGACCTTTCGAGCGAACGGCCGAGACGATCACGAAGTCCGCCTCGTTGCCTGCAGTTCACAGGAGTGTCAGAGCTAGGCACGGCGATGAATACGGAAGGAGATACCTTGGAAACTGTCAACATTGAAGACGCGATCAAAGCGCAGGTTCTCCTCTTCAGCTGCATCGATATGGCCGCTCTCTGAGCGTCATATGGTGTGATAACACAAAAGTCCGTCTTGTTATAATACTGTTTGATCAGTCGCACAATTGTGTGCACCTCTTCCATGTTCTATAGGTCAAACATGTGTTGGTCAGTTAAAGCCTATTCGTGCTGTGTTGACCGCACAACTGCGTACCTTGGAGCTACTCCCCGATCTTCGCTCCTCTCCTTTGGAAACATCTATGAATTGAATACAACCTGGTTTCTTGATAGCATGTTCGGAGCGAAGCTTGTTGTCATACACATGTTTGGATATGAACTCGCCGAGGGGCACAGGCATACGATCTATCCAAGTCAATATCACAGACTCGGAGAGGACATAAGAGTCTTACATTGTGTATCCAAAAAATAGGCTGTTTCGGAGAGATGCTCGATATCGAAGATGGTCTTGAGCTTGGCCTGCTCGGCCCCATACGGTGGGACTGTGTGGTGGATGATTACTAAATACGCAATAAACCACACACTCGAGCGATCACTTACGCTGCTTTGGATCACCGAAGAAGGAAACATTGGTTAGATCTTTCTTGAACTTGTGGAAGACGTGCTGTAATTTCGATAGTCCAGCTCAAGTAATCAGATGAAAAAAGAATAGTGCATATTACTTGCCATGAACTCGAACGCGTCGATCTGCGACGC
Organism: Heterobasidion parviporum; assembly: GCA_002994785.1. Classification (NCBI taxonomy): domain Eukaryota; kingdom Fungi; phylum Basidiomycota; class Agaricomycetes; order Russulales; family Bondarzewiaceae; genus Heterobasidion; species Heterobasidion parviporum. The sequence goes on along the minus strand of PDUQ01000036.1, from coordinate 168,569 downwards.
TTCGTCAATGACGAGCCGAGCCACAGGCAACACAGAGAATGCGCGACAATTGAGCAACGTTGGGTTGGACAGCATACTGAGCGTGCAAAGCACGACAGTGCTTCCGAGAAGAAGACGCCCAAACGCGACACCGGATTTATCGTAATTCGGCAAGTCGTCAGAGCGTATGATACAATGGTGTATTTTCTCGTACATTTCTTCATGCCTGTAAGAGCATTACTGAAGGTGACGAAAGTGAGAAAGATTGATTCATACCATTCGACATAGAATTCCTTAGATACAATGAGCTTGAAGTCGATGCCTTTCTCGAAGAATTTTTCCGCGATATTCTTGACGCCAACGTTTGATTGGGCAACGACCCACACAGGCTCCTTGGTATCCTCCAGAACTTTGACAGCCCCCGCTATGGTTGATGTCTTACCAGTCCCCGGAGGACCTGGAAGACAAAAAACGAACATTCAAGATGAGCAGAGCCTTGCAATATAAGGATATCATACAGACCGTGCACAATGACTAATGGCTCCTCCGATAACATTGCATCGATCACTCGCCTTTGGGAACCATTGATCTTGCCCTGGTCGACACGATGCTGATGAGATTGGCGTATCGTCTTGGGCTGTTTCTTACGACCGAACTTCGGGAGCCACAAAAGCTCAATAAAGCTCGAACTTGAACGCAGCTGTAATTTGCCTTGCAGGGCGTCCAGCAGAAACCGATACTGCGCTCTTTCTGCATTTGTCGGCTCCTCACGACCATGGACACGGACCGTATTGCAGGACTGTTCCATAGTTCCGTTGAGTTTGCCGACAGCCCTCACGATCGTCTGTTTTCCGGTGCCCCCCGTTGCTCTTCCACTCTGGAGCACATCGCCATTTGACGCGATGAATTGTACCGAGGTCTATGAGGGAGCATTCAATCATCGCTTAGAGTAACGTTTGTCCCGAGCGTACCTGTTTGCTCTGTCTGACGCGAGTCTTGAAACGAGAGTTCAGCACAACTATGTCGTGGCTCTTTGTGAGCTTGATGTTGTCGAAGTCGTTCTCTTGGATGCGCGGTTTCATGACATTCAGCAACTGAATTCGTTTGACCCATTCGTGGAGAATTTTGAGATCCTATATGAATACGGGTCAACGTTGCCGTCATCCATTGGTAGAGTATGTACTTCTTTGTTCATAGAATTGGTCTGCGATAGCGGAAGAGCAAGAACATGGCTAGTCGCACTAGCTGTGCTGTAAAACCCACCATGAGATATCCGACGAGTGAAAGGGATACAGGAATAACACACATAGCTGAGTACCATGCACGGACACATACATCTGGCGGTGCGTCTTGCCCCGTGCCACGCCTATCCCAGCGCACGTCAATGGCTAGTTGCGATGCGAATCCGAGGCCCTTGAGCTTCGCCATGACAGTTCCCGGCGATTTGAGCATCTCGGTAGAAAGGTCCACGCCTTGGACATGGAAACCAAGAGAGCCGTGAATCAGATATGCAATATAACCCATCTCAAATGCAGCGAGGCATCTAGACAAAAACAGCGACCTCAAAGCGGAAAAAGCCTCTTTGGATTTGAAGAGATGAGATTCTCTCTTTTCCCAACAAAGATGGAATATGTGGTTCTCCGTAGCAAAAGCGACAGCTGTGATGGAGCCTGTATCATTGAGCTCGACAGAAGTGCCGAGGATTGGTGGGGATAGATCGTGAATGGCGGTGACCATATCATTAACGGTCTTCAATTGATGATATCGAACGTCTGCTTGACATGGCGCCCTGGGAATGTCGTCTTGTTGAATGGCATTCGGGTACATCATGACGGTTGGAGAGAAAGAGAATGTAGGCTGTTTGTCACCATGCTGCAGCACCGAACCGGGGAGGCCTAGCAACTATAGCACTCTAAGCGCCCTTCCATATCGATTTCCGAGACTGCGGTTGATGCTGCATATGTTTAGATCGTTGCGCCCAAACTGCAGCTCCTGGCCGCGAGGTGAGGAGGCACGCGTCGATGATATAAATGGAACTGAGGAGACCTAATAGAACACAAACACCCATACGTAAGTTCGGAAGTAGCTTGAGTGGACGTTACAGCATGAAGATGAATTGTGAGTTGCCAAGTTCCGCGTCTGCTACTGTAGAGGCCAAGAAGGAAAGAAAAATCTTGATACAGCGGACAGATGTGAGAAGTGCATAGAATGACGTACCATATAGACTGTTGGCTTTCTATTCCTAGGTTTCTCCTTGGCTGAAGCCACTGTCAAAGGGACAAAGAAGAAGAATGGCTTTGCCTGAGGTTGCGTGCATGGTCCGATGCAACCTGGGGTATGCTGACGTCTGGTGCCGCGATATCCACACTCTCGCAGCTTGTAGACCGCAGTGCTGCGGTCTACCATTGCTTTCCGAAAATAAATAAAGAGAGCAGCGGTGCTTGCGCACCAACAGCGGCTACTAAGTCACATGCCGAACACGGCATCCGAAAATGTCCGATCCGGTTCACGCCGGCTCTCTCGCATAGGAAATTCCTTCAGCTTGCGAGGCTATCAATATTGTCTTGAATTACCTCGTGCGTATGAGAGCATCTGTGATCAGGACTTGCAACGGCATAGTCATACCACGTAGAATTCTCTTGACGGTCAAGGCAGTCTTGGAACAGTTTTCTGCGACGTTCTTGACAACGACGTTCAACAATGCAACAATCCACATAGGCCCTTGCATGTCCCATCCATGCTTTAACAGTAATCGCTATTTGATATCCTCCCGGCCCTGGAGGATAGAAAAAAAGATGCATCAACGTGATACGCAGAGGACTGTAGTGTTTACACCACGCATGATATTAAGCGGCTTTTTCAGCAACATTGCCTTGATCGTTCGATGAATTCGAAGGTGTGCATCATCTTGACTTCGCCTTGAGGGTTGACACTGTACGGGCTTGGAGACATGTTCTCATGAAATTCGAGCAAAGGGCGCCACAGAAACAGATACTGTGCATCCTCCGCATTCGCCAGCTGCTCAACAGGCTTTCGCTTCCGATGCAAGGTGGATTTCACGGCTAGGGCTATAATAATCACAACATCGACTGTGTAGCGTTGGGCTGGACAGCAACACGGACGGCTTCTGTGGTGAAATACGTGATCGCAATGATTACATCTCTGATCAGAGGGGACAGCGCACCGTACGAACAAATGATCGTCCCTTTACCGGCGTCTCTTCGGCGTCAGAGAGTCAGGAAAGCGGAGCAATCTTACCTCATTGATTTCTTATATCAGTCGAATGTTGTTGGATACAACCTTCAGAAAGTGAGGACGGCTGGTCTGCTACTGTTTGCATGGCCCGTCTCGGAGTTGGCATCACTATAATGCATTGAAATCAACAATAACATAAACCACTCGAACGAGGATGATTGCCTACTGTCCATAGTTTGAGGGCATCGCAATTTTTGCCCAGTGCCATGGCTTGGGCAAGGGTTTGAATTTCGCAGCGAGTACACAGACTGTATGCTTCGGCCAATCACAAGGATCACATTTCCGAAACGTCCTGTAAGGCTGTGGAAGCATTCACGGATTGCATGAAGAATGTATTGGAACGATTACGATTAATGACCCAACTGCTTCAATAAAATAGCGATCTGTGGAAAGGCGGAGGTGATGGAGGCCTGCGGAAGATACTATCCCTGTGTACTACGGGTAGGTATTCAGAGTCTCCCGGCGCATAACGTCCAACGGTCAACGCCGACGCGTGGCGGGAACATGTCCTAGACGAGCGTGACAAGTAGAAAGCGACAGGGGACAGACCAGCAGGAAACGTGAAATCTACTTACTATATGCACGCGAAAAAACCGACAAGAAAATCGACGAACAGAACAACGGAGACGATGGACCGAGGACGGACGGGGTAACGGTAACTGATACATCAAAGAAGCGGAGAACAAATAGTAAGACGGAGCAATAAAACGAAATAGGTATACGTCGTGTCCAGCATTGCTTGATGATGTCCCTGACAGTGTATATGCGTAGGCGCAGGTAAGGAAATGCCGTGGTGGTGGAATGCGTGGATTGTGCAAACGAGTGGATGTTCGATCATAGAGATATATATGGCCGGGAAGTGGGCGGCTAGGGCAGCCCTGCCCTTCTGAATGATGTGGCGAGGTTATGGGGTGCGGGTGTAATCTTGACGATCGGCGAGTTATGCAAGGATACGGTGTAAATCGTGAAGTTGGTCGTGAAAACATCGGAGTGCAAGGCTAGAAATCGTCGAAATTAGCTGCCAATGACTGTTATTTTCGTGAAACCAACTCACAGAGAATAATATGCCGCAGGGCAAGCGTCAAGCGCCAAAGATGATGAAGAAGATGAAAGAAATCAAAAGGCAAGCTCTGTCCTCTATCCTCGACAGCAGAACATGCCGAAGAATCCTTTTTTCCTGGCTCCACCATGGCCGTCCTCATCCTGCTCACCAACGCGTGCCATTTGCTGGTCGTAAACACCCATTCCATTGGCTCTGCCCTCCCGCTGCATCGCAGAGCTGTCACGCATGTCGCCAACCTTTCTTCCGTGCGCAATTTGGCTGCCATACATGAACGAGTCTGAAGTTCCGTTTCCGTTCCCATTGGCCAACGCGGCGCTGGACCCTCCAGCGGTTCCATTGGCCAAACCCATGCTCCCTGACGGCAGTCCCGGGCCTGCATAAGATCCCGTGCCCGGGCGGTAAGCCGTGGGGCTCGGCGCCGCAGCATACGGATGGGGAGAGAGCGTGACCTCACCGCGCGACATTTGCTGCTGGCTGGCACGCCTGCTCGCAGGTGCCAGTGGCTGCACGCTGACATCTCTGCTAGGGCCACGTGACTCTTGCGGAGTTGCCCGTCGAGTGGAATGCTTCAGGTGTGCGGCAGAAGGACTAACAAGCAGAGGGGGTTGGTTGGGATTAGCATCCTGCAGAGCCTGACGAGATCCACGTCGGTGTTCTCTCTGCCGGTGCTCGCGAGGCAGCGGGTTGCCTGCGTTGGCGTGTGCTTGGGCGAGAACCGCCGCTGGTGTCTGTAGGAGGAATGTCAGCACCGGAAGCGAAGCAACACACGTAAGACAGACCCGTACGGGTCCAGCCTCCCAGCCCTTGCCGTTGTTCAACAGCATCCAGTCGTAAATTTCGTCCTCTTGCTCTCCCAAATTCTTCAGGACCTTAGTGAACAACTCCCGCAGGAAATCGTAGTCAGGGCTTTCCTCGAACCCGAGTCTACGGACATAAGTCATATAGATCGAGAACTCCTCTTTGGGAAAGCGATCAGCGACTGCCCGGACGCGTGGTCTACGATCGCATATGAACACACCTGGGAAACCCTCACAAAGCTCCGGAATCGGAGTGCTCTGCTTCTTCTCCCCGATCTTCTCATACTTCTGCTTGTTGGTAGCCGCCCGCAAGCCCTGCCACGGAAGGCCGCCGCGGAGGAAGTACATGAACACATGCCCGAGTGATTCGAGGTCGTCTCGACGGGACTGCTCGCGACCCAGATGCGTGTTGATGGACATGTACCGCGCCGTTCCAGACAAAGATTTGCGCTCACGGTAAGGGATATGAACCTTTGTTTTGGGGTCGCGGTAGTGCTTGGCCATACCAAAGTCTGTAAATGTGACATATGACGTCAGTTCTGCGTTTGCGCAAGACCGTAACAACGAAGTGTGAACGCATCAAGGCCTGCAATATATATGATACTATAACGCCGCCAGGCCTCCCTCTTTACACGTTGGGCCAGCACGCAGGAGCCAGTCGAGCATTGATATCTGTGCATTGGACGGTTTTGTTCACCATTATCCAAAACACGACGAAATGCCCATAGCAGATGTAATTGAAACTAAAATGTCTTGTGGTCTACGTACCAATTACATGGATGGTGTTAGCGTTCTTGGTGGACGGAACACCAATCAGGAAATTATCTGGCTTGATGTCACGGTAAATGAGGGACTTGTCGTGAATAGCTTGAACGCGTGTAACCTGGTTTATTTTTTAAGAAGATCAAACATTAGAAGGATCGAGTCTGAGAGGGGCAGCAGCATCGAGGCTCCAACGGGCCGTGGACGCGCAACATGCATGTAGTAGATGAGATGCCTACCATTTGCTTCGCTGCCATGCAAACGGTTTTGATGGAGAACTTGCGGCCGCACATGTCAAAAAGGTCCTCCAGATTTGGGCCCAAGAGGTCAATCGCGAGAACATTATGGAGACCTTCTTGACCAAAGTGGTGGACTTGCGGGACACCAGCTAGTCAAGGAAAGTTGATGAGATGCAAGGAAACAGCATGGTAGCACGTCGTGAACGTGAAGTGGTGCGGCAATCAGAAACAAGGGGTGCTCTCTAAAGACGGCAGAAGAACCTACGAGTGCCATTGAGGGTCCGGTACGAGCGGTATTCATCGCGCAGCTGAGGTGCATCTGACTTGCGAGGTTCCTGTGCAAGTACGGATGGTTCGAGAAGTGTACAGACTACCCTTATAGGTACTCACAAATTTGATGGCGACGGGTTGGTTGTTGATAGTGTTGGTTCCTGTAAGCAGGTACAGAATCCAGTGTTTTCATGTCGTTTCAAAGACGTGACGACGCAACAACCGACCTTCAAAGACGACACCAAACGAACCCTCTCCGATTTTCTTCCCGACACGAAAATGACTGCCGACGATGCCGTTGGTAGTAGCAGATTGAGAGGCCATAGACGAAGACGCGATTACATGTGGGGTTGTCATTGGAAGGACTGGAGGAGGCAAGAGGCCAGAGGAGGGTTGAGGGAGGGGAGGGAGAGGGAGGACGGAAATGGAGCGGGTGTGAGGGAGCGGACGAGGAACTGACCGCCGACTGGGCGGACTTTGAATCCGTCCACTACGAGCGGCTCGGCTCGTCCAAGCCAACTCTGGCACCGCCGCATGGCCCTTTGCTTATCTCTGCTTTCCGCGGCCATTCTAAGTCTTTCATCGTCACTGTTACTCGACCTTCAGATTCAGCAGCTTGCAGCGCAGTCAACGAGCGCCAACATGCTTTTCGCCTCGCGTTTAGGGGGCAGTTCCCCACTTTTTTGTGTCCGGTGCCGCTCATAAACAGCTGCTCAGTGTCACCCGCGTGCAACCGTTCGTTCAGTTTTCACACTTGTTTCACTTCGCCACCGTTAGGGCCCCTGTATGTCAGATCCTGGAGCTCCCCTGCGCGTACCATGGCATGTTCTTGCACACGGAGCGCAAGGTGGCGCTCATTGCACTATCACCTCCCATCACTGCATGCATCAATTATGAGTTTCCGGCCAATTTGAACAATCTACAGTGTTTGCATTCAATCTCAAAACCCCCGATCCCAATTCTTCGATGGCCTTTGACCTGCAGACTTCGAATATGAGAAAGTCATCCGATAGGCAACCGGATTTCGGTACAACCAATATGAATAATACTAAGGTCGCTATACCTACCGTCTGCAGCTGTTCGGTAACAGCCTCTCCAGTCACCCATATGTTGAAGAGGCAGAAAAAAGCTCCTTTAGCACGCGATGTAAAGAATAACTTCGATCAGAAAAATCAAGTTTGGTACTGGAAAAACGACACCAGCAGGATTTGAACCTACGCGGGCAGAGCCCAACAGATATCATGCCAAAGGCATTCGAATCTGTCGCCGTAACCACTTGGCTATGGTGTCGTGATAAGCATACCTCATGAGGATGTATCGGCTGGTAACGAGCTCAACATGGGGCCCATGCATGCACACCGATCACACGGAATTACAGAAACGTTACTCGCGCGAGCGCTTCTACATCCTCCTGAGTTGGTTTTCTGAGGAATCGGACATCGGGCAAGTGCCCTGAACCTGTGAGAACGTGTGGGAATTCATTGAGATCGGAGTATGATGAGAACAAAGTGACGTAGGGGAGTCGTAGGCCCGTGACATGTGTAAGGTAAGTCATGCAGACGATGCTGACATCGACATACATGCAGCACAAATCTGACGTTCCTGGGACTGGACGACACAGTGAAGCTGAGGGCTGGACAAAAGAGCCCTGAAGCTTGAACAGGTGACCCCACTCGTTGAGCATGGTAAAGGCTCTGCACTCAATCACACAGCCCACTGTCAACCTGGCAGATGAGCCAAAAGATGATCGGATGGTGCCGGCGTGGCTAAGCTGGTGAGTGTTCTGCTCACAAATCCGTACCAAATCCGTCAGTCCCGGCGCTTGTCCGAGTGCTGTACATGTTCCGACACCCTTGCACATTATAAACACACTCTCCAGCCCGATATATCATCTTTCTCATCCCATTCCTTCCACCATTTCATCACATTGACGATTCTCGACGTTCAGTCTCATTCAAATTCAGCGGTCGCTCCTTCAGAATGAGCACACGCAAAGTCAAGCTGATCGTCTTGTCCGACTTTGTGCGCCATTTCGACTTGCAGCTCATTCGTGACATGGAGATAATTGACGCACCCCTTTTGGATCTGGTTCAATAGCTCTGTCCGTGGTGTTATGTTGGCTACCGCGAGCTGCAGACTGCGATCTCACAATGCGCCACGCTTCCCGTCCTATTCGAGCTCGAATACCGCCCGTTTATTCTGCATCCTGCGCTGACGGACGATGCCATCGACAAGCACGAATGGCTGATGAGCAAGTTTGGAAAGCCGAAGAGTGATGCCATAGTGCAGATGGCGACGGCGAGAGGTGAGACTGCAGGGATCAACTTGTGAGCGCGATTCTTCTGCGTTGTCCCCCCTCCCCCTTTGTCTTGATTTTGGGGTATGATGTGGCGCTTCACACCTCTGCAATCAAGGATTGGCATCCGTCGGTGCATTTCAGCAGGCATCGTCCTGCTCTGTATCCCCTTCGGGATGACTCATGCATGTATCAGGACTCCATACCCATCAGACCCCTAGCTCCTTGCATTTCCACAGACAATCGCTCTTGCTACGATACCCTTTCCTCGCTCACATGATCTCTCCAAATAGCTCCTTCAACGGCAAAGTCAGTCAGACGACTCGCGCGCACCGGCTCACGATGAAGGCCATGCAAGTCGGCGGTTCGTCTGTACAGCAAGCCTTGATACGGCTTATATTCAAGGCCTACATGGAGGAAGAGCAAGACATTGCCGATATTGGGAATCTCTCAGAGATGGCGGAGTGCGCAGGCGTGATGTCCAAGAACGAGGTGATTGTTCATGTCTTCATTTTCTTAGTAAGGCCGGTGCGTCACAGGATAGGTTACACGACGCGCTCGTCTCCCTTTAGCCTTATGTGCCTGCATGAGCAGATATGATGTCAGTGCGCTGACTGGAACTTTCCTATTTCCTATAGGCGGTTGCTTTTCTCAAGAGCGATGAATGTCTAGCTCAGGTTGAGCAGCAGGTCGCTGAGGCCCGCGAAAAGGGTGTCACTGGCGTACCTTTTACGATCATAGATGGCAAATGGGCGGTCAGCGGTGGTCAAACGGCGGATGTATTTGTCAAGGTACGCTATATGTGCATTCTGTTGCATGTCTGCCTGATTTTCCTCGTTACAGATTTTCAGAAAGCTTGCACAGATACCTGGAAATCCTCATCAGACGGAAACACCTATCGCCGTGCCTATTGCCGCTTGACGTGCTGCGTGCATTCGCCCATTCTCTCATACTCACTCCACTCCAATCTACCTCTCTCGGTCAGCGGCATAACTACTTGCCATCTGCGACCCTCTATTGCCGTCTTCTCTGTTTTTTCTTTATTCTGGTTCCTCTTGTTGTTATCACTGTCCTTTTATGCCGCTATCCACTATCTCTTACGTTCCTCTTGTTTTCCTCTGTTTCATTTATCAGCAGAACGCTGCACACAATCGATTACTGTGTGACATGTTTTAAACGGACTGATTGAGCAATCAAACTCCCGAAAGATGTGTGGCGGGACACAGGCAGTGCTGGAGCCGGTCAATGACGTCAGGCAAACTTCCGCTTCAGGCGTGCAACTCAGACACAGCCTGGATGTTTTAGTATTAGGTGAGAGGGACCAGAGGGTGGAGTGAACTCTGCCTGCTTCACACCCACCTCTCCAGGCGAGCGCACGGCAGGGAGTCATTCACATCAAAGTGATTAGAACATGGCCCTCTTCGCGCACCGATACCATCATTGGGCATATGTCTGGGTTCCTGCTTTTGGAGCGTTCATCTGGTTCGGTTCGTGCCAATGGTATGCCATGGTGTAGGACAGTGATGAGAACTGATCTTTTTCACCTAATAGGCACATTACTTTCCATGATATTGACATGGGTGGGCCAGGGTCGGCCGATATATGTTTCTGAGGACGGCACCATACCGTACATCTCAGACATCGGGGCAGACATTTTGAAGCCGCTCTTCGTGGCAGGATGCAGCGTCACAGCAGTCTCGTTTATCCTCTCGCTCAGCATTGAGCGACTGCTACGACACACGGGCAGGTGCGTGATGTCAATACTTTTCATCCTATCTACGCCATAATCGCTGTCTCGGAAGGCTGCATCCTGACATGCGGAAACGCGAATTCGCGTTTTCCTACCTCGCAATCCTTGGCTCCTTCATCGGCGGCGCGGGACTCATCCTGCTTTCTTGTTTTGACACAAAGCGCCATCCCTCGCTGCATCGAGTGTTTCTGCTCGTATTCATAGTTGGCGTCGCGCTCAGTGCTCTGTTCACTATTGCCGAGGTATGGCTGGTTTTATGCTGCGCCTTTCTTTAACGCAACACTCACCACTCACCTTGTTATTCTAGTACCGATGGTTGAGTAAGGGCTATGCCGATCAGAGAGCACTGAAGATTGCCTACATCGCCAAAGCCATAATTGCCCTTCTGCTCATCGCGTTAGCCATCGCATTCGGGATAACGCTTTTCAAGAACACGAATGTTGGCGGTACGTCCTACGATTCTGACAAACCCATCGCCTGCGACTCATCCATGATGTTCAGGTATCCTAGAATGGATCATCGGCTTCGGCTTCACCTTTTACCTGCTATCGTTCGTCTACGACCTCAGACTATCGAAGAATCGCCATCGAGGCGAGTTGTCGCGTGAAAGGCTGACACCAGGTCGGCTACCACAGATGAGCCGCGTATGATTTGATGAAGATGGTCAGACCTAGACGTACAAACATTACGGACATATATGTTTGTGGATCTGCACGCGACTGATGTAATGCTTCCACTGCCTACTCGCAAGTTGTCATTGCTTCAAGGTCCACGATCCTATAGTCATGGATGTCAACCACTTACTGCGCACAGAGATGCAGCCTGCAGGTGCTTGATTTATTTTATTGAATCCCGTTTATTGTCCTGGCAGGGTAACAGAACCCTATGTCAGACATTCAAGATATAAAAGACTCGTATACTACTCTCAACAGATCCAACCCGCCTCCGAACCAGGTGCTTGATTCCACCATGAAAGGAGGGCAAACAGCGGAGTAGTCCACGTCTCACCTATAATCTGGGCAACTGTCCTTTCGTTAATTGAATAGAGGCACAGTCGAGAATGTATCCTTTGCACGGAGCACATTAACAAACTGACCTGGATGTGAGAGTCGCTGTGATCAATTCATCATTGCCATCTGGGATAGCAGTCTCGGAGAAAATTTGGGACGCGCAGGCATTCTGAAGACGGTCAGTCTGAGTCAGCGCATAAACCACTGCGGTGCACCGTCATGTTCTCCCTGCAGTGGTGTAGCGCCGGCGAAGGAAAATCCGGATGTACTATGACGGAACAGGAACCTGGAGAACAGCTGTATGACTATGCAACACTGCCGCACAAGAGAGTCTAGGAATCAGAATATTGAGATAGAGCCGCTTAGAGGACGTTGTGGGAGAACATAGAGAGGTGCAAGGGTTTCAACACGAAGAACACATGATGAATTGAGCAGTGAGGACACGATGGGCGACGTGGCGCGAAGAGGCTGAAGGCAGGTCAGGGAAGAGCAAATTGCACTGATCCGCCAGGCACAGCTTTAACCGATAATATGCGCCAAACACAGCAAAAAAGCAGTGGCGAAATTGGAACAAACATCTACAAAAGCATCAAGACACAGGCGCTGGATCAACACCACTTTGACCATCATTGCTGGCATGTCTCACGAGAACATTCTGGGAACCCTCGTCGTCGTTGCCCTCAAAGCTCAGCATCTGATCGATAATCATACGTTTTACAAACAGGATCCTTATGTCCGCATCTCGTTGAACGGTACGGTCAAGAGGACCAAGGCTGATCCAAAAGGTGGTCAGCACCCCGTTTGGGATGCTGAGTTTCGCTTTCCGATCTCAAGGGATACTTCGGTCAAGACCAGGAGTCTCGAGATATCTTGCTGGGCCGAGGAGAAGAAAGAGGATGAGCTGCTCGGTGAGGGCAGAGTCGATATTGCCGCGACATTACAGTCAGGGGAATTCGATGGTACGTGGCTTCTAGCAAGCATGCCGCACCCTTATATTAAGCTTGAATTGTGAAACGACAGACTGGGTTCCATTGTCGCTCAACGGCGCTCAGAGAGGAGAAGTCTACCTTGAAATGACTTTCTTCGCTGCTGGTCCTGCGCCTCTTAACCGGCGCCAATCCAAGTTTAAACCGAACGAGAGGCTCGCGCGCCCTGGCGGCCTCCCCGCTTTCAACCAGATACCAGAGAACCTTTCTCAACAAAGACTGCAAAGCTCTTCAGCATCTACATCTCCTCAGCTTACATCTTCGCATTCTCCACCTTCCCAGCTCCTCCCTCTACCCCAGTCTCGCAGTCCATCCCGATCGCCCCATACGAAATTGGCTCCTCTACCTCCTCTTCCTGAAGACACTGCACAGAAACCAGAGCCTCTTCCTTCTATCCTGCGGGCGGGGCCACCCCGGGCACTTCAACCCGCTGGAGATATTCGCTCTGTGCCTCCTGACCCAACAATCTATTCACGGTATCCAGAGGCACCCGGAGTCTCTCCCGCTTCTGGTGGATACCGGGCGCCTTCACCTCCAGGAAGCAGGCTGCGCCCAACTCAGACTCCACAAATTCCTGCAGCGCCCTCCCAACGTCCCACGTCATATTATCCTTCGTCGACAATCTCTCAGCCGCCCAATGCATCTTCATCAAGTCATCGTCATAGCCAGTCTTTGACCAGCCAACCACCATCCCAGTCTCCATATCCCCCACCATTCTCGGGTGGCTATCAGACGCCTTCTGTATCTCCACATCTGCCACACCTTGGGCCAAATTACAGCCCTCCCCATGCACATACACCTCATTATACTACGCCCTCTGTGCGGGACTACGCCTCTCCCTCTGCGCCTAAGTATGTTGCACCGTCTGTGCCTAACTACGGTGCTCCCCAGGCGAGTAGTTACTATCCCTCGACATCAATTCCGGCGCCTACTGCACCATCATACCCCCCTCCATCGACATATTCGACGCCGCATGCACCAGCGAATGTGCCATATTCCTCCTCGTTCTCGTTCCCCACACCTTACTCACACCCTCCAACTCAATCAACACTTGATAGGGACAGAGATCTTCCAGATCCTTACCTTCTAAACCGTTACCAGTCTCCTCTCCCGCTTCCACCGCCTGCGCAAGTAAACACCTCAGCCCACGTGGCATCTCCACCCTTTGACATTCGCCATGTGCCCTCACCAGGCATACCACAACCCGTTCATACGCCGAATCCTGCACCTGAGCCAAATACAGAAGAAAAGATTCGCAGGGAGCAAGAAGAGCGAGACGCAGAACTGGCCAGAAAGTTAGATATGGAGCTGAACTTAGGTGTGGTGGATCCGGGACCTGTCGCTTCTCAACCGAGGCAAGGGGGACATCCTGTGGGAATTGGGATGCCTGGTGCATGGTAGGGATGCACCGTGTTCAAAGAGGGATGAGATATATCTTTATTTCTGGCATTTATTTGACGAACGTTGCGAGAAACCATTTGGTTCTCGAGGTCTCGAGGGGGATTTCTACTTGCAAAATCTTATGTTTTCATAGTGCGAAATCTTTTGCAGATCTATTTAGCAGTAGTATTTATTACCAGTTCATTACCCTCCGGGCTGCCTACAAAGACAAGAACACTCAAGAAACCTAAGCAGAAAGCCTAGCGGAGGCAAATCAGGACGATGACCGATGATGTAACTTCTCACTCCTCCAATTTTTCCTGCTTATTCCGGCACTGGAAGCTAACTTCCAAGGCCCAGTGAAAAAGCCCTCAAATGTGGTCGAACGTGGTCGAATGAGAGCCACGTATTCGTTAGCAAACGAGGGTATTCGACCATATTCATTCCCAGTCCGGAAATTAGCAATGTCCTGGCATGCCATAGCTTGTGGACAAATACTTATTTTTTCACTCCATCCCATGTGACGGTATTCGGTGTAAATCATATCCAGTTGAATGCCAACTAATGTTGGCAGATGTAGGAAATGAATTGATTTTTTGGCGCAAGAAAATACAGGCGAATGCCCTCAAATGTGATTAAATCAACCAATACCAGCGAATATCAGCAAACACCAGCAGATACCTTCATTTGCCTACACCTCCCGCACCTCCTGTCTCTCCCGCACCTCCTGTACCTCCCGCTCGTTGTCCCGCTCGTTGTCCCGCTCGTTGTCCCGCTCGTCCCACCGCTCGTCCCGCTCATCCTGCTTCTCCTCCTGCTGCTCGTCCTGCTGCTCGTCCCGCCGCTCGTCTCGTCGCTCTTCCCGCCGCTCGATCTGCCGCACCTTCCGCCGCTCGTCTGCTTGTCCCACCGCTTGTCCCACCACTTGTCCTGCTTGTCCCACCGCTTGTCCTACCGCTTGTCCCACCGCCTGTCCCACGTCTTGTCCTGCTCATCCCACTGCTCGTCCCACCACTCATCCGCTGCTCGTCCCGCTGCTCGTCCCGCCGCTCGTCCCGCTGCTCGTCCCGCCGCTCGTCCCGCCGCTCGTCCCGCTGCTCCTCCCGCTGCTCATCCCGCTGCTCCTCCCACTGCTCATCCCGCTGCTCGTCCTGCTCGTCCTGCTTCTCCTCCTGCTGCTCTTCCCACTGCTCGTCCCGCCGCTCGTCTCGTCGCTCTTCCCGCCGCTCGATCTACTGCACCTCTCGCCGCTCTTCCCGCCGCTCGATCTGCCGCACCTTCCGCCACTCGTCTGCTCATCCCACCGCTTGTCCCACCACTTGTCCTGCTTGTCCCACCGCTTGTCCCACCGCTTGTCCCACCGCTTGTCCCACGTCTTGTCCTGCTCATCCCACTGCTCGTCCCACCACTCGTCCCGCTGCTCGTCCTGCTGCTCTCCCGCTGCTCCTCCCGCTGCTCGTCCCGCCGCTCGTCCCGCCGCTCGTCCCACCACTCGTCCGCCGCTCGTCTGCTCGTCCCACCGCTCGTTCTCCCGCTCATCCCACCGCTCGTCCCACTGTTCCTCCTGCCGCTCCTCCGCCGCTCCTTGTTCTCCCGCTCCTCCGGCCGCTCGATCTGTTGCTTCTCCCACTGCTCCTCCGGCCACTCAATCTGCCGCTCGTCTTGTCCTGCTCTTCCCAATGCTCCTCCTGCCGCTCCTCCTGCCGCTCCTCTCGCCACTTGATCTGCCGCTCCCGCCGCTTGTCCTGCCGCTTGTCCTGCCGCTTGTCCCGCCGCTTATCCCGCCGCTCGTTGTGCAGCAACTAGTACATACAATGGATGCGTGTGGTAGCTATCGAGCTTAGTAAATGCTATGAGTCGACGAACTGTGGTGCTCACGATTGGTGTCGTCTGCCTCTTCTTCATCATCCTCCGGTATGTAACACACCCACCATCCGTCAGATAACCCTCGGTAGCCATCCACAGTTAGCAACCACGTACTAGTACACCGAAGAAATTGTTGATCATGAGTTTGAAGTCGTTGCGGAGCTTTGTCTTGGACTGAAGCAGTTGTATATCATGAGTTTGAAGTCGTTGCGGAGCTTGTCAGCTGTAAAGTATCCGTTGTCGAGCACCGGTCATCTTGTATGCAGCTCTATGACATTCTAAAGCTAAAATAATTGGGGAAGTTAAGCACAAATAGATCTGCAAATACCATATGAGCGCAACTCACCAATAAGTTCAGAGCACAGAGCTACGATGAGTTGATTCTGCAACCAATGCAGAGCTTGTAGAAACAGTCGAGGATCCGTCCTATCTTGAGGTCATACAGGCACGAGAATATCATCGAGGTTGCGCAGGAGGTTGTCTGTAGCAAGATGTCAGTAATTCCCGAGAAGTCCTACTGTTCATCATAGGCTTCGTGAGCTAGGGGGGACGAGCGAGCGCGCATTGTTCAACTTTCGTTCACCTCGTGACTTGGCCAATCAGGAGCAAATATCGCAGCTGGCGCTGTCCTCAACTCATGCACGCATGCACTCGCACCCCCACGCACTCGCACCCGCCGCCCACTCATGCATACATGCACATGTGCACCGCCCACCCCTGGCTCAGTTGCACATATGCGTACCCAACGCTCACCGCCAGCTCACTCGCACGCACTCGTGCGCACCGCCGGTCACCGCCTGCACAGTTGCAAGCGCCGACGCCCCACGCACGGCCAGCTTAGTCGCAAGCAGACACAGCTTGTCCACCACCCACATCCGGCTTGCTTGCACACACTGGCACGCACCTGCCGCTCACCGCCGGCACAGTAGCAAGTGCCGACGCCCCACGCACGGCCAGCTTAGTCGTAAGCAGGCCCACCCACCGCCCACCACTAGCTCGCTCTCGCAAGCACGCGCACACACCTCTCATAAACAAGCCTGCTTGCCGCCCGCCACCAGCTCAGTCGCAAGCACGTGCACGCACCGCCCGCCGCTAGTTTGCTCGCACGCACCCGCCGCTCGCGACTGGCTCAGTCGCAAACACGCCCACCCCCGCTCGCAAGCGGGTCCGCCCACTGCCCACTGCCAGCTCGCTCGCAAGCACAGCACGCACCGCTTGCCGCCGGCTTGCTCGCACGCACGCACTGCTCACCACCACCCTCGCTTGCAAGCAGGCCCCGCCCATCACCAGCTCACTCACAAGCACATGCACGCACCGCCTGCTGCTCACCACTGCCCCCGCTCGCAAGCAGGCCTGCCCACCACCCACTGCCAGCTCACTCGCAAGCACGCGCACGCACCGCCCGCCGCTCACTACTGGCTCAGTTGCAAACATGCACGCCCTCACTCGCAAGCAGTCCCGCCCACCGCCCACCGCCCACCGCCAGCTTGCTCACAAGCACACGCACACACCGCTTGCCGCCGGCTTGCTCGCATGCACACACCGCTCACCACTGCCCCCGCTCTCTCGCAAACACGCACACCCTCGCTCGCTTGTAGTCCCGCCCACCGCCCACCGCCAGCTCGCTCGCAAGCACGCACACGCACCGCTTGCCACCGGCTTGCTCGCACGCATGCACTGCTCACCACCGCCCCCGCTCACAAGCAGGCCTGCCCACTACCCACCGCCAGCTCGCAAGCAAGCACGCGCATGCACTATCTGCTGCCGACTTGCTCGTATGCACGCGCGCCCGGTCCCGCACACCTATGCACCCACCGCACATGACCAGGTTCTAATAAAATATATTACTTATCTTATATAATGTAATCTGTGTGCCCTCTAACAAGTTTTGCATCTTGAGTTGGAAGATCTGTCTCGTGACTTGAGGACTTTTGTTAATGTTCATTAAAAAGTAATAATATGATTTTATACAAATGGAAGGGAACAAGACGAAAAGCAGATTATACAGCAGTAAAAGAAGTTGGCTTCGATGCTATGCGACCCCATCTGATCTCATGGGTTGCAATAGCCGCCTGCTGACTCATATTCGCCAGGACTCGTTCACATCTGTTCACATTCGAGGGCGTTTTCACTGGGGCTGAAACCCCACTTCTGTGCATCGCCGTGATGCGCCGGTGCTGCGATCTTCTCAGGATACGTTGCTTGGTGAACGACACGATGTTCCGATGACGGGCCGCTCTCCCTCTGCGTGACGAAAAGACACGCCCTCAGATACCTGTCTTAAACCTTGGAAGTCTGCAGATCTATATGCGCCGGTCACAATCCTCCCTTGTGATACGATCCCATGGTAGCCTTGAGCTGGCCAGTAGCGCTTGTACTGAGCAAGTTGAGACTCTTCTTCTTCGGCCATGCTGAGCCATATGGGATAGCCTCGGGGCGAGGGCCGGTAACGCTTCGTATTCAGAAGAGCGGGCTCCGTATATAAGCGTTGCATACTGGACGCCATGGTGGTCGGATGCCAGCTATAACGATGAATTCGCTGTTTTCAAGAGGCGTCTTGACACTGCTCATAACCTCTGCGCTCACGGCCGCTCAGGTGATCGTTCCTGGTGCGACATGGACCGATACGGGTGGGAATGTTATTCAGGCCCATGGTGGTGGGATTCTCAAAGTACGCCTGAGTGCCACCTGCCTCGTCCCGTGTATGCCATTCTGACCACTTTCGTTGCTCGTTAGGTCGGGAGCACTTACTATTGGTTCGGAGAGGACAAGTCGGCCAACAGTGCACTGTTCAAAGCCGTGTCGTGCTACTCGGTCAGAAGGATTGCCGCAAAACTGAGCCTATCTGCCAAGACTGACATCTCGATCCCTGTCGTGTTTGTAGTCGACGGATTTAGTGAGCTGGGCACGCCAGAATGATGCACTCACGCCGGTCGATGGCACCATGATCTCGACGTCCGATATCGTGGAGAGACCCAAAGGTATGTGTGCAGATGACCTCCCAGAGCAAACCTTGAACCATGACTCGTGACAGTCCTTTACAATGCCAAGGTAATACCCTCGCCATTGAACATGTTGTTCATCGCCTCATGTTGCGTCCTTTCTCTCTAGAACTCTGAATACGTCATGTGGTTCCATTCGGACTCGAGCAAGTGAGAACGGAGTCACCATTATCTTTGATGTGAATACTCAAGGTTCTGCAGCTATGGTGCGGCTATGGTCGGAGTGGCCACAGCCAACTCGCCGTGTGGTCCTTACACATATAAGTCAAGTTGGAAACCTCTCGGCAAAGACTCGCGTGACATGGGCTTGTTCCAAGATGGTGTGTTAACCGTTCATATTTTAGTGATGCCTCAATTGATTCGAATATACATTGACGAAATAATCAGATGACAGTAAGCATCTCCAGCTCTGCCGCGAATGGTGAACTCATCAGAGTACGCAGCTGCGCAGACGTCATACCTTCTCTATGCGTCTGACAACAATCAGAACTTCAAGATAACCCAACTGGATGCTGATTATTACAATGTGACGACACAAGTGAACGTCCTCACAGGTGTGTTATGAACGAAACTGTTTGGGTTGTGATGTATGAACGGCCCATCTCCTCCAAGGCGCTACTCTGGAAGCTCCTGGTATTGTCAAGAGGGACGGTGTGCGTGAATCGATGGAAAAGGTCACCATTGTCGCTGATGATTTTCACGGATGTGACAGGTCTACTACCTCTTCGCCTCCCACACAAGCGGTTGGGATCCCAACCCTAATAAATTTTACTTCTCTTCGGTAAGAACTCATTATCCGCAGGACATTCCCATCTTCGCACTCACACCTTGTCCTACAGTCTCTGTCTGGCAATTGGTCTTCCCAGGCGGATATTGCCCCTTCGAACACACGCACCTGGTTCTCTCAGAACAACTATGATCTGCCCCTTGGATCCAATGCTATTTACATGGGCGACCGATGGCGTCCCAGTCTACTCGGCAGCAGCCGGTACATATGGTACCCGCTCGATTGGTCGAGTGGTAGCCCACAGATCGTACATGCTGACGTCTGGAAAGTCAACCTCGGTGCCGGTAAGTCACGGATTGGCAGGTGGTTGATGTGCTTTAGTATTTATGCTGGTCGCAGGCACCTATTCTACTATCAGCGGAACCAGCTACGAGGCAGAGAACGGTACACTGGGTGGGGCCGCAGTGTTGTTCTCGGATCCTTCGTTCTCCGGGGGTGGGGCTGTCGGGTACCTTGGTGGGTCGTGCTATCATTCGCTCAGAAAACGGTGATGAACGTTCTTTTGATAAGGGAACGGCGGAACTGTGACGCTCAATAACGTCCAAGGGACTGGAGCGGCTCAATGGGTGGCTCTGTATTACGCTAATGGTGATTCTTCTTGGAGAAACACAACGGTCAGGTGCGTCTGCGTTAATACTCGTGGAACATGGGCTATTGATCGAGTAGCGGTTAGTGTGAACGGCGGATCGAGCGTCGTTGTTGACCAGCCCAACACTGGCGGCACTCACGTCATCATCAGTGTTCCCGTGAAGTTGACCTTACGGTCGGGCAGTAATTCGATCACATTCGGCTCTGCTGGCACCAGTAAGCATCTATCAATTTACACAAACCTGTGGTGTACCTCATTCCTCTATTCTCTCGCATGTTGACCATATTCTATAGACTACGCTGCTGATCTTGACAGGATCATCGTATACCCTAACTAGCCATAAACTCCAAACGACCCCGTAGCATGTATGGTGTTGCGATACTCGTGTTCAATTTCCAAGCTAGCATTGAAAGTGCAATCCACATCGGTACCTCGAACTACAAAGTATAAATCCGATGGACAAGCGTGAAGCAATTCAAAGCAATAACACTGCCGCAAAACGGTCTTTGTGATTCAGAAACGGTGATAATGGGCTTCCATTTTGAGATGAATAAGTATAAGTACAGTTAAGTGTGCTCCACATTCCGCTCATTGGTAGTAGTCGACAACGAACGATTTTTCAATGGGTATCTATGCCATAGCCGAAAGCCCTCGACCATCTCATTTCTGCGAGGGACGGTAGTGGATCATGTTGGGGAATGGCTCGTAGACCGACTGTGACGAACAGTGTGAGGACCAGCATTGCCAAAATGAACAGAGGAAGAGAGGGGCTCACGTCACGGTATAAGCCTTGAATTTTCATCCGTACCAAACACTTGCCTGACACGCTCTTGCCCTTTTCGCCCATCCACACGTCCCACAGCCAGTTGCCCTGCTTCACATGTCGCTCCATATGTCCGCGCACGATCTCCCAGCCTCTGCCGTCGTAGTGCAGGCCGAGAACGCGCACCAGGCGCTGCAAGTGGTTGTGCACGAGCGTGTGATACAGCTTCTTCGCGGCCTCTTCGCGCGTGCCCGTGACAACACAGTGCTCCGGAAGAAACTCGAAAGGCGCACCGATGGAGGCGGCCAGAGAAGGTGGGTGTACGCGCAACCCGCCGAGGTCACGTAGGACAAAGCCGGTGATCTTGCCTGTGCTGCGCGAGACACGCACAAGCGTGTTCTGTGGGTGCGCTTCGAAGGCGAGGCCGTCGAGCAGCAGCGGAGGAAGGACTGCGTCCACGAGGATGCGAGCGTAACTGGTGAAGCATAGTAAGCATCTATTCTCAAATAGAAAAAGTCGGTGTACGAACTCGTCGAAGAAACTTAGCCGCTTTTCATCCGTGTTCAGGTCAAAGATGTGCTGCACTACGGAGACGCCGCTTGGCACGTTGCAATGGCCAGTCTCCGACAACGCCGCACATATGATCACCGCTTCGTTCTCCTTCGGAACATATGGGCTTCGCAGGACGGCTGTGAAGTGCTTCACGGTGTCAGGGCTGATTGTGTTACCCGATGCGTCCCGCATGCAGATTGCGCTGGCGGTTTCGCGCTCAAGATGGAGGAGATCAGTGTCGACATGGAGTTTTGGGATGATCTCCGAGAATCGAGGACCCAGGTTCGCCGTGAAATGCGAGATTGTCCTCAATGCCGAGGAGACAGTAATGCCGACGGCAAGTTTGAGTGCCAAGTGCGGTGCCTCGGGGATCACGACCGTTCTAGAAGATAACCAATTCGTCAATTCTCTTTGCATTTATAATGGTGCGGAAAACCCGTACCGGATGCTAGCCTGGCCGAGAGCCTCCAAGCTGAATGCCTCGTCCAGCATCTCGATGCCATCGAATTTCGCTTGCAGATTCGCCACCTGCAGATCGTAGATGGGCATGATCAAGCGGCCGTTCACGCCCTCGAGAGGCCATTTTGTCCCGCTTCGGGCTGCGGCGATTTGTGCGAGCGCAGTGATCTCCTCCTCGAAAGGGCCAAGAACGTCAACGCGCTCGCGCGGAACGAGCGCAAATCGGATGCGAGGATGATACCAGTCCCGCGTCTCTGGTGTCAGGGACGGCAGGGGGGCGAGTGTGCGGCGCGCCCGATGCATCTGTCAAAGAACGTTAATAGACTATTCGCTGACACAACCGGCGGCAACAGAGACGCTATATTGGCCTTACCGGATGTGTCGGGTGGCCCTCTACCAAGCATTGCTCCCATTCAATTGACAAGGAAGACAGCGTTGGGCAGCGTGGAGGGTTTTGATAGACAGCTCCTATAATACACTGAGGTGAGGACGGTAATCAGAACTGGCATGGAGAAATCAGCTTACTTTGCCAGACATAGGAGCTCGATATTTCTCCGGCAATGCTTGCACGGAGGTCGTCTCCCATCATGACGGTGTCAGCAAACTTGTCCCACCAGTGTAGAGGATCCAGGGCTTGAGAAAGCGACGTGAAGGTACCTAGCTCCCAAGGAGGGGGTGCAAGGCTAGATAGTATGGCCGTGTGCAGGTCGTTCTACGAAACGAAATTTGTGAGTGCCAAGGTCGTTGTAGATGGTATATGGCCTACGTTTAGGGGGTCATTAGGCTGGCGGTCGCGAAGCTCGTACACTGAAGGCAGCATGTCGAGCGGGTCCAGAAGCCATACGGGCCTACCGTGGACACTATTTTCGCCCTTGAACACAGGAGCGTGATGGAGGGGGATGATGGCGAAGACATCAGATGGCCGGAGGGACCGCTCGAGCACAGAACGCTCGCCAATGACATGGGTAGAAAGGATGACACAGACACCAGCAAAGTGTTCTGCATCAACAGGGACGTAAAAAGCCCGGAGCAGATTCTCAGTGACGATGGAGGCGAGGAGGCGCGAGGTGACTGCAAAGGCGGCTCTGTCGGCGGGCGCGAGGCTTGCGGCGGCCGAGGCCGTCGTCAGCTCGGCTCCCGTGCGCAGCCCTACAGAATCTTTCTTGAAAGTCAGTGCATCGAGCGCGAGCATGGCCTTCTGGGGGCCGAGGTGAGCGGCGGGAAAGGGGTTGGAGATGATGACGGTCATGGCGAGGGGTATCTATGAGAGCAGCGGGCGTAGAGCTGAGGTACAAGACAGGGGGGAGCAGTGATGTGATGGGTGTCAAGAGGCGGCGAATAAATGATGTGGGTGACGAACGTGGGTCGTCGGAGGAACGGTGGTGGCACAGGAGGCGAGGATAGGTAGCGAGCATGGGTCGAAAAGAGGGGGTAATTATACATCTGGACTGGAGAACATCGATCCGCCATGGTGCCCGCGCAAATCTCAGATGGTCGCGACTTTCCCATCTGATAAGATTCCATCTTATCTATTCGCCCCGCGATTGATCATCTTTCCCACCGGCTCTCGCTTAGATCACGCGCTGTCCCTCCTTGGCCCTCGTCGTCCACCGTTTCTTAGCTCCGTCTCTTCCTCTTTTCTCCGCCTCTCGTCACTCGTGCTTCCACTCGTTACGCATCAATCAGAATCTGCCTGCGCATTATCACATTCTTTTCGGCGCGCGAGGGTGCCCAAGGGTTGTCATCGCCCCTTACTGACCAGTGACAACGTGGAGTCATCTGAGAGAGTAGCATCGAGTATCACACCACACTCGCCCACGGTTTCTGTTTCCCTCGCAATTTTACTTCTTTTGTGCTCCTGCGAACTTCGCAGTCCTACGACTGTCGCACTGTGCCCAGTCCCGTGGACACGGTAGCGCACTCACAATACCCTTCTTCTCCTTGCGTCATTTCCAACAAGGGGTGCGCGCGGTGCTCCAATGGTCTTTTCTCACTAGTCCGCCGCCACGGTAAGGTGCTAACACGACAATGCGGCAGATCCAAGCGTTCCTGCTCTACGGCAATACGGTCGCCTCAGGTCCCAGCCGGTGAGTACTCAGAACCTCGATGGAGTCTGCGGAGCTCCTTCATCTATTCCCGCCGTGCCTATTCAATGCATGACGAAAGTTTGATGAAAATGTCTAACTTGACATTGTTGAGCGCCTGATGGCTCATTGGTCTCGGTCCTCAGGCTGCATCAGAACACCCTCGCGGAAAAATGAACCCACCCCTGAACAAACGTGGACAAGGCGTTGCTTGAAAAAAGACACTTTTGACCCTGCTTCTTTGCATCGCTGTGCCCGAGTTCACCTTACGCCGCTTGTCTGACTAGCGACCAGATCGTACACGACATCCTGACTCCATAGATCGTCATGTCTTAATTCAAGGTCTGCCAAGCCCTCTCAATCGGGTGGCCGCCGTGAGCTACCGAGCTTAAACGCAAGGTTCCGGTTAAGCATTTGAGTTCTAGCTCACACCCGAATTAAGCGCAGCATTTGGAAACAAAGTACGGCTGGAGTTGTCTAATGGTGACCTACTAGCAACTGTTCTTGTTTCCGATTCGCCAGGAGGAATGTCCACGGAAATTTCTTCTGAATTTCCGAGTTATGATGCCTATTGGCCTCCATGGGCGCTCATTCTGCATAGGTCATCACCACCTCCAAATTCTGAAATGACAGTGAGGATCCGCAGCACCATCATATTTTCTGTGAGCGTTTCTGCCAGATCAAGTCGCTTGGCCGGGTGCAGCACTTCGTCTTGCCCAATCGGGAACGAATTATGATGTCCGCGACCATCCGCTACGACGCCTTCGGCAACTCGCAACGTCTGTTGGCTCCACTTTCTCGTTTGGCAAGAAGCCTCCTAGCACCCCGTTTCTTCTTAGGAAGCCAGTTCGTTGTTCAAACTACCTACACACAGTAGAATCTTTATGCCAAGCAGACTACTATATCCGATCACAAAGACGACGACGAATCCTATCGTAAGCTGAGTGGATGAAATTCTCCTTCATCACGATTGAAGTTACTCCGATTCTACTTACAAGTTACGCCGATGCCTCTTCCTCCGCGCTGGTATATTGAAGGAGGTTCGGGAAGGGGTAGTGGAGATGCTGTGGACCAAGAGCCATTAGTTCCCGTCGAAGAGACAGCCAATGAATAGGGATGCTGACGTGTCTGTACATCCCGACCATTCTCATCCTCATGAAGCACTTTCCGGGTACCGTCTTCGCGTCCTTGTCCAACCACGCCTTTTCGAACGGATGACCGACGGGCACAGCCTCCCTCAAGCGCTCCCTAACCACGGCCCATCCCTTGCCGTTGTAGTGCAGCCCGAGTACACGTACGAGCTGCTGGAAGTGGTTGTGCACGACGGTATGGTACATGCGCGCGTAAACATCGTCAAGCGAGTCCGCGATGATCGAGTGTCCGGACGCGATGTCAGGTGAGACTCCCGTGGATGCGAGCAGAGTCGGCGGGTGCACACGCAGGCCGCCAAAGTCACGGATCACGAACCCCGTTAGGCGAGGTGGTTCCGTCAACGTGTAGCGCGCGAGCGTATTCTGGGGGTGCGCCTCGAATCCAACACCGTTTTCGAGCATCGGTGGGAGGAAGGCCGCGAAGAAGACGCGCACGAACCTGTGTAGACCGGCGGAGAACTCAGCATTTGTAAATGGGCGGAATTAGAGGTGGCCGTGACGAATAGAAGGAGGTGTGTACTGGGAAACTAGGGTGGATGGAGGAGCGCCAAGAGGGGGGGAAGAAGACGGGAAGGGGTGTGACGTACTCGTCGAGCCAAGCGATGCGCTTCGCTTCGGTGTCTAGCTTGAAGACGCGGATGACGCTTGGGACGCCGTCGGGCGCGTCCGCGTGGCCGCTCTCGACGAGTGCCGTGCAGACGATGAGACGCTCGCCGCCGCGCGCCTCACTCACATTTTCGTGGCACTCGCGCACGATCGTAGCGCAGTGCTTCGCGATCTCGCCGTTGGGGTGGGTATGCACGACGCTCGCGAGCTCTCGCGCGACTGTCAAAATACTTCGGTCAATCTTCAGCACCGGGACGACTTGCGAGGAGAAGCGAGGGCCGAGGTATGCGGAGGCTGGGGAGATCGTGCGGACGGCGGACGTCAGTTTGATTCCGACGCCAAGCTTGAGCGACGTATCCGTGAGTGTACCCGGTAGGATCATAGACCTATATCCGTTCACATCAACAAATTGAAAGGCGCTGTGACGGAGAAAGCAATACCGTATGCTCTGTTGTGCGCGTGCAGCTACGCTGAACTCCTCGGGAAATATTTTGGCTTCCTGAAACTTGTCCTGGATGTGATGCACCTGCAGCTCATGGACGGGCACGACGACAAATCCCTCGGGTACCTCGAGCGGCTTTTGCGCGTTCCTTGCAGCGCCGTCGAGTATGTCTTGCGTGTATTTCTCGAAGTCGCCGGTGATGTCCAGGCTGGTCCGAGGGAGGGCAATGAGCCGAACACGCGGAGTGTACAGATCGTAGCTCCCAGGCGTGATCGGCGTGATGGGAGGTAAGAAAGCCCGTGTTTTGTGCATCTGTGGACCGTGAGATGTTGTCGGAGATTTACGAGATAATAAGCAGACATACGGGGTGCGTAGGGTGGCCTTCGACGATGGACTGTTCCCAATCGATGCTCGGGGAATCGAGGGACGGTGCCCGAGGAGGGTGCTCGTAGGAGTAAGTCTGCCATACGACAGAGCTGGCGAGCTCCTCAGCGATGTCGACGCGTAGATCGGCCTCAAGGCCGATGCTGAGAGCAAATTTGTTCCACAGAGAGACTGGGCTGGTAGACACGACAAGCCTCGTTGCGTCTGAGAGCTTCCATCCAGGTCCAGAAAGCTTGCGCAGTATCCCAGTTGACAGATCTGCGTGCTGCGCGACAAGTAAAATCAGTCAGAGAAATTCAGCTCGCCTCCAAGGGGGGGAAGGGTACCTCAGGATCGAGCGTCCCATCATTGGACCCGGAGACTTCAAAAACCAACGGTAGCATGTCGAGGGGATCTAACAATCCGATCTCGCGCGCTCGTGGGTCAGAGGAATCATGCTTGAACACGGGGACGTGTCGTAGCGGAATCACGGCGAGCACGTCATCTGACGCGTACACCGGACATTCCTTGGGAGACTTTGTGGAAGTGCTGCCGGAGAGAATGATGGTGACGCCGGTCGCCTCGAAGCCAGCGAGGGGGTAGTAGAGGGCGCGAACGAGGGACTCGGTGACGAGGCAGGAGAAGAGCCGCGCAGTGGTAGCGAAGGCAGCGCGCTCGTGCGGGGGCAGCGAGGAGAGTGAGGGCATTGTGGGGGGTTGGGATGGGTGTCAGAATGGGCACGAACGGCATGACTTTCAAGAGAGGGAGATGACGAGCGCGAGGCGATCAGAATAATCATATCAGATAAGATGGTTATCGTGCTTCGACTTCTGATCAGGACCAGCAGGACGAGGCCACGGCTGGTGACGCGCCAGGGTGGCGGGCTGGCTTGGCGGGGAACGGCTGTTTCAGCCACGCTGTGAGCGCGCAAGGAATGCGGACGACGTTCTTTCCACAAGCTCCTCTTCCGAATCACACAGCCTATAGGTTTTCTCACTCGGACCCTGTCGCCCCATTTCCAGATTCATTTCACCATCTGCTCCCCAATCGCTCACCAGATCCCTCTCTCATGCTCTAGAAGCCTCATGATCTCCTCCCCCTGCTACCGGTGTGGTTTCCTCAACGGTTTTCTCCGAATGGCGCGAATGGATTCCCTCGTGTCAACATCACGACGCTACCCGGCTTAGACGGGCCTTCCACTGCGCGGTCCCTGCTATGTTTGTTCGGGGAGGATGATTTGACGTGCCGTACATCACCATGCATTTTTCGATTACGCGAATCCACTTTTCCACTACTTTCTTTACTTAAGTTCGGGACGCTCGGAGGGCCGTGCCCTGCCCTTGCTATCGACGAATAAGTCCTCCTCACCCATCCCTCTCCTTTCAAACTATCACGTATGGAGGAAAGAAAAGGCGACTCTGCTCCGCCAGAACCCATCCACGAGACCACTCCTCAGGTTCACTTGGCTGCCGGTGTGCAGCGCACCCGATTCCGTGGCCATTGGTGGCAGCTGTGGTGAGTTGATTGCCATGTAGTCGATCGTGAAGACACGCACGAAGTGCCGGCGATTGATTGTTCTTCCCAGGCTACCGAAAGATCCCCCATCCCCGGCTCCCTTGTCTTTCGACGAGGCAAAAGTGCGTACTCAATTCAGACTTCCTCACTTTCTTGTCCTGAGAGAAGATTCTAACCACGCGCACAGTTCATCCCACTCGCGAACGCATCTCTTCTTTCCCAATTGACCTACACATGGATCACCGACATCATGGTGCTTCTTCATAGTGATCTCTTTCGATGCCTTGGCTTCTAACTCGGCCCTGTCTAGGTTCTTGGCTATCAGCGGACACTTCAAGCGACAGATTTATGGAAACTTGACGAATCTCGACAAGTTCACGGTCTTTCTGAAACGCTCGACCAGGCATGGTCCCGACGTATGCAGGAGGCTAATGAGTGGAACACGCGCCTTGCGAGTGGGGAGATCAATGCGGGCTTACTTAAGCGCTCGCTCTGGAACGTACGTGCGCTGGCGACAGGACGGGGAAGGCAGAAGCGGCGCGCGAGTCTGGAGGCGGGTTGGAGAGAGAGTGCTGGTAGGAAGGAGGCGAGCCTTGCATGGGCGCTGAATGATACGTTCGGATGGTCATTCTGGGTGGGCGGGCTTTTTAAGGTACTTGATCTCCTTTTTGACTTAAAAGCTTGATCGGAATTCTCTGTACAGGTAACGGGTGATGTTATGCAGTTGATGGGTCCTCTACTCGTCAAGGTATGCCTGGTGACTTGTTTTCCCAACTTGACCCTAACCCCAAACCCTCAGGCGATCATCAACTTCGGGAAAGAAGCCCTTGCCGCGAAGGATGCTGGCGAGAAGCCACCAAACATTGGACGAGGGGTCGGGATGGCGCTCGGCCTGTTCTGCCTCACAGCTCTTACGAGCGTCTGTCAGCACCAGGTGATTGTCCCTGATATACTCTCGAACTCCGTCTGGATTGTTGCTCAATGATTTCAACTTGAAATTACTCTGGTAACTTACAAACTCGCAGTTCTTCTGGCGCTCGATGACGACCGGTGTCCTAGCCCGCGGCGCACTGACATCGTCCATTTACAAGCGTGGTGTGCTCTTTACGCCAAAATCGCGGACACAGTTCTCTAACGCTGAGATCGTCAATCATATTTCGTCCGATGTGAGTTTCGGAGTTTTGGGTCACGCCTGGGGATAAGGCGCAATGCTAATACCATTCTTCCTTACAGATTAGCCGCGTTGACGCGTGCGCGCAGTGGTTCGTGAGTGCTGTTCTCCTTGAAAACCAGTTGCCGGAAAGGTAACAGATTCCGTGTTGGTGTCGCCCTTAGCATGCTGGTTTGTCATTTCTGCTTGATTGCGATTGTTCAAGCTTGTTTTGACTTCCGATATCAGCGTGGACCGCGCCTATTCAAGTCACAGTCTGCCTTATCATTCTTTTGGTCCAGGTCAGCCCTATTTTCATTGTTTTAACAATTTTCACATACCACTATCCGCAACTAGCTCGGCCCCTCCGCCTTAGCAGGGTTCTCCCTTTTCTTGTTTATAGCTCCTCTTCAGCAACGTGTCATGGCGATGCAATTCAGGATCCGAAAGGAGTCGATGAAGTGGACGGACCGCAGGGCCCGATTACTTCTCGAAGTCCTAGGTAAGTGCCTTTCAACTTCGACAGATGCAGTTTCTAAATATGCGATCTGCACGATAAGGCGCCATGCGCGTGGTCAAGTACTTCACGTACGAGATGCCATTCTTACAGCGTATTTCTGACACCCGAAAGAATGAGCTCAAAGGCGTGCGTAAGATCCAGTTCGCTCGCTCTGCGAAGTAAGTTTAAATTTCGAATTAAGAATGCCAACTGAAAGTTTGTTGTTGTCGCATCGGTGGTGACATAGCATCGCGTTCGCCTACTCTATTCCTGTGCTTGCGGCCAGCTTGTCATTCATTACTTACACGCTCACTACCAATTCTTTTGACCCCGCTGTCATATTCTCGTCCTTCAGTCTCTTTCAGGTAAATATCGCACTCCTACCGTTCTATGATATCGCCATATTGCTCCTGATGCTGCATTATTCTAGCTCCTCCGACAACCTATGATGTTCCTTCCACGTGCGCTCTCTGCCATCACAGACGCCAATAACGCGCTCGTTCGCGTTGTGCATCTCTTCCGCGCCGAGACGATGCCCGAGGCTCCTATCACTGTGGACACTGACCAGGAACTCGGTCTTCACGTTGAAAACGCGACCTTCGAGTGGGAGGAAGCTCGGGCTATCGAAGAAGACGCCAACGGCAAGGGCGGAAAGGGTCACGATGGCAGTGATTCCTCGACAGAGACGCTACCTGTCCAGCGGAGGCCGTTCCAGGTGCGAAGTATCTCGATGGACGTTCCTAGGGGCACCCTTCTTGCTATCGTGGGCCCTGTTGGCAGCGGCAAGGTACGCGTTTTGCAAGAACTTCATTGTGCTGCAACTCAAGTAATCATCTGAGCGTGCAGTCAAGCTTGCTGCAAGGCTTGATTGGGGAGATGAGGGCTGTCAGCGGGAAGGTCTCGTTTGGTGGTCGGGTCGGTTATTGTCCGCAGACCGCCTGGGTGCAGAATGCTACTCTCGTGAGCTTTTTGTATCTTTCCGTTATTCGAGGAATGTGCTGACTCTTTTATCAGCGAGACAACATTCTATTTGGCCAACCATTCGATGAAGATAAATACTGGAAAGTACTCGAGCACTCATGCTTGTTGCCAGATCTCGATGTACTTCCTGCCGGAGACATGACTGAGGTCAGTTTAATTCTGCACATCCGAAGATGCGTCACACCAATCCATGTTCATTTACAGATCGGGGAAAAGGGGATTAATCTGAGCGGTGGCCAGAAGCAACGGGCGAGTCTAAGTTCCTATCAATGTTCTCTCTCAAGGCTGACCGGTGTGCTGTAGGTAAACATTGCTCGTGCTCTGTATTTCGACGCGGACATCGTCCTTTTTGATGATCCTCTCTCGGCTGGTATGTGGGCTCATTCTTTTGTATTGAATCTGCTTATATGAGAACTAGTTGATGCACACGTCGGACGTTCACTTTTTACAAACGCGATTCTCGGCGCCTTGCGAGGCCGCGGCAAGACGGTGATTCTCGTCACGCACGCGCTACACTTCCTCCCGCAATGTGATTACATATATGCGCTGAACGGTGGGTATGTCGCGGAGCAAGGGACGTACGATGAGCTCGTCAGTCGTGGCGGCGAGTTCGCTCGGCTAGACAGGGAATTTGGTGGTAGCGGGGAGACTGATCAGCAAGAGGATCATGGTGGGAACATGGACAGCAGCGTGGATATCGTCCAGTTGAAGAGGAAATTGGCCGAAAAAAGTGATGTAAAGAATGGCAAATTGGAAGGGAGACTCGTAGTTGCTGAGACGAGGGAAACGGGTTCCGTTCCTTGGCGAAGTATAACTTTCACCTCCATGATGGTTGCTAGCAATGCTGATATCGTCCTTGGTGTTCTCAGTCAACTGGACCTATCTCATGGCGGGCAATGGTCGCGTGACTGGCCCACTAATCATTCTTTTCATGATCCTCATGCAAGGGAGCCAAATAATGAACTCATACACCTTGGTGTGGTGGCCAGCTAAGTGCGTACTTGAAATTTGACAACAGGATATCTAACTAAAGCCGCTCCGCAGTCAGTTTGATCGCCCGTCTTCCTTCTACCAAATACTTTACGCTGGTCTTGGTGTCTCGCAAACGCTTTTCACCCTTGCTCTGTACGGTTGTCCACGGCTTCTCCTTTGAACATTCTGTGCCTGACAATTTGCATAGCGGTCTTTCCATGGACATGCTAGCCTTCTTCGTCTCCCAGAACTTGCATAGCGATGCTCTGAACAAAATATTCTTCGCTCCAATGTCATTCTTTGATACCAGAGCAAGTCCGCCTCTTTCAAATCACAACTTTTCTAATTGTACTCGTAGCCTTTAGGTCGAATCGTCAATGTATTTGGTAAAGACTTCGATTGTACGTATCGGCTCATAACAAGAGGCAGGCAGGCTGACGTATTATCATCTCGTAGCAATCGACAATCAGCTCCCTGGTATGCACCGCTATTTTTTGACCGCGTCCCAATCTGATTTTCAGCGTGCACTCAGTATCTATGCGGCTGTGTAAGCGAAACACAACCCTTTATGTGCTACAATATTCACAAGTCTCGCGTAGTTGCAATCACTCTCGCTAACGTGCTGGGCGCCATCATCATCATCACTATTTTGGAACACTATTTCAGTAAGCTTTGTTTGCTCACAACATCTCCGCTGAAAAGCTTATCTGGCTCAGTCATTGCTGCCGCCGCTATCTGCGTTGGTTATGGCTATTTTGCAGGGTTCTATCGAGAGAGTGCACGGGAACTCAAGCGCCTAGGTAGGTGTCCTTTGATATCTGTTTTCTGTCAAGTAAACAAATATGGCCGTAGATGCTATGCTGCGTTCTCTTCTTTACGCTCACTTCTCGGAGTCCTTGACCGGGCTTTCGACTATACGCAGCTATGGCGAGTTGCCTCGGTTCCTACGTGATAATAAGTATTATATCGACTTGGAAAACCGTGCACTGTTCTTGACTGTGACGAACCAAAGGCAATGATAATTTCCTTTCACAGATGCCTGCCTCTGATCATTAGTTTCCAACAGATGGCTTGCAATTCGACTCGATTTTCTCGGTGCTATAGTGGTCTTCGTAGTCAGTCATCCACTCACTTTATAGTCTCTCTTTCTCGGCTTTCTAATATATAATCCAGGTTGCTCTCTTTGCTGTTGTCGGTGTCTCTGCATTAAATGCTGCCCAAATTGGTCTCGTTCTGACCTACACCAGTGAGTTTCAAGACAAAATCTACCTACACTGCTCGCTGATTTCCTTCATAGCGACGCTGACGCAACTTTGCAGCTTGCTTACGCGCCAATCTGCTGAGGTCGAAGTGAGCGAGACCGTGTTCCCCTCTCTTGAATTCTATTGATCGGGCGACGATTCATAGAACTACATGAGTGCCGTAGAAAGAGGTAGGTCTATCCAAGGCTTATGAAAGGAAAGAATTAATGCTGATGCTAGCGACTGAATTACAGTGGTACATTATAGTGAAGACGATGAAGTCCCTCGAGAAGCAGCTTATGAAAAAACGGACGTCCAGGCACCGTCCACATGGCCCTCGCAGGGGGCTGTCGAATTCCAAAACGTAGTCATGAGCTACAGACCAGGTTTGCCCAACGTCCTTTGCGGAGTCTCGCTGAATGTCAAAGGCGGTGAGAAGATCGGTGTGGTTGGCAGGTAAGTAATTAAACTCATTCATAGATAATGCTGACGATGGAGAGCAGGACGGGAGCCGGAAAATCCTCGTTGATGATGGCATTATTTCGCATCGTTGAACTCAACTCAGGGTTGATTAGCATTGACGGGTGAGGATTTTTTGTGATTTTACCGGCCGTGCACCACCAACACTCCTTCCAGAATCGATATCTCGACTCTTGGGCTCAGACAGTTGCGTTCAAAAATATCCATTATTCCTCAGGAAGTGAGTAACGCACTACGCTGATGGTGAATTGTCACTGAGTCATTCATCTTGGCCATACTCAGCCACTTCTATTCAGTGGTACGTTTGAATGACACTACGCTGCCCTAATTTGAGACTCACGTAGTGATATCTCAGGGACCGTTCGATCCAATCTAGACCCGTTCTCTCTGTACGACGATGCACTCTTGTGGGATGCGCTTCGTAGATCATATTTGGTCACATCGAGCAACTACAGCTCTGTAGAGAATGTGTCAACAGGAGAAAGCACTCTCGCTTGTGTCAGTCGGGTTGACTTGCACACAGTGATTGAGAGCGAGGGCGCCAATCTCAGCGTTGGCGAGCGGTCTCTCCTCAGCCTTGCTCGCGCTTTAGTGAAAGACAGTCAAGTGGTCGTGCTTGACGAGGCCACGTGGGTTGTCTAATTCCTACAACGTGTCTGCAATTGACCATTATATACACAGTGCGTCAGTGGACCTGGAAACTGATAGCAAGATTCAGAGAACAATACAGACGCAGTTCCATGATCGCACGCTCCTGTGTATAGCTCGTGTGTTATCTTTAACATGAATTCACCATAGTAGGAAGCTAACCTCGTGTCAGATCGCTTGAGAACAATCATATCTTATGACCGTATCTTGGTTCTCAACGAAGGACAGGTCGCGGTATGTTCCGCTTGCCATTCTCCATCTATCCAATGACAGAATTACTCATTCAAATATATTGAACAGGAATTTGACACGCCGATCAACTTGTGGGTCAAGGAAGATAGCATCTTCCGTGGGATGTGTGATCGAAGCAATATCACGCTGGAAGAAATAGAGAGGAGCGGTGAGCTGTTTGTGGCAGACTCGGAAGTATGAGCTCTTCCTGTTTTCCAAAATGAAAGGAGAAGTATACCCAGTATTTGTAACTTGCATTGACTTCGCCCCACAAACTATGAGCGCAACGGCTCGGTTCAACCTCAGTAAAAACGGAAAGTCAAGTGAACGTCATGCCCAGTCACAAAACTAGGGTTTTGTCATGTATCCGTCAGAAAAGCGGTGCAGAAGTCGTGTGAAAGTCGTGTCCATTTTCAGCAGTTTACGACTTTTTGTGCTTCTCATTTGACGGATACATGACAAAAGCCCAGTTTTGTGACTGGGCATGACGCGTGACGTTCACCTGACTTCCGTTTTTACTGAGGTTCAACCTTGTTCTCTGTTTATGGAAGGGTGTTTGAGCCAGAATCTAGTATACAAAATTCACAGCCAAAAAACCCTTATTTGCCCTCAATCGTACCATAATCAGATAACATTCACACACATTGGGGTCAAGCAATTTTAAGTTTCCATACCGAGCAATTCCGCCGGCTGCGACGACTATGGGAATAAACATCTGTTCGCCCGCATGTTCTGCTTATTTTCGCCTTCTTGCTTTACACGGTCTCTGAACCAGCTAAACCTTGATGATGTGGTCGGGCCGTTGCATATATTTGGCCAACAAGCTACTGTGAATTTGCCTCATGTTCTCGCGAGTACTCGTCATTCCGCAACTCTAAAAACTGAGCCGTGAAGACCTTTAGTCTCCTTACAGGTAAGTCTCCTTTAATACCAATGCTTCTTGTTTGTTCTACCAAATTCTGGTTCAAATAACCCACGAATCCTAAACGGCGTAATCGGTGACTTGGCATCCCGAATGTGTGCGCACCCGGGGTGAAGACCGTCAATCTCACGGCGCTTTTCCCCAAAGCTAGCCGAACTCCCATTGCCCAATGAGCGGAACTGGGCAATCAAACATCGGGTCCGAAAGCGCGAAGAACCGTTCCAAGCTTTTTTGTAGCTCTTGTCTTCGCGGCCATCGACTGCTTCTCAACTGTTGAAGGTGCTAATTTCTCACCAGCTCGCCCGCAAGCGTCGTTCTTCCCCTCTGGTTCTGGGAAATATCTTGTGTTCCCCGATCATACTTACCACTCCACAGGAAACATACCACGAACTGGGGCATCCTTCTCTGCCTTGGCGAGGCACAGCACCACCAGGTGAGAGGGCGGAACCATTCGGTTGGGAGCGATTACTCCTTGAATCGCAACCAAAATTCACTCTGATATCCCACGCGTATGCGTGGTCACCCACGGTCTGTTCCAGCTCCATGTTTCGGTGTCTGGGCAGCGTAATCTGCTCATGAATGGGTTCCATATAAAAGGTGTAAAAGGTGGAGGGATTTCCAGCGTTCTCTCCTGTGTCTATGAACCTTGGTATTCTTTGCGACATGGCGCGTCTTGCTTCTATATTTACCCTAGGCTTGTCACTCTCTCCTACCGTTTGGGCAGTGACACGACACTTCGACCTCACAATCGGCAATAAGGTCATTGCACCCGATGGCTTTGACCGAAGGTAATTTACCTTAGTTAGGTTCTGATTCTGCACTTGATCTAACTTGTGTTCTTGTAGTTCCATTGTGGTCAACGGTATATTTCCTGGGCCAGGTATGCCAGTAGCCACATCTGTATCCAGCGTCAAGTCATATCTAATATTTATCCAGTCCTGACAGCCACCAAAGGCGACGAGATGGCGGTCCGTACTATGACTTCGCAATGTATCGTTCCTTTTCTACAACTACGCTTCTATATAGATCAGCGTCCATAACGAATTGACTGATCCAACAATGCGGAGGAGTACATCTATCGTATGTATTGGTACTCATCCGTCATACCTATATCTAGAATTGAAATCAACAGCACTGGCACGGCTTGTTCCAAGCACGAACCTCAGGCATGGACGGGCCTTCGTGCGTGCCGTCTTTGACAATCTGAACATCTTGCTCACGGTGACATCTCCAGATTTGTTAACCAATGTCCGATTGCCCCAAACTCCACCTTCTTGTGTGTCGTGCGTTATGTGGACGACTTTTAAATGCTAATTTCTGAGCAGATATCAATACCCATTGAATGAGCAGACTGGGTCGTTTTGGTATCATTCTCACTTGTCAACCCAGTATTGTGACGGCTTGCGTGGGGCGTTGATTATCTATGGTGAGTTTGAAGCCGCTAAAAATGAAGTTTTCGAGTACATAATCAATCCTTACAGACCCGAACGATCCGCTCAAGCACTTGTACGATGTT
Organism: Heterobasidion parviporum; assembly: GCA_002994785.1. Lineage (NCBI taxonomy): Eukaryota > Fungi > Basidiomycota > Agaricomycetes > Russulales > Bondarzewiaceae > Heterobasidion > Heterobasidion parviporum. Next base: position 131,963 of record PDUQ01000036.1, on the reverse strand, counting down.
GATGACGGTAAGATCAATACCAACAGTTAAAATTACATCAGAATGACATCTGCGTTTTTAGAGAGTACTATTATCACTCTCGCAGACTGGTACCACGACCAGGCTCCCGATGCTCAGAAGCTATTTTTCGAATCTGGCAAGGTCCCGTAAGTGAAATTATCATGATTCCTGCCCTAACTAACAAGGTAGCTTGTAGGATTCCTGACGCTGGGTTGATCAATGGTATCGGTCGATTTGTTGGTGGCCCAGAAGTCCCTTTCGCAGTCATCAACGTTGTACATGGAAAACGCTATAGGTCTATCTTCTGGTTGTCGAATATTACCCATCAACTGACAAATTTTCAGATTGCGACTGATTCAAATAGCCTGCAGACCTTTTTACACGTTCTCGGTGGACAACCATAATCTCACCGTGATTGAGCTTGATGGTGTAGAACACGACCCGGTTGAAGTGAAAAATGCGGATATCTATGCTGGTCAGTATTCACGTTCGAGCTGTGTTTGATCGTGTTTGACCAAACTGTTGTGTAGCTCAACGGTTGTCTGTCATCCTGCACGCGAACCAACCGGTTGACAACTATTGGATCAGGGCACCGTGAGCGGTCATATCTGATGGGATAAATAAACGTTCTCACATGTGCATAGCGGTACTGGAGGCGTGGGGGGCCCGACAGGCAACCCGAACTGTGAGCTCATGCAGTTCAAACTTAGACTTGAATTCACTAACGAAAATGGCATCTGCATCCTAGTGGATGTCAGCCTGACGAAAGCTATCCTTCGCTACAAGGGGGCCCCAGCTGTCGACCCCGTCACAAACTCTACGCCGGGTGTGAAGATGAACGATGCAGACATGCACGTGAGCGATTTCAGAGTCTATTCATTTCGATTTTATAAGAAACTAATCCTCTTCCAGCCAATTGCACAAGCAGGGCCCGGAAACGTGAGCATTATTTTACTTAAGTATATGACATGGCCTGCTCACGACTTTGCGCCGCAGCTTGGAGATGGCCCCGCCGATTTTGCCATCACTCTCAGCATCTCACAGGTGATTCATTTCCATGTCTGCTATCTGAACTTCGGAATTAAGACGAAACACAGCCAAACCCCCCTTTCTTTGACATCAATGGCATATCCTATGTGTCTCCTTCCGTTCCAGTGCTTCTTCAGATACTCAGCGGGGCTGCACAACCAACAGACTTCTTGCCTTCCGAGCAAGTGATAGTCCTACCCCCCAACAAGATAATTGAGGTGTCTATTCCCGGCACAGGAGGTGTGTAAAATTGTCGCATATCAACCAGAGACACTGCTGATGACCTCGGTATACTTCAGCGCACCCCTTCCATTGTAAGTTATGTGAGTTCCCTATTTTCCACTTCTGCTTACGGTCGTGTCTAGTGCATGGGCATACTTTCGACATCATAAGAGTATCAAACAGCGACGTCGTGAACTTAGTCAATCCCCCTCGTCGTGACGTCGTTCCCAGTGAGCGTTTCCGATATACATCACCTTCCACGACTTATTTCTCATACCTTTGTGACCCTTCTTTAGTTAACGGTGGTAACACAACTTTCCGCTTCTTCTCCGGAAATCCCGGTGCTTGGTTCTTGCATTGGTGCGCACTTTTTCATATGTTTGTGATCTGCAGATCCGATCCGGTTCATCATAGCCACATTGACTGGCATCTGGAGGCCGGCCTGGCAGTCGTTTTCGGCGAAGACCCTGCCGGAAGTCTTACAGGGAATCAATCGCAAATTGTGCAACAAGATTGGTCGTACGTTTTCGACATTCTTTGATTGTCCAGGTCATCTTTGACGTGAGATCCATAGCGCGCTTTGCCCTGAATATAACGGTCTGGCCCCCGAATTCCAGTGATTATTCAACAGCACAACATGGTCATGGCCAGAGCGCCCTTTTTCTTATTATGTATATTATTGCCTCGTCCGTGTATGCCGCTCTTTCTAAACAATGTCGTTTATTCTGGAAACCGCCGAGAGATCAGTGCATCGTGTATGAATAGTACAACGACTTGGCTACAAGAAGTGAGCTCTTCGAATTAACAGCATAGTTCAAGGATACACCAGCAATAGATTAGCGATACAATAGTGGGCAAGAAAGCAACATGTCAGACGTGTCAATCGACCCTGGCAAAACCAAGAAGTCAGCGGAAGTTCGTTAGTTGAGGGGCGCTTTCCAGTGGCGGCATTTGTCCCATCCAGCCGAACCCTGCTAAGAACTTCAGGTAAAATGATACAGCCGTTAACGCGCGAGGTGCACTCACCGGGCATCATGTCCGACAAAGATGAGATGGACTGCATCGATTGCAGAAACTCCAACTCGAATGGCATTGGCTGCCGGAAAAAATCTGCGGCTGCCAGTCCCAGCCCATCCATTTCTCCCAGATATGAGGGCTGCATGTAAAGCTCCTGTCCCGTAACAGCCGACGCATAATCATCGGATGTCATCGGATGTTGAGGAGGCTGGGGAGCAGCCATTTGAATTGTGGCAGCCGCAGGTATGTTCTGCATTGCACTTGTCGGTGCTTCGGGCGCGGCTTGCGAGACCCTTGTCTTCGCTGCATTCCGCCGGGAAGATCGTCGCACAAGCTGAACAGGCAGCCGGTCTCTCACGCTGGCCAACAGTCCTCTGATGAAACGCGAATAGAGTCGCGGACCGTGTCGATCGTCGATGGCAATGTCTGGGGAGTCGAGAAAGTCAACGGCACGTTGCACTATGTCTGTAATCTCCTTCCGTCTGTCAGGAGTAATATAGCGGGTGTATTTCGGTTGGAGCAGCTATGTTACACATAAGAAATCGTCGTTGCAAGCAAAAAAAAAAAAAAAAAAGTTGTCATACCTTGATCATAAACGTGCATCCGAATGTGACGAAGACTGTCTGAGCTTCTGGCCCATGCCGGAGATAGATTCCTTCGATGATGATGAGTTATATTTTCGTTTCCGACAAAAGTTGTTCATACTCTGACTGGGAATACCAATGTCGTCCACCATGGCGCTCACGACGTCAGATGCAGCACGGATACACTGAAATCAAAACCAGTAGGTCAGGATAAAGAAACCGAGAGCAAGAACGCGCGCACCCTGATCAAGAAGGGGTTGTCGTCGGCTTCATTTTTGCCAAAAGCATGTTGAAATCCGTAGGAAAGGGTGAGTAGGCGAGCATAGCTGTACGCCAACTTAAGCAGACCAGTACGATATCGGTTCTGGGCATTCGTCTTGTCTGTCTCGTCCAGACGAGCAAACCACGCGGCCCTCAGTCTTTCCAACTTATCGTCTGTTTCGATTGCGAGCCGTTCCAGGTTGATCTCCTACAAATTCATGTTTTAATTAATCAGACTAATAACCTATCAACTGATAACTATTCATACCTTGTTGAGGCCAGTGGGATGCTTGGGATCGCTGTAGACCTCGGCCAAGAATTCGGCCATACACATCAATTCTGCATTGTACACGCATGTATGAAGATCGAAATTCTCCATGTTGAATTCCGAAGAATTCCACCATGTCGCTGACTGGTTCGCGACGAAGTCCGTGTTCCTGATGACCGGCACTTTCCCGTATTGGGAGCCCATTGACCTGTCTAGATTTACGCAGTTGAGCCAGGTCCGGGTGCGGTTGAGCATCTCGCGTGCATGTTCCTCGTTCTGCGCCTTTGCGGTGTTGGGGTGATGCAGATTCATGTCAAGCGCTGTGCGGATAGCGTGGCCCAAGTAGATCCAACACCGATCTTCTTCCCAACGCCTCACGGGCGTCGGGTATAGGCTGAGCAGGATGTAGGCCTGTACAGTCTCGACGCGCTTCGGCCCACTCGTGAAGGCCGTGCCAGCTTCTTGACGCGCATAATCTATGGCTGTAGGATAAAGGTCTGGGCGCTCGTCGTAATATCGCGATGCAATTGCGCAGACTTCAATAAAATGATGAGGTTGGGCTCGCGGCAAAGGGGACGAAAAAATGTGACGTACTGACGGTGAACAAAAAAGGGGAACGGATGTAGACCTTCTGAGCTGTGTAAAGAACAGGATCCAACAGGGAACAAGATGCGTTCATATAATCGAAGTATCTGTATGCAAGAGGTTCAGCAAAATTAATCTGGAGGGGTGATCAGCTGCTATAGCTCACATATTAAATAATTTCTCGGCCTCTGCGGGGGTGATAATGTTCTTCTTCAGGAGCGGTGGCGCGGACTCTTCACTGGTTGGACTGAACGGATCCGGTTCGAAAGCTGTAACGCCGAATTAAGACAAGAGTCAAATATCAGAGCCTGACGTCTCCAACTGCATATGCACGTGACTGACTTGGTCGAAAGAAGTCTTCATGAGCCACGCCGACATCCGATCTATCGCTGGACACACTGCTTGACCGCTTTGTCTTTGGTTGCTTCACACTCAGGGTCGCCATGAGTCCGAACGGGCTGGCCTCCGTCGGAATACTCGACATCTTTTCCTTCCCACTCGACCCGCTTGTGTCCTGCCTTTTCGGCCGCGTCCCCTGAACCGGGGCTTCCATGCGATTAACCACCGCTTCGTCCTCACTGTCGGTGTGGTCTTGCACAAGAATATCGTAATCACTATCGTTTGAGGACTCGTCCTCAGGATCCTCTTCCGTGAATAATTTCCGGCTGATGTTCCCGCCGCCCAGGCCAATGAAGCCTCCAAAGGCCATGAGTTTCTCTCGTGCCTCAGCGATCCACTGTAGGCTCTCGCTTGATGTCTGGCCCTCTTCAGGGGCAGAAGACTGAGAATACGAGGTCCCGTCACCTGAGGTGGACAGTGTCCGCGTGAGACTGCCAGGCGAGCTGACCGACGAAATGGTGAGCGTGTTGGCGAGGCGAGCAGTCTGCTGATCCGCGTTCTGGACCAATTCCAGCTGGGACATTAGCTCCTCTATCTGCGCCGCCTGGTCACGGATCTTCTCAAGTAAGACCTCGCGCTTTCTGTGACACGGATGAGCGAGTGTCAAAACTGAGTCAGTGGTTTTCCGAAATGGGAATATAAGGTTAAATGCATACGGTGGTGGACGTCTCTTTTTGCGGCCCGGGATCACACATTCGTGAGCTGCTCTTGAGCACCGTTCACACGAATCTTGATCATCTCTGAATTCGCATCGTACCTATCATGATATGGCACTCAGTATACATAGACTCGCGTGGATGAAGATGGGGGGATTCAATAGGTTATCATACTTTGAGACCTCTGCACCGTACACATGCCCTTTTGAGCCTGGGTTCGTCCAATGGACCATGTGGTACGCATTCCATCTGAGAAGTGGGGCCTGTGTCAAAGTACCCGCTTCCGCTTCCATCCTCCCCGTCGTTGTCGTAATCGCCTTTCGACCGGTGGCGTTTGTGGGGATGGAGATTTATGTCCTGAGACTGAGGTAGACTTGGCGAAGAGTCATATTTATAATGAAGCGGTGAGTAGTTGGATGAACCAAGGGATTGGAAACCAGGAGATACGGATTCAGGAGAGGTGGTGAATGGCTGGGAGGGTATGCCTGCGCTGAAAGGATTGGCTATGACTACAGGTGCCGGTCGGGAAAGCATGGATGGTGGGAAGTGGGCAGGATACTGCTGAGAGGGGTTTTGAGGATAGAATGATGGAGCGTTGGCGGATGGATGGGGTTCGGTGATTACGGGCTGGGCCATGGCATGACTGTATGGTTGCGAAGGCTGTTGTCCCACATACTCTCTAAACAGTTGATACTGCGAATGCGATGGACTGGACTGCTGAACAGAGGTATAAGGAGGATGAGTGGGGTATTGGTCAGCCGTGATAGAGTATGGGACATTCGATGGAAGCGCAGACGGGTGGAAGCCTTGCTCATCTTCGCCCGACTGCTGTCCCCATTGCTGGTCAGGTACGAAAGCATTCGGGGGTATGGACATTTCGTCGACTGGGGTGAGCAGGGCAGTGTAAGATCACTGATCGCCAATATACAGTAATTCGAGACCGTCGCCTCTATTGTGCTATCCAGGCGTCAGATCAGTGTTGTCGAACTGTGTGAGTCGTGCAGGGATTTGGAAGCACAAGCTGGAGGCAGGGTTGCGATAGCGAGAAGAAACGGACGTGGGCGTCAAACCGCCTCTGTCTATAAGTACTAGCATCCTCTCACCGTGAAGATCCACGCAGCACCATCAGCGTTCGAGCGCTCAACGTTGCAATTGTGCAACCTCAAGCATGCATGTCCGTCACGTGGACGGTCTCTGGCTGCATTTGGGGTAAAATTCATCAAAAATCTATGTGTAGAGAGGATCTGTGCGCAATCTTCACGGCTTAAGCGATCGAGCGCTTGCGCTACTCATCCCAGTCTCATCCCGCGCAATGCTCTGGCCAATCCGTTGCCCTTTTTGGAGCTGTCCGCAACTTTGCCGCACCCATCAAGCATCCATACTCGCGCCCATTGGCTTACCATATGCTGTTGACCTTCGAAGCCATCTGCCTAGGTCAGGCAAACCATGTACTTTGTCGGGTATCCTAACTACCCTCATGTGCGCTCAGCGTCTGCTGCGACTAGAGCAAGCTAGAGCATCAGCTGATTGGCACAATCGCGCCTTCTTACCCTCTGCGACGATGATACATACATAGCACTCCTGGCTTGTCCTGACTTGTACTTTCTCAGGCGAGCTGACAATTCCTTCAATGGGCTTACCAATATTTCGATGACGACAACTTACTGTAGCAGCAGGAAGGATGACAGAGGGATTACTGTACCGACCGCGAACTTTGGATAAATAGCATCGAATGCTTCCCCTTGTCCTCTAGCTCTCATATCTCGCAGAACACACAAGCCAAGGAAACTTCAAGTCACCGAAATGGCGCCCACAACCACTCACATCTTCATCACAGGTGTCACAGGTGGGCTTGTCTTGCATGCCTTCGGGTCCGCCCAGCTGAACCTCGGCTTTCAATCAGGTTACATTGGCGGTTCTATTCTCCAGCGTCTGCTCGATCACCCTAAATCGGATACTTTTCAAATCACCGCACTTGTGAGGAACGAGGAAAAAGCAAAGAAGCTGCATTCTATCGGGGTCAAGGCAGTCGTGGCGTCTTTGGACGACTCCGACAAGCTCAGAGAATTGGCTTCCGCCGCGAACGTCGTCATTCACACGGTAAATCAAGGTCGCATCTCGTCAACTTTCCATAAGTTGAGTTAATGGTTTTTAGGCCGACTCCGCGGATCACCTCCCTGCGGCTAAAGCGATCCTGAGCGGCATCAAGCAGAGGCATGATAGCACCTCTGAGGTGCCAATCTATATACACACGGTAAGCATGCTCTCCTCCCACGGCATGTTCTTGTCTTGTCTTGACCTTATCGCTTCTCATCTGCCGTTCAGTCGGGGACTGGTAAGCCGTCCATCAATCTAACTATCCGTCAGCCATGCCCATCGGCTGATCCCAACTTCTTCTCCCCCCATATTTGCTTACTTGATATGCAGGTGTTCTGACCGACACAGCTGCCGGTGAAAAGACAACGGATACCATCTACCATGACTCCCGACCGGAAGAGATTGAATCCCTACCCGATACGGCGTTCCATCGGAACGTGGACCTGGAGCTTGTCAAAGCGGATAAAGAAGGTTCGCACCCCTTACACCCCCTTGACTCCGCACGGGTTGACTGTCTTGTAATTGTCTACGCTTTATCAGGCTATGTGCGCACATTCATCGTGGTGCCTTCAACGATCTATGGAATCGCACAAGGGCCACTCGTGGATCTTGGGATCCAGAACCCGTACTCCATTCAAGTTCCCGCGCTTATCAGAGCCAGTCTCGACAGAGGCCAAGCAGGTATGGTAGGCCAAGGTAAGAATTTATGGCCGAATGTTGAGATTGGAGAAAGTAAGCACTTCAACACGCGACTTCTCGCCCGAATGTCTTGCCAATGACTCTCATCTTTCTTTCTCTTGTTGATGTCGGGATGGCAGTGGCGGACTTGTTTATCGTCATCTTCAACGCGACACTCACGGACCCGAAGACGGCACACGGCCGCGAAGGATTCTACTTTGGCGAGAATGGCGAACACGTCCTCGCTGACATCTCGAAAGCGATTGGGCAAGCTATGGTCAGGCTTGGCAAAGCCAAAACCGCTGAGCCGACGACATTCACAGAAGAGGAAGTAGTCAAATACTTTGGGGTGCGTCGGAACGTTTTTCCTGTCGCTGAATTTTCCTGAATATTCTGTTACTTTGTGCAGAACGCCTACCTCGGTACAAACTCTCGCGCACGCGCTGAACAGGGGAGGGCGCTTGGGTGGAAGCCGGTCAAGACGACCAAGGACTTGTTAGCGAGCGTACAGCCTGAAGTAGAGGCTATTGTAAACCGGCAGTGAGGCGTTGAGATGTAGGATGGAATGTAATGGCACCGCAACGAGGCTCAAGATCCGAAATGTATACCGATGGAAGGCCTTTTAGCAAAGCATTGTAGTTATAATTAAAATGTCTTTGTATCTAGTCGTGTATGTTGAAGTCAACCTCTTTGCGGCAAGCTTGCAGGCACGGAAGCAAAATATGCGTCATCGGAGTTGTCCCTGAGTGCATCAATCAAACATGCCGCCTGCAGATCAAAAAGGTCGGATATATGCAGGCTCCTGATATTCACCTCCATCACTCTTCATGATGAACTGTCCGCCTACTCCTCCTGTTGATCGTTTCGGGTGTAAAAGTAAATTAATTCGGAATACGTCGGATGCTTTATGTGTGGCTAAGTCAACAAGCTGCAAGGCTAAAAAAAAATCAGAAAGGGAGACATAGGAGTCGATGAGAGCATTAGAAAGCTTTCGGTATTTGAGCACGCAGAGCTTGAGGCCTGAAAGACGGCAGAGACGATGAACGAGCATGACGACGGCGACTTCCAGCCGCTGTTGCTATGCAGGCACGTGCTTCGGTGATCTAATTTGGGAGCGGCGGCCCTGCTCCGCAGTGTTTGGGTGGCCAAATACCAGCCAGGTCGTCCTCACTGTCGACAATAGAACACAAAATTCCGACGGTGTTGGCCGACTAGCGCTGTCCGTTGCTACTCTCTTTCGCCGCTTCTTGCTGGTCGTTGAATGTCATCGTTCCCGTGATTAGTACGTTTGCATCATCTTAATTTTCTGCCGTCTATTGACCGTTTCCGTCCTTGTATCTTGTGTTCGTGATGGTGAATCGTGACGCTACCCCCATCAGCTTGCAGAGTCCCGCCCCGTCATCTTTCGCCTCGCATTATTTATCTCGCAACTGCCTGCACGTCCGGCAGTCTCTGTACACTCGTTGATCACTCCCGCTCATTGTACGAATTTGTCGTCCTCCTCCCTCCATCATTCCCGCCCAGATGCATATTGCACGGAACCACCACGTCAAACGTCAGTCGTCGGATGACCCCCTCTCAGTCGCATCTGCAGCCGGCATTGGCTCTGCGACTACCGCTGCTGCAACCCCCGTCATCGCCACTGGCAGCCTCCTCCTTGCTAGTCAGTCCGTGGAGGCAGTGTCCGCTTCTTTCAACCTCATAGCCACTGCATCGGGGGCCATAACCGTCAGTTCAACCCCGAGTGCCGCCATTTCTCCTTCTCCTTCATCTTCCGCCGTGGCCGCCGGTGCCGCCTCGTCCGGTAGCTCCTCTATATCCATGGGCACCGTTATTGGCATCTGTGTCGGCGCATTCGCCGGGCTTGCTGTCCTTGTCTTATTCGTCGTCTGGATCCTCAAGAGAACAGCCCCAACATCCAGCCGGCGAGCACAAGGTGGCCCCTCGGCGTCATCGCCCCATAATGCCCGCGGGGAGGATGACCGTCGCCGGTCTCGCTTAGAGCCTTGGAGCAAATTAGGCGACGATGACGATAGGTGGGACGGCATGCATCATGCGGCCGAGAAGGCTGGAGACCACTCTGTTGAGAGCGACAAATTCTCCATGTTTCACAAAACGCCCAGCATGCGCTCTGCGTCGGACGAGAAGGGTCATAACGACTTTGACATGTCCACCATGCCGAACTTCGCCACATATCATCCTGATTTAGCGGAAGAGTTCGCTAAAGCCCCTGAGCGGCCCTTTATGGGTCGGATTGATGGGGCGCCTGTCATCTCCTGGGACGGAGAGACGGTAGGGGATGACTCTTTCCTATCAATGAGATCCGTGCGCATGTCGGATACCGCTGTAGTAGCGACATCTCCAACCACAGTGATGGCAAGGCAGACGCCCCAGGCTACCTCTTCTGCACTGCACCGTTGGGAATCCGCGGAGGTGCTGACCATGGACATCACCGACACTCCGGCCCCACAGGATGATGAAAGCAAGAATCCATTCGCCGATGAAGTTGAGCATAGGAAGAGCGCGGCCAATCCCTTCTTCAATGCACAGCCTGGCGTCACGCACAACCCATTCTCAGACACATACACTGTCAAGGGACGTAACCGCCGCTCTTCTGTCAAGTCACGATCAATCTCGACCACGAGCGACGGTCACGAACAGGCAATGCAGTCACTCATCGCTGCGTTGGACATCCCGGAAACGCTGTCCCCTACCCCAGAGAGGGACATGGCGAGCAGGGTGTCGATGCAGCCGTCCATCAACTCGGAGCTTTTGACTGCCGACAACGAGACCATGAGCGCATTCCCCATGCCGCCGTCTCCCAAGGCTGTTTAACGGGGTGGATCCTCTCTGGCCTCTTATACTTTGTCTCACATCCGTCACGTACCTTGTCCGCCCTAGTCGCTTCCGGTTCAAGCCTCTCACCACCATCTTTTTGCACTGCTGGTCCCTCCCCCTCTCCCCGTGTTATTCCGACCCTGCTACTTGACTCGCGCCCATCACGTGTTGTGCCTATATCCTGACTTGTCCATGCCATTCCTTCTTTCTCAACCCGCATGTTCACGTCTTCACGATCCGGCATCGACTTTCACATCTTCTTATAGCTCCCCGTTACGTTCGAATGTTCAGCAGGACCTTCTGTTCAATGCAGGTTTACGGTGTCTATACTCTTTTTATAGCTCTTGCAACTTTTTATAATTTATCGTGCTTGCTTGCGCGTCCTCAGGCTGGCACACGAGGCTCATACGATACGGCTGATCAAATACTACATCTGCTTGGAAGGGCAACCCTTTCACGTGTAAACCTGCAGATTGTGATATGTGGTCACCGAGCACCGACACATGCATGACAGCATGCCTTGTCCTGTCATAGTTCACGGAGGAGACTTGAAGACCATTGAAATGCTACATGTGAACACAAAAAAAAACATACTCTAGCCCACCGCGAGGGTCGAACTCGCAGCCTTCAGATACCCGCCTATAAGAGTCTGACGCTCTATCCGATTGAGCTAGGCGGGCGATGTATAATTTTAACATTTTACGGCCCTCACAGAAGAAATTCAGCTGCTACTCCTCTTCATCAGTCAGGCCCTAGGTCAAGTCCGAGATGAAGGTTCTATGATATGTGCGGACTGTCTAAATATATCGTGACTGGATCGATGAGGGTCGATGTCATTTCGTCTAGGTAAATCCAGTACAACCTGGAGTGGAGATCATGCATCTCATGGACGACCCGGCACTCCGTAGACCGACTCGGCCAAGCCTTTCGGAAACCACATGTATCTGGCTGGCTTCGCAGGATCTCTACACATCCAGCAGGGACCTGCAGAAACCTCTAAGGCTTCGTTGAACACTTGAACAGTTTCAATGATTGAATTTGACCAAATTCAACGAGATCGAACGTCATCGAGACATTTCAAACACGTCGATCTCGGTGTCCTGAGAAGTGGGGTGAAATGGTACCGATAGGTTTTATCAATACAAACATACCTATGGTTCTCTGCGCCGGCTCAACTCCCTGTCATGTAGAGTACACAACCTGCATGCCCAGAAACTGTGGTTATATCCATTTGACGAGAGTTTCCAAGCTTCAACTTATACACAGAACGACTGTCTTCTGTGTCAGTTCAGCCACGGAGACTGGAGCTCCAAGCGTCCGCGAGCGCCCGGGCCCGTGATTTTTCAGCGCCGCTGGTTGTAACGACGTCGTTACATGTGTCGTTACAGTAACAGGTTCCAGAACCATACACAGCAGAGCGACACACTCGGTCGCGGGCCTTGCCTGCCTGAGAACTTTCTTCGATCTAGCCATTTTCTGGATCTCTAGCAATCGTGGCCGCGACCCGCAGGTGCAACCGGCGCCTGTGGATACTATAGCCACGTATCCATGGCGAACGCTGCATGCCAAGTAAACAAAAGTAACGGAGAATGTTCGAACTCGAGCTTCAACCTCGACCTTGTGTCGACCCCGACTTTCCTCTCCTTTTCATTCCTATCTAGCAGGTCTAAGACCGAGCCCTAGTGGTTCTGGTCGGCGGTGCCGACATTTCTGTCCATCTTTCAATTCCTGTCGCATCGTCCCGCAGTGCGCGCGGATTCCACGATCATTTTGTAAATCGCAGCGTGCATTCCTCCCCGCAATATGGGAGCATGGTCATTAGTGAAGTACAAGGTGGAGCAGCTCGTGAGTTGGACAACGTTCAGACAGATCAGCCTCTCCTGATCGCATCTTGGCCCCTCCATCATCGAAAATTAGCGCCTCCGCCTTTTCTTGTGTCGATTCATCGCATGCTACTTCTTTCTCGCCTTGGCATACTTCATAGGTCTGATTGTACTCCATTCCATGACCCTTATGGATGACATGGAAGGCGTTACGGTCGTCGAAGAAATCCTTGAACAACATAAGATTCTCCCAGGCCTGCCTATCATTTTGGACGGTGTTTTACAGCGCTGCAGTGACCTGGTATCCTCCCAAGGGAAAATTTGTACAGTGATATCTGGAGCAGGGGACCTGAATGAATCCATCAGGATACTTTCCCCTCAGTTGTCTGAGGATATAGTGAGTGCCAGTTCTTTTTTTTTCATGCTGGTGTGGATCTATGATCTCGGACGCACACTAGATTTTGTCGACAATTCCAGTCTTGGCAGCGTCAAATCAGACCGAAGCTCTGCCGTTTCTTTCCGATCAGTGCGCTCAATCAATGACTTGGTTATTGGACATGTAGGCACTGCATTCTGTTCAGTCGCTGGATCTTACTCATTTAGGGTCAAGCTTCCGGGACGCAAAACGAGAAGACTTAGCCACGATCTTCTTTCAAGTCTGGCTATTGATCATGTCTATGACAGCCGTATGCATGCTCCTTGGTCTGGAAACATGTGGATAACTCACATGCAGCGTCTCCAGGTTCTGTCCGATTCCATTCCTCATTTGTCGGTCTATTCCACGGTCTACCTCACTTCATTTCCGCGGTACTGACGACCGTTCTTGTTTGTTTAAGAATCGCGGCACTGGCCAGTCACGTCCTGGCTACAGCATGGGCAGGCTTCAATGTGCACAGCTATCTCAAAGTTAGGAATGAGTACATGGAATTCGTTGTAACTGGCGCCTGTGCTGGGGTCGACGTTCTCGGCGGTTGGTGGGACGACCGCCTGAGACACACAGTACGCGTACTCAACAATGAGCGATGGTTTTCCTCTAAACTTCCTCCCATCCGCAGATCCCCGCCATTGTGTGTAACGGTGTTACGCTGATAGTGATGTTGTTGCTCTCATTCAAGATATATCAAGTAAGTATCCAATCAGGCATCTGCTGCAACATCATTGACGTAGTTGGTTCGCTAGCGATACGCGCGCCAGTCGTTCAACAGCGTGGGAGCTCCTGCTAAAATCAATCGCATGCACAAACTCTACCTGTTTTTCGTCATGACGCTGCAACTGGCGGCGTTCTTCACCATCGCGGCTACAGGGCTGTGGATCAACAAGCTCACTGAAGATGCGATCAGTGAGGCTGCCCATCATCTCAAATTGTACATGGCCGCGTTTATTTTCTCTGTTATCGTAAGTCCTCAGTCATTTCAGCGATTGAACTTGTCATACTGATAAATTGCATAGCTAGAGGTGTTCTGGGTTGTCTTTGTGAGCGCTGATCTATCTCTAACGTTTTTCGCGGGTTGAACTTGTCGATCTTAGGGATGGCTATCTATTCGTCGAGAATATCGGCCGATATTCTGGATGTTCTTGGGCGCTGGCATCTTTGTCACTGTCATCTGGACACTCATGTTCTTTAGCCCCCTGTATCGTTTTGTGTTCAACACCTGGCCGTTCTTCGCGACCATGACGGTGACTTCGTATATCTTCTTGGTTGCCACATCTATCCTCGGTGCCCTCTGCAGACTCAACTTCGGCAAGGGACTAGCTCACTACCGTAGGTCTTGATACGTTCTCAAATGGAGCACTGAATCGATTACTCACTTTGAATCCGCCCACGCAGTCATTGTACTCGAAGCTCTCGCAGACGACAACTTTACCCCGGCCTCATTCACAAACGACCCCGAAGCCGCCGAGGGGAACATCCCTCGCTTCTCCGTCCTTGTTGACGATACCATCTCACGCCCGAAACGGACAACCCTCACGGGCATGAGCAGCCTGTCCTACAGCTCAGATAAGACAGATGCGGATGCAAGTTTCTTGACGCTCGGCGCAGAGAAGCATAGCGGTATCACGATCTCTGTGCCGCACAGAGAGAGACCGAGGGCTCCCCTGAAAGTGAAGGTGGACAGGGTGGCCCCTGGTGAGCCATTCTAAGTGCTTCGCGTGTGGGAGATTCGTGGCTGGTCTATAGGGACGATTCTGGGACCGTTATTGTAGCATGAGAGGCTGGCCCCATTCTCGTGGAGAGCTGGTATGTCTAACATAATAGGGGTGTGATCACGGTTGTAGCTGCGGTTGTATTGATCGCTACGACGGTGAGATGTAATGTGACAACGCATGCGACGCTGCCACGGTAATTTAGCAGATTGTTCGGAGGCTCGTCGCTTGTTGATCAGTACTACGCGCGCGAATGCGCAGTTCATCCGCCATGGGAACGCCGATTCATTACAGCCTTCACGCGGAAGGCTCTGTGTCATATGTGCTCCAGGGACTATCGAAGCAGGATGAACAAAGGTAACTGGTAACCTTCAGACAGATATATAGATATCGGCATGAACAGACAGTACAGACACGTTCTCTTCGGTGAGTTTATTTTAATGATCACTACGCTCTTCGATTCCGTTAAATTGTCAGTTCTTCAATCCTGGACCATTTGCATAGCTCGCTTCAAGTTCTGCGCACACAGCCTTGAAAGCCTTTCCAAGATATTCGAAGTCCGAGATCTGACCACGCAATGCATCACGTTCAAGTTCTGCACATCGGCAAAGGCAAAGGACACAGCTTCACGCACCTCGTTCCAAATCTGCGCGCTAGCGCGCAGGTACCATTTTCCATTATGGAAGAAGTGGGCCGCGTAGGTGTTCCACTCGACGAGGAGCTTCTTCTGGAAATAAGCGTTGACCGCGCCGTCGTTGGGCACGTTGGCGGAGAGCGGAAGTTCCACGTTGGTCATGTTCAGCGTAAGCTCGCCCGTCTCGTCGAGCACGCGCGTGCCCATGACTTCCGCGAGGCGTTTGCCGCCTTCGAGCGCTAGCGAGTGACAGTAGTCGTTGATTTTCTTCTCACCGCCAAGCCATTCACGGAAGTTCAGCGCTGATAGATGGCATCGTGTTGAGAATCTGATGACTGTGGCAGTATATAATAGTTGTACATACCTTCGTCGACACTAAGGTATGGGGCGTAGTCCCTCGTTCCCGTCCCTACAGCTGAACTGAGTAAGAGAGGTAATTACAATCATGACTCGCTCTATGTCTTACAACCGAATTGTTCGATAAAGTTGGGCGCTTCAGGGCCGCCCTCAGGGTCGGCAGGGGAGACATAGGAATGTGGGGTTGGAAAGGCAGACTTGATGATATGCTGGTTCCTGAAGAACAACGGTTTGAGCTTCGGGACAAATCTTTAGCGAGGCAGGAGTGTTAATTACCGCTTGGGGACATACAGCACGGCGCAGCCGCGCTTTGCATACAGCCATTTGTGACAGTTCTTCGATATGTGCATCAGCAGTGAAGGTTCTCGTAGAATTTACACGGCCTACTGAAACCCAGAAATCCGGCTTGACTTCGCTCAAGTTCAAGTCGATCTCTTGTCCAATGCAATGGGCCGCGTCGACGACACTCCAAACGCCCTCTTCACGACAGATTTTCGTCAGCTCCTTCCAGGGATAGGCAACGCCAGGATTTGCGACGATCCCGTCTATGACTGCGACGATCTTTGACTTCGGTCCGGAGCCGTCGTAGTTCTGCGTAGCCTTCAGGGACTGTATGTGCGCGCGGAACGCGTCCACAATCGTCGAATGAGTGAGAGGCCAGTTGAGTTGAAATTCTCGGACTCTGGGGTGGGGAGGGATATCGCCCAGGTAGCGGATGTTCCTTTCAACCGCGTTGTAGGTCGTGGAAGCTGGTCAGATGACGGTCAGCAGGTTGATCTCTGCGATTGAAGCAAGCAGGGAGGCTGAACAGAGCAATCGAAGTGATACCGACTGCCAACGAGGATGTCCTGCTCGTGCCATTCAATATTCCAGAGGACGGTGCTGACGCCGTGCGATGCATTTGGGACCAATACGATCTCGTCCCTCTCGGCGCCGACTAGTTTGGCAATGCGAGCCCTGAGCGGGCGCATATACGATGCAAGCTCGACGCGCATAAACCTATCGGGGCTCGCTTCGATCTGACGGCCGAGTTTTTCGCAGTAGGCGGCCACCGGAAGGGGGAGAGATCCATAGGACCCTGGTAAGGCGTGGTGGTCTCCATATCAGAACACCCAATCCTGGATCATACAGCGCGCACCATGGTTCAGATTGACATATTTAGGGTCGAACCCGAAATACTTGTGCATAGCATGACCGAAGGGCGGCGGGGTCCCACCATACGTCTCCAGTCTTTCAACGACAGATGCATCTACGGCAGACATGGGCGACGCGCTTGATGGTGCACTATGATGAATGGGGTTCGATCAAGTCGGCTTCAAACTACACGAGGAAGTTGGCTCACGAATTCGAATGTTATGGTTGGGTCTAGCTGCAACAGAGCAGTGTGGGGATGGGAGAATGTCGACGAGTTGTGTGCAGCATGCAGGCACCTACTTATACCAGCCGTTTGTGAGTCACATGTGGGACGGGCAACTGACGGGCAACAGTTCTTGACTCGACCTGCCGGCGGCGACGACGATTCAGGCAGGAACAGACTGCAGTTGGCAACAAGCTGAAGTGGATCGCTCCCACAGTCCGAAGGCGCTTCGGATAAAGGACCCGTTCTTATCAAGATCTTGAATGTAGTATCTAGTCTCCGTGCCTGACCTCAGTCGCTTTATATACTATCCCAGGTTGTCGAACATCATAGACAACATGTCGTCCGCATTTTTCTACGGCACCTTGTTGCACCCAACCATTCTGACGAATGTCATAGACAACGATGGTGGGCATCTCAAACTCTGTCCAGCCGTTCTGATGGTAAGACGGTTCTGCCGCCAGCTGTCATTCCAACTCGCGCTCAAGCCTTTCTCCTCAGGACCACACGCGGCACCACATCAAAGTAGGCATATGAACATCCCCAGCGATGCAATCTGAACCAGACCTGCGACTGGCACCAGCGTGCAGACTATCCCGCCGTTCTTCCTTACGCGAAGAGCAAGCAACTGTTCAATCGTGATCTGAACTACGAAGAGCGATCGGTTCGCGGGACCTTGGTCATTGGCTTGACCAGATCTGATATCCGCTTGTTAGATCTGTTCGAAGGCAATGTTGTGCCCTCTCTCTCTCTCTCTCTCTCAAATCGCTGCTGCAGCTGATCCGATGGTCAAAGGAATACAAACGCACACCGGTGTTTGTGCACCCACTGGCACCATTCGTAACTCTGCCATCCAGCGTTGTCCCCACAAGTGAGGCCGAATCGTCGGTTGCGCCGCCGACAGCTCCTCCTCTTCCACCCCCATCTGAGCTTGCAGAGGCGGTTCCAGCGGAAACATACATCTGGATTGACAGGGTCACGGATCTAGATGCGAAGCTCTGGTCGTACGATGACTTCATCAGGGAAAAACTTCACAAATGGGTCGGGAAAGACAACGAGGAGTACAAAGAGGTGCAGAGAAGGATAGAGATGCAAGGAAACATCGTTCGGGACGAAGCCTCGACTTCTCAGAGGAGATTAGATTAGATGAGATCCGGCTACTTACCGTTTGATATGATGTCAGTACGTGACACATTTCCTTTCCCAGCTCCTGTCGGCAGTGAGCCAAGGTAACCGTCGACCCCCATGACCGAGTCTCCTCTTCGTCGAACGGCCTCCTTTACCGTCGTCTTTATTTTCCTCGTCGTCATCCTTTCTTTTGGTATTGGCAACGAGCTTTCGGAATATGCTGGTCTTTTCCCTACCAATTCAGATAGAAAATGTAGGGCTCGACTTCACGATTGGTCTTCAACCCCAGCTGCCGTAACTTACCAGGCTCGTTACAATATAGATCGTCCAGATTTCGCTCAATACATACATGTCCGTGATGTTTCTGCAAAGGATCTGTCACTAGGTGTGTACTTCTAGCTCGAATGCTATGATTCTACGTCGATTGACCTGCATGTTGCAGACCAAAGAGGCAGGCGCGCAATCGTCATCGGCGACATTCATGGCATGGATCAAGCCTTCCAGTGAGCTCAATATTCTCGAATATCGGTGTTCTTAAGCAACGTAATAAGCTATTTGACTATTCAGCGCCCTCTTGGGGAATGTTTCCTACGACCCCAAGGCTGATACTCTAATCCACACCGGAGACGTCTGCGCGAAAGGATCCCATGACGGCTCGCTCTCCGTCTTATCATATATGTCTTCTCACAACGTCACAGGAGTACGGGGGAACCATGACCAGATGGTCATAGAATGGCGGGCTTGGCTCGACTGGGTGCAAGGCCTGGAGAATGGATACGGTGGGAGGTGGCTTCAGGAGGCAGAAGCCCAGTGGGAGAAAGACAATGAGAAGCGCGACGAAGACGAAGAGAAGTGGACGAAGAAGCAGAAGAAAAAGGCGAGAGGAAAGGATCGCAAATGGTGGGAGAGGATCCCCGACGGGTGGGCGATGTTTTCAGACCACTACAACATTGCACGGTATGATCTTCTTTTATGATCGTTTGCGTTCCTCATCCCACGACGAATCTCAGCGCGATGTCGAAAGCGGATTACGAGTACCTTCGCTCGCTCCCATTGATCCTCCACCTCCCTTCCGAGCACACCTTCATCGTACACGCGGGCCTACTTCCCTACGACCCCACGCATTCGATAACGGACCGTCGACAACCGCTCGCCCATCTGCCTTCGCTCAGTAAAACGATCACCGATTCTTCGCTCCTTGGTATAGACTGGCCCGCGAATGTGCGGATGAGACCCACTGTGCCCATCTATCGGCAGGCGCAGGAGGTCAACTTGATTCAAGATATCCCGCAGAACACGAACCCCTGGGTCCTTCTGAACATGCGAAGCTTGCGGAAGGACAACAAAGTGACCAAGTAAAATTGTTGTTCGACATATCCAGCAACCAATCGTTTACAATTTACTCTGTGATGTTCAGGTCTAGCAAGACAGGCAAACCATGGGCCGATATTTGGAACGAGGTGATGCCACAGTGCAAGGGGTTCAAGGATATCGCAGCGCAAAGTCAGAATAGCAAATTGCGGTGCCATCCGTCAACGATCATCTACGGGCATGCTGCCTCTAGGGGACTTGACGTCAACCGTTGGACTATTGGCTTAGATTCGGGTTGTGTACGTCGTACTCATTGCGTCCTGAGCACTGGGCTAACAGACGGACGTCGACAGGTGTATGGAAGACGCTTGACGGCTATGATCTTAGAAGCCGCTCACAAGCACAAGTCGGACGTGGTCGCCCGGGCAGACGATGGAGACGATGAAGACGACGAGGCCGACGACGAGGCCGACGCAGCCAAGAAGATGCCGAAGGTGATAGATTTTGGTGACGACGGTGAAGCTCGGCTTGTCAGTGTACGATGCAAGGAACAATGAGAGTGCTGCATGGAGGACGGGTGTATATCTTATTTTACTTTCTCGTTGTTTCTAATAATCCGGGGTTCGGAAGACATCTTGTTCGCCTAGTTTTCTCTTGTGTTTATGTTTGGTCATCCGTACTTTACAACTTTCTTGGATAGTGATCGTTTGAATCTTGATGTATTGGTAGGATCTGGTAGACACTGAAGTACACTGATCCAGCGATTCCACAGTGGATGCATGGAGAATGCGCTTATACAAAGGTTCATTTCTGAATCATGTTTAAACATAGTACAAAACAAACATCACATATGTCGATGTCAAGCGTCCATTTGATGTACAAGACGCCAACGATTCGATACAAGTACACGGGAGTCTCGCGAAAGGTCAAGAATATTGTGCTCAGCAGATGAACAAAAGTTCGGTTTGCTGAAATGATGTCAGCGCAATCACCTGCGGACTGGAGTTCGACAGGACTGACCATCGGGTGAGAGCTCGACAGCTGTGGCTTCTGACTGTACTTTGCCTTCAGGATGCCCCTGGTATGAGCACACTTCATTAGCAAGCCCAGAATACACTTCTATTTTCTGAAGATACTTACCGAAGGTTGCCAAGAAGTTGCTGGTAGCTCTGCTGAGGATTCTCACCTGGGCGAAACAATCAGTCTGTCGTACCTGTTCAAGCGAGCATATTCCACTCACCGAGTGCAGTCATGAATGCCTATTGCAATTAGCAATTCAGAAATTTCCACGTCTCTCGAAGATATATGCAGACTCACATAGCTCATAGCCCCAGTCGCCGCGCCAGCTTCGTAAGCATCTGCGCTCGTTTGTGAATCCTTACATCCGCTCCACGAGATCTGCAGAGCCGATTAGTTCAATCGAGGCGACCGAGTAGATGAGAACAAAACGTACGACGTCAGCAGGGCTCGTCTTGGTTCGCTTGGCATAATCATTGGCTTTCTGACCATTGCCGGTTGCGGTCTTGAGCAGCCCAGAAACTGAACTGAACACGCCACCCATATCCCCGCGAGCATACGATGAAACAGCGCTGAGCAGACCCTGGCCGGCTTCTGCAGCAAGGTTCGGCTCTTTGATTTTACCTTCCGTCGAATACTGGACAGGCATACTGTGAGTTGTAAGTAGTGACCACCATGTATAGGAACGCACAATGTACGGCAAATCTGGAGCACTACAGTCAGCATCCTTCACGATAGAGATAGAATCAACACGTACCCAGAACGGAGCCAGAGTGGCAGGACTAGATTTGAAGAAGGTGAATAAGAAATCTAGAAGGGCTGAGAGGGACCTACGTCAAAGATGGCTGTCAACCGACAGCCAGGAGGTAAAGGCCGGACCATGATAGCATGCATTTCCTGCGAGGCTTGGTCAGTATGACTGAACCAGGAAAACCACTGTGGAAGATGCGCATACGTCGTCGACAATATGGCCGTTCTGCTTGAAGTCTACAGGGTAGATAACTATGCATGCATGTAATTCTTGTCATTTGCTTGCCCGTCATTCGATTGGGGGAACGAACCTTCATCGTACCCATCAGCTTCATCGCCGTCCAGATCTTTCGTCTGTCCACCATGACCCGAGTCTGCACCTTCGTTCAGGAGGGCCAGTAGTCAAGGCATCAAGATCACTCACAGTGGAAGAACAAGGAATCATTAGGGCGAGCATCTCGTACAAGCCATTCCATGGCACGGAGCTATCACTTTGTAAATGATGTGGGCCCATTGAAGAGGCGTGCAAGTTACCATGTTATCCTTGGTGGGCATCGACCGAGGACCATTCTGATCGTCAGTCAGAACTACGATGTCCTCTTGTTTGTAACCAAACCGAGCTTTGAACGCTAAATCAAATTACTGAAAAGGGGCTGCCAAGAAAAACTCACTGCAAAGAAATTTTTCGATGTTGCGAGCATCGTTGATACACCCCTTCAACTCAGCGCTCTGTCCAAAGTAGTTGATACCGATCTGCCCCACCCAGCGGAATGTCAGCAGTGATGAGCACAGAGCGTTCAAAGTTGTCATACACAAAGTGCTTTCTTTTTTCCGTTGCACTGTGAATACTGGAAGTATGGCTGCTGTTGTTGATGGTTCGCGCCTTCGAATTGAGGCCCGTAATGCTGCTGGCCTGACGGAGGCCTGGCGGGGGGTGGTCCACCTGTTCAATCGTTGTGCAAGTAAAGAACAGGAAATCTTCTGATGGAGAAAAGTACACACTGGGAGGAGCAAAACGTTCATATGGGCGGCTGTTTTGATGACTAAACATCGCGCGTCAGGCGGCATATGTTACATGAAGCCAAGGTGCGCACGGCATGGGAGGGGGACCAGGTGGGGGCCCACCATACTGATGTCCGCCTGGATAATTATGCATGGGTGGAGGAGGAGGGCCAAATGGAGGACCAAAGCTAAAAACAAAATAGTGTATTGGTTTGATGTAACGCAATGGGTGCATAATTCTCTTACCCAGGAGGTGCCCCCGGCGGAGGGCCATACGAAGGTGCGTACCCAGGCTGGTTGAATTGACCACCACTGATTGAATTTCAACATAGGCATATGAATCAAGGGAGATCTAGAGCTGACGTACGGAGCGGGAAACCTGCCGCCCATTGGTTTTCATTAGTTGTTCATCTCTGTTGCGAGAAATGCACCTGAAACGAACATACCCATTTGGCGGAGCTCCATACGCATTATTCGAAGGGCCTCTCGACTGTCCAGGATAATTCCACATGTCGTTTGAATATTCTCACTTGATACTGTAGGTGTTGAAGGTGAGCGAAGGTAAGTTCCGCGACACAGCCGCCACCAGTGAACTCATCACCGCCCCCGGCCGGCAAGAGGCGGTCGCATCCGGCACTCCCGGCTAGGTCCGGTAGCTTCACACGGTACATCGACACGTGATGTGACGCGACGCGATTCCGTGCGACGCGTCTGTTAGCAACTCCAACAACCATCTTCTACGTGCCAGTGCTCGTTCAAAGTCAGGATGTCCCTAACAATACTTGGGTCTCTCAACGCTGCACAAACAAAGGGTATCTGACCTCTCCATACCTACCACTGAGTCAAACTACTCACCCTGTTCCTAGCGGTGCAGCACCCACCGAATAAACCGCTGCAAATTCTGGCAGGTCCAGGAAGTGGCAAGACGAAGGCAGGTACCTTCTACTCAGTAACCTATCGTTTATTCTAAATTTTGGTACATCTTTTCAGGTGTTAACGTCTCGCATCGCCTACCTCATCCTAGAGCACTCGATCCCTGCCTCATCTATATGCGCTGTTACCTTCACCAACAAGGCTGCAAACGAGATGAAGGAGCGACTGAAAAAAATGATTGGAGAGGATCAAACAAACATGTTGAAGATGGGAACGTTCCACGCCTTCTGTGTTCCGTTTTTGAGGAAGCACGCAAAGTCAATATCTATTCAAAGTAATTTTACGATATGTGACGCGGCTGAAAGGTGGTGTTGCGTATACGCTCCCCATCTAGCACGCACTGAATCATTTGATATACAGTCAAAAGATTATCACGAAACTCTTGAAGTCTCATGCTGATTATATCCAGGAACATAACATAGCACTGAGCGATGGTCAAGCACAATCAGCAATCTCGAAGGCGAAGTCCAAAGGCCAAAGCCCGGAGGATATGGCAAAGTCACACGCTGAGGACAAGGCGAAATTGGGTAGAGCATCCCCATATCTCACGGTGCTGATGGAGATCTTTCGAGATTATGAACGAATATTGCGAAAAAATAACAGCCTAGACTTTGATGATCTGCTGGTTTTTGGCACGAAACTTTTTAAACAACATCCTGACGTCGTATCTTGGTGCCGTCATGTCCTCGTGGATGAATTGTGAGTGCTTTAATCATGCCACAAATCTCGTGTTGACACGGCAGACATAGCCAGGACACCAACAGTATTCAGTATGAACTTATGAAAAGAATTGCATCGTTCCACCACTGCGTAACGGTCGTTGGGGATCCAGATCAGTCTAGTGAGCTATGACACATTTTTCACATGACTTACATTTCACCACCCGTCCTCAAGTTTATGGGTGGCGATCTGCAGATATAACAAATCTCCAGAACATGGAACGAGGTATTACGATCCGGAACGTCTTTTGCTTATGGTCGTTGATCTCTCATCTTCCTTGGAAACATCAAGATTTTCCCGCTACTTCCCAGATTCTTCTTGAAGATAATTATCGTTCAACTGCCTCAATTCTGGCGGTGAGCTTGGCTATCATCTCCAAAGGTGTGTCGACATGCCACAATTATTTACCTTTCGTTCATACCTATCTGCTATGCAGACAAGTCCCGCATCTCGAAATCTCTCCGAACGTCACATCCGGCGGGGATCAGCCCTGTGTTGCAGTCCTTTGGCTCTGACTGCAACGAAGCTATATTTATGGCCACTGAGATCAAACGCCTCGTCGCCGCTAGCGGGGGCATGTTCAAGTGGAGTGATTTTGCAATCCTTCGTGCGTGTTTTGTGCCAAAGCCCCAAATTTCTACATGATTGATCACCTGCATCACAGTACGTTTCAATGCACTGTCTCGGGTAATAGAGTCAGCATTGCAAAAGGAGGGCATACCCAACAGAGTCCTAGGAGGACATAAATTCTTCGAGCGAATGGAGGTATGCATTTTCTTTGACCATTGGGCGATATGACTTTACACCTACGGCTTTTAGGTAAAAGATCTCCTCGCTTATCTGCAAGTAGTCGACAACTCGTTGTTCGTGCCAGCCTTCATGCGTGTCATCAATGTCCCCCCTCGAGGTATAGGCAAGAAGGTGGGTGCTTAGAAGCATTCACCATGTTCTTGTATAACATCCACATGGCTCTACATATCGCAGTCTGTTGCAGAGATTGTCGGGCGTGCCGAGAAGGCCAAGTGTTCGCCCCTTGAAATCGTGGAACAAATTCATGACAGCAAGATCCCAGACATCAAGCCGCCTGTCAAGCGTAAGATTGTGTCCTTTGTCAGGACTATACGCAGTCTCCGCAAATATGACAATGAGGTAGAGCCACCTTCCTGGTCTGATTCCTTCTGGGCTTATGTTGTTGGCCTGTGACAGCGAGAATCGCCCCCCGATCTAATTCGTCGCCTTCTTGATCTGACTGAATACGAACAGTACCTCCAGAAGACGGAAGACTGGGCGAGCCGATGGGAAAATGTTCAGGAATTGATCAATTTTGCTAGCCAAACTCATGAAAGCCTCAGCACGAACATAGACTTCGACCAGCTACTACCACAATCGCACGACACAGACGATGATTCAAGAGACGAACTGGAGCATGAAGGTTTTGTCATGGTAAACAAGAGTGCGAAGGCCAAAGGCAAAGAGAAGGCACCAGACTTACCAATGTATGTTTGGTTTTAGTTCTCTTTGTGGCGTCTGCATTGATTTATCTACTAACTTGTTGTAGAGAGACCCCCCTTCGAGCATTCCTTCAGGCTTCAATGCTATCGACAGACACTGAAGAAACAGACGATGATTCAAATGAGGTGAAGCAAGATCAATAGTCACGGAGAATCCGCTCTAACATGACGAACAGAAAGTGACCATATCCACTTGCCACTCGGCGAAGGGATTGGAGTGGCCAGTGGTCATGGTACCTGGTGGTAAGTTCTGCGATCTTGTCTTGAAATCCTCGCAGCTGAACAGCTCGCAGTCGAAAGCCATATTTTTCCGTTCTACCGATCGGAAGACGCGGAAGAAGAAAGGCGAGTTTTATCGGATGCTTGGACGTCTGCGTACTGACAGTGCAATCAAACAAAATTGTAGACGCCTTCTCTACGTGGCTTGTACACGGGCGCAAAGTCTTCTATATCTGCAACATACAACTGGCCGTGGCGTCGCAGGGGACAATCAGCCAAGGGAACTTTCGCCCTTTATTTCAGCTGTCACGGCAGATAATTGGGTACGACGAACGTCTTTGTGTTGTTGTAACCATCACTAATAATGTTGTCAGAATCTATTTTCGTCCCGTCCACCAAAGTTATCGGTCACTGACCTTGATGCGATAGCAACAGTTTTGGGCAGACCATGCCCTGATCAGAGCGAAGTCCGAAAACGTATGCTCGAGTGGTAAGCTTGTCAGCCTCTAGATTGAATTCCTCTGATGCTGTCACAAGGGAGCGTACCGGGGCGCAGACCCGCCAAGCAGAAGCGAAGTTGGATTTTAATATTGCTCGACCATGGCCTCGCACAGAACCTCCAGCCTCAGCGGCCTTCACAAGTACCACGGTATTTTTTGGCACGTCACGATCACTTCTGATCCGAACTTCTACAGCTTCGAGGAGTATTCTTGTGCCAGCGAATTCAACACTTACGAATCAGAATCCAAGTACCGAGTCGAAACCTCCTAGTACGAAAATGAAACCACCCAGTACGAAATCGAAACCATCAAGCACCAAGTCGGAACCATCAATCATTAACGTGGGACCACCACGACGAGGCTCCGCATCAGCGCTCGCGAAGGAATATGTCCCTACGAACTCGTCTGACCGGACCGCCTCACGATCATGGCCCACCAAACCGACCTCCGCAAATGATGGGTTTCTCCCCAGCTTCCCAAAACCTTTGCCGAGTGTCAGTTCAGCACCGGAGCTCCCTGTAGGCAGCACAACTGGCCTCGTCAATGGAAGCAAGCGAAGGCTAGGAATGGGACGGCCTGTGATTGAATATCCTAACAAGAAATTCAAAACGCCTGTTTGATTACGTAGTATCTGAGGTTTACAACGCATACTCGACACTGATGTAACAGATGTTATCATGAAATCGATACACGCACGACTATTTTTTTCTCTTGGCCCTTTCATCGAAAAGCGACGCAACTCAACTAATCGGACCTGAATAAGGGATCGCATTTTAGAAACCAGTTCAAGGGTGAAACTATGTGAAAGAATCAGGAGTCGGAAAGGTATCCACATCCTCGGAGAGGGATTGGTAGTCTAACATGCTTTTGACTAACAGCCCGGAGGCCCATCATAGAAAAGATAATAATGGGAGTCGAATACACACCTAGCATGAACACCCGCCCAAACATTAGGAATACGGATATGCAAAGACCCGTCTGTCCTTAGTCGATAGATGTATCGCACATCAAATGGCCATTGCGATGCAGACGATGAACAATGAGCAGGCAAGGACTGCAATTGAGCTGGCCGTCGGGGAGAGGTCAGAAGGTTTTCTTCTATCTTGAAACTCCGGAGTCGGAGCTCGAATCCACCTACTCAGCGTTCTTCATAAGACCGAGTGAGGAAACTCTTCTAGTTGGTGTTTTGAACATCGTCCTGTTCTAGCGAGCACTGCTCCAGCCTTTTGGTGTCTTGTAACCACACAAGCTTGTTTTCTATGCATATATTCGTCCTTGTTGGGCTTATGGGCTGTCCATCCGCTTCGTCTACACTGTGTTTTTCAAGTTGCCATCCAGGGTATCACTTTGCCTCGTGGTTTCCGTGAGGCAACCGAATCGCTATGTGACCACACGCTTACTCACTTCCGTTCTATGGACTCATGATATATATGACTGATATCTTATTTGGATGTGGCCACTGGGTTGTGATTCCTCCATGCCTTCGGTCGTCTTACACTCAAGCTCTTCTCACAAGACTCGTGTTTACTAGCGATAAGGCGGAGAGCTTGATGCAAGGTATTTCACAACGATATATGTGCAGGATCGCTCACCATTGATTGTACCAAGATAGCATATCAGCTTCGGACCTTTAAAGTGCTCCAATTTCAGCAAGTCACCCTTGTCCGCTACACGCCATCTGGAAACAAACTCTCGCCTCGACCATGCCTGCAGGCTCCCACAACGTCAAAGACGACGACGACTACTTGCATTCCTGGGAAGCCTTCGACAGAGTATTTGCCACCCAGCCTGTGCCTCCAGGAAACCTTACACCTAGTCAACCTCCAGACGCTCAGTCCTATTCCCGCGGCATACAGACTCGTCCAATGGCGCCTGAACCATTCTCCACTCCCCACCACTCCCATGCCTCTACGAGTACTGCTGGACCTTCGACGCCTCCCGATTCTGATTCCTTAGATCGCATTTGGAGTGAAGTCAGGAAGAACAAGGAACGTGCAATGGCCGTCTCGCCTTCGAAAATCAAATCCCTCGAGGTATGGTCTGCAAGCGACCATTCATCACCAGCCATACCATCCTCCCCTCCTGCGGATCACAGGCCGCATTTGAAAAGGCGGAAGTCGTGAGTGTTTTACTTCGATTCGTCGCAGACGAGATTAAGAGCCTGGGTTCGTATTAGTGTAACTTTCAAAGAGTCTCAAGATGGTCGCAAAGTACAATATCTCTATGTCTTAACTCTATTACACATCTCTATCTCACGTATCTCCGTCAGGTCATGGCCGTCTTCGACCTTCCTGGCGTCAAAAAGCAAGATATGCACGTCAGTTACCAGGGTAAATGCCTAGTTGTGACATGGCAAACCGTCAAGGTCACGGAGCGAATGGAAGAGGGTACGGTGGTGCGAGATCGAGAACAGAAGAAATTCAGCAGAACAATCCCTCTTCCGGAGGGCACGAAGGTGAGCCACCTTCATCGGATGTGTGTCAGATTCTTGATTCTCAAAACCTTCGATAGTTTGAAGAAGTCCGGGCTTCAAAAGATCAACAGCGTCTCATGCTCACCTATCCGAACATGCGTGCCGTACGCACAAAGCCCAGGCCCGTCGACGGATCATGAACGTGCCAGACGACCGGGAGGACCCTGTGTTGCGTGTGCCAGTTTTGAGTCCCATTCACTTGGTTGTTATTTGTATTGTGTGTAAGAGCATTGACCCTTATGGTTGCGAACAATGTTGTACTTGTAGCATGAAAGCCTTGGTGCTACAGCATGTACGGCTCACTTGTATTTAAATACATGGAGAAGTCCGATCGAGACAGCAACGCTGACAGGTCAGTGTATCCTAAAGAGCTTCCAAGGTCGCAGGCGATGTATCGTAGAAAAGTCAGGTAACAAGTCTCCGCTGCTTAGGTTCGACCATCGTAGTAGTAACGGTTCGCGCAGTCTCTCTGAGGAGGCCCATGAAGGAAGTCAATTGAAGGAACGGCTTCTCTGGGGCGCGTGTTCGAGGGCTGTTCTTCATCACTGGATTGTTGAAAGAACTGTGCTGATTGGAGGGACCTGAAGGTAAACAGGTGGGCTCATATGGATACGGGGATGGATGTCGGTTGTTAACAAGGGGGTCAGCATTCGTCGATATCGGGGCTGGTGAGGAGTTCGCATGCAGGGTACTCTCATTGTTTTCAAGGGCCAATTTTGGATTGACCCGTATGCTAATGGGTACATATACCATGTCAACGACAGTATCAGCATTCGCAAAGAGAAAATGTGACATCAGACCTCGATGAGTGTCGTTTGTTCTTCAAAGCTTCCTCGTGGGCAGTCAAAGAGACCAAGAGGAGAGGAGGGTAATGAGTCTGTTGCGAGCGCGAAGTGACAGGCAGATGAGGCTTGCGAGAGACACCCTGATCCGTGTTGTGAAATGGCAGGGCTGTCCGGTAGCGATCTATCGCTCTTCTAGTCCCCGAGTGTTTCGCAAGAGGCTTGGTGCTATGTAGGCGGCCTATAGAGGTGCCCCCAGAAACGAAACGAGCCGAGGGCAAATCGGTTGCATGCTTTCGAGGGTCTACAAGACATGATTTTCGCTTTCGAATACCTCCTGGTGGTGAGACGGGTACAAAAGACAAAGGTCGCCGACCAGTCGTTGACGCAGAATCTGAATCCTGCACAGAGTCGGACTGAGGCAATTCGACGTGAGAGTACACAGCAGCCTGCAGCAAGCGTTGGGCCAGGGGCTTCCCGAGGCGTTTCTGATTCTTCCGAGGCGGTCGCATCCTGTCGGCAGAAGCAGAGGCTGAGGGGGACAAGACTGGAAGACCATCAGAATGCATATAGTCGCGACCAGTTGGTGCCCGGGCTGTTGCAAGGGTTTTGTGTCGACCATATCGCTTTGCGGTACGACCCCTGGCAGACTGGTTGAGGAAGCTATTAACGGTGAGTATTGGTGCACTGATTGGGTTCGAGCTCCGATCGTCTTCGTGTATGTCAGGGACGCAGTGTTCGCTATCTTCAGCATGAGGAAATGCTGATGAGGTGGTTGTATGCGCAACGTCAACGGAGAAAATTGGTCGCGGGTTACCCAATAATTCTATATGCGAGCTTGGCGAGGGAGACGGACTGAATTTGAGGGAATGGTCAAGCGTTCTCTCTTGAAAACCAGGTCGCTTTCTTTTCCTATTGACCTATTTGGATGTAAGGCACAATAAAAATACCTGGCAGGATATATCTTCAACAGTGGAACTTACAATGACGTTAACAGCTTCCACCGGCTCCACATGCCCTTCCAACGCCATTTGAATCGTATATGTATCTGGTGGTTGAGACAAGTCGGCACGGTACTGGCACGGCATGACATTGCCTTCGGACCTTGCCGTTTCGGAAACACCCGGGATACCAGCCTTCGTCCGCAGAAATCTGACGAAATCATCGTGGTGCTAAGATGGTGTGCACTGTATATTGCTAGCAACGCTCACTCATATTTGTACGCAGGTTGAGCTGCAGATCTTCTGTCAGAACCACCCAAGACCCTCCTACTAGGCAACACACACAACATATTCTGCTACGCATTTACCCGCAAGGCAGATAGACCAACGAAACGTCCTGCTCACTTAGGCAGCGCGGCCAACTCGGCTTTCAGCTTCTTCAGGACGTCCACAGCAGCCGCGATCTCCCTATCCAGCTCCTCCGTCTTGGGAGTCTGACCCTTCAGTTCTCGAACCACAGTCGCCTGTTCCGCCACCTTCGCCTCCCACGCCAGCACCTCCGCAGACTTTGAGCCTTCGTCCTTCGCAGCAGGGGTAGTCTTCTGTGCTGCCTTCTTCGCCGCGGCGGCCTTGCGCTTTGACATGGCGGGCGCAACGTGCGTCGCGTCTGCGCTCGGCTCCGCCATCACGGCGGGCTTCGACCCGGCGAACTTGTCCCTCCACACGTCGGCCATCTTCTCGTCGATTTTCTTGAACAAGTGCTCGGGCTTGCCGATGTGGTGGCCGGGGAGGATGTCGACGGAGAAGACGGGGGGCACCGCGCGTGGGGGCGCATTGAGCTGGAAGAGAATGGCTTCGGAGGTGGCGGGCATGAAGGGGTAGATGAGGACGGAGAGGACGTAGATGAGGTTGGCGGCCCGCGTGACAACCTGCGCGCAGCGTGTGGGGTTCTCTACCATCAAGGCCTTGTTCAGACCTGATGCTTGGAGGTATAGATTGCCTCTGGCGGAAAGCTGCATGACGATCTGCAGGCCGAGGCGCAACTTGACGGCGTCCATGGCTTCTGTGTAGTCTTTGATGAGACTGTTCACATCCGACACGAATTCCGCATCTATTTCGTCGTTAGGCGAGAGGGGCCCTGGGACGTCTGAGCCATCGGGAATAACGCCGTCATATTGAGATGAGATAAATTTGAGAGCGCGATTAACGAAGTTTCCGAAGCTGATGCAAATCATAAGCAATGCTTTCGACAGAGAACATAGAAGAGGGAAACTCACTTGTTTAGCAGGATATTGTTGTTTGCTGCGATACAATCTGCCCAGGAGAACATAGCGTCTGCAGTTTCAGGTCTTGTCGAAAGTAGGTAATACCGCCAGACCGACGCTGGTAAGCCTGTCTCCTTCGCTGCGGGCCCAAAAACTCCGCGATTGTGGCTTTTTGAGAACTTTCCGCCTTCGTAATTAAGGTATTCTGTTTGTGCAAAGACAGGGCGTTGTGAGCTGACAAGAAAGAACCGATGTGCAGAGGGTATACCTGTAGTGGATAGATGGTGAAGCTTCGTCCAATCCCGCCCATCACCAATTTGAATCGACGGGAAGAAAATCGTGTGGAAGTACACGTTGTCTTTGCCCATGAACTGATATAGACGGACGTTCTTGGGGTTGAACCACCACTGCTTCCAATCTGGCGTCAAGTTGGAGGTGATGCTTGGATAACCGATACACGCGTCAAACTAAGCCCGGGTTAGTCGCTGAAGTTCTGAAAAATTAGCGAACGAAGGCATACCCAAACATCTAGAGAGAGATCAATATAACTTGAGTTATCCCATATACAACGTATGCATCGAGCGACGTACACAAGACTTTCCCCCGCATTCCCTGGTCGTCCTCTCCTTCTTTGATGGGGACGGGCACACCCCACTGGAGATCTCTCGTGACGGGGCTTGGTCTGAGTCCGGCCCTCAAACGATCGTCGACCAACTCCCCATCACTGTTGATCACTGAGTTCGGCGACCACTTTCCTGCCTTGAAGGATTGCTTGATCCACTCCTCTGTGCGCGACTGGATCGTGTCTAACTTGACGTACATGTGAGCGGAAGATCTAGGGACAACTTTGTGTGTCTTGTCGATGAGGCACCGAGGTTTCACCAGCTCTATGGCATCTAGAGTGCGGCTGCAAGCGTCGCATTGGTCACCCCGTGCATCCTTCAAGAAAGGTCAGTGACGAATTTTGTGAGTATTGAATGACTTACGTCGGAATGACAGTGCGGACATATTCCTTCGACGAAACGATCTGCGAGGAACCTTGCGCCTTGATGAGATTACCATACCCCAAATATTGAAGCACCCACTTTTGACAGCCTTCGCAGTAAGTCTGTTCCTTGGTCTGCTTTTCTAGTAGGCTATGGTCTGCCAAATTCAAGTATATTTCTTGGCAGATCCTGTTTTCTCCCGTTTAGGTGTACGGTCACCGTAGTCAATGGTGGACGTACTCGGTGTGATGCGGTGTAGACGTGCGGCCGAAGTAATCAAAACTTGAGAGCGAAAGATAAACGACCCAGGTGCGACATAAATAGGCAGAGATAATCTCACCCGATGTTGAACCACTTGTAAGTCTCTGCGTGAAGTTCGTGATATTTGTCGCACAGCTCCCGTGGAGTGATGCCTTCTTTCAATGCCTGCGTCTCCGTAGCCGTTCCATACTCATCCGTTCCGCATACATAGAGGGTCCTCCGATTTTGTGTCCCTGCAGATGAATTGCGTTCGATCACAAAAAACAAGGAAGGGGTAGTGCCGCCCACTCACGAGAGTATCTGTCGTTTTTGAATGTGTTCAGTACTCGGAGGCGATGAGCTCTAAGCTTATCACGTACCGACTGTATACGTCGGCGCTCAGAGTGCTCCCAATGATATTTCCTAAAATCAATGATCAAATTTCAAGAGCACCAGATCGACGGGGAAAGCGTACCGAGGTGGGGAACATTGTTGCAGTAAGGAAGGGCGGATGTGATGAGGATATTGGTCTCGCCATCCTTCGGCAGGCTTCACAGGCACCGTGCACACGAGACGATCAGGATGAAGATGCAGCTGGTGCTTTGAAATGACATACACGACATTCTGGCCGGGATCTGGAATTGCTCTGAGCAAACCGTCTGCAGAACGTATTTTCTGGGCCATGGTGGCGAGGAGCCTCGGGAGGATGGGTTTGAAGCGGGATCTATGATACAGGGAGAGAGCGGAGAACTGGTGGCGAAGCAGGATGACGGATTTCTGAATAAGTTAGGATCGATGTGACTCGAGCTGCTCTATCAGCCCGAGGTGAGCCTATTCAGGAGGACGGCCCAAATACAGCGCAAACAACACGCCCGTCCAGACACCCCCCCGCCCGCCTCGCTTGCTTTCTTACGTCGTCCACAAGTCATGGGTCCCCGTTCATGGCTTCGGTGAGCACAGCATATATCCTCTTCTCGTACATCTTCCCTCGCTCATGCTCGTATCTGCAGACGCTCGGCTACGAAGGCGTTTAGCCAGCACCGTGACGTCTTCGCGGCTGACGCGTCGGCCAATCCAGAATTCACTGTGCGTGTATATAGTATATCGCAAATTCGAGCCCTTGCCAAATGGTCGTAGCTTCGGGCGGTCCTGCTAGGCCTGCTCATCGGGTGCCTGTTATGTTTCACGAACCTGTACTTCGGGCTGCAGACGGGATGGATTAGCATGTGAGTCTCATCGCCTTCGGTACCAGGGCGTTGTCTTATGGACACATCATCTCAAAGGATGTCTCTGCAGTCGGCGTTGATTGGCTTCCTCCTAGCCCGCCTTTGGCCGACGCCTATGACCCCTCAGGAGAATGTCGTCGTGCAAACAACTGCGGTGGCGACAGGGACGGTCAGCAGGTTTACTTTCGGCGATAATGTACAAGGCTGAGCTTCCTCTATGAGCAGATGCCTTTAGCAGCAGGATTCGTCGGTATCATACCTGCTCTAGGACTACTTGACAAGGAGAGAGACGGCACGCTCCCCGTAAATTTATCTTGGTTCGGTGCCATTGGCTGGTCATGCGCCGTCGCATACTTTGGGTGTGGACAGATCTCATCCTGCATGGTATTCATACACTGAGGCTTCACCTCCCCAGAGTCTTCATGTCACCGCCGATTCGCAAACAAGTGGTCTGTGCATGTGTCATATGCAGCACGAAGGCATGAACACTAATCCTTAGATTCGACACAGATCATCGAAGAGCAGCTTGCGTTCCCATCAGGGACGGCTACTGCACAGTTGATATCCGTGCTTCACAAGGTCCCACCTCCCGACACCGGCTTGCGACGTCGCACGGGCTACAGCGAACTCAGGGCTGAGGAAGATGCAGAACAGCCGATCCCCGATACGCCACGAACCAGCGCTTCCGACATCCCCACGGACGACATGGCTGAGACAGTCAAAAGTGAGGGATGGGCGGCATTGTCTTGGAGTTTCCTGGCTTCTGGCTGTCTTACGGTTAGTGTCATCGTCTCAGCCTCTCCCATCAACGATTGACTGGCCATGCAGCTTGTGGCTTATTTCTTCCCTGTTGTGTTTGCAATACCTATATTTGGTACCTATGTAGCTCAGCATTGGTTGTGGACATTCACTCCTAGCTTGTCTTATGTGGGTCAAGGTTCGTTCATCACAAATCTCTGGAAATCCGCACGCTCATTGAAATTCACAGGGATTATAATGGGTTTCCCAACTACTTTGAGCATGAATTTGGTATGTTGTTTCAGGATCGGCTCCCGTACATTGCTCATAAACAAACAGGGCATGTTAGTGGGTTGGGGAATTTTATCACCCATATCTCGAAATTTCGGTTGGGCACCCGGCCCTGTCGGCGACATGACGACTGGCGCTCGTGGCTGGATTCTTTGGACATCACTAGCAATTATGTGTTCCGACAGCGTGGTATCGCTCGTCCCCGTGATGTGGGAATCGGCGCAGAAGATTGTCCGCGGTCGGAATGCGCCCATGCTGCAGGGCGATAGCGATCGTGACAAGGACGACAATGAGTTCGAGACAGAAGACCGGCTGGTGTCTAACCGCTGGGTCCTTTGGGGCTTGAGCGGGAGCGTGTTCGTCGGTATTGTGATCGTATGGTTTGTATTTGGAGATGAGGGTATCAAACCCTGGGCCACGTTTGTTGGGTTCCTGATGGGAGCGTTGTTGAGTATATTAGGGTTCGTGAGGATCCTTAAGTCCCCTGTGAGATTTCGTCTGATTGCTCACTTTTTCTCTGAAGTGTCCGTGCTCTTGGCGAAACGGACCTTAATCCCGTTAGTGGTCTGGGCAAGATCAGCCAACTGTTGTTTGCCATCATACAGCCAGGAAATGTTGTGGCGAATATCATTGCCGGCGGTGTGGCGGAAGCAGGTGCACAACAGTATGTCGATAATGGACAGATGTCGTATTGTGTCAATATTGATCTTGGACAGAGCTGGAGATCTCATGCAAGACCTCAAGACTGGGCATCTCATCCAGGCCTCGCCTAGGGCGCAATTTTACGGGCAGATCATTGGTTCAACTTTGTCGATCTTCGTGACTGTCACCGCATACACGCTGTACAATAAGGCGTATACCATACCTGGGCCTTCGTTCCCTGCACCTACTGCCTATGTATGGCTTGGTCTGGCGCGATTGCTACGTAGGTCTTTACTTTGCAGGAGCATCTGAGACGGTTTGTTGATGTATGCGTCTACCAGGCGACGGGCAGCTGCCAGCGAAGAGCGGCGTCTTCATGCTTTCGTTCGCCATCATCTTCGGTCTTGTGTCTGCTTTCAAGACCGTAGCCCAACGCCGGCAGTTGTGGTATGCGAAATGGATACCCTCCGGCGTCGCCTTCGCCATCGGATTCCTCAACACGCCATCTTTTTCCCTTGCGCGTCTTGTCGGCGGCATCGTCGAGTACGTGTACCACACGAGGGTGGCTAACTCGGGGAGCAGCGACATCCGCTTGATTGTCATAGCTAGCGGATTCGTATTGGGCGAGGGCGTGGTGAGCATTGTGACCTTGATACTGCGGACGTTCGGTGTCGGCGCCGCGAGCTGTTGGGGGTGCGATTCTGGGATGTGTGGAGGATGCCCATCATAGACTTTTTTTATGCTATGCAATATTCGATCTGTATGTTTTGTATACTAGACCCCATTAGACCGCGGTGGACAGCTATAATACTTAGATCGCAGGGTTTGGAGCTGCGTGCTGAGAATAGACGTGAGACGTACACGTTGATTGTCAACGTGTCCACCAGCTTGCTCTGACTTGCTCTGACGCACGGGTGACGGCGCCTTGATCATAATGTTCGAGAGTTTTCCAAAACCATCTCCGCACCACTCTCACTCTACATAGAAAGTGTTCTAAGCCCCTGCGAGTCGCTAGCTCGACGACAACGGCTTAAGGAAAATGTCGAAAGTCGCTCTTGACAGCATCCAAGCTCTCACATTCTACAATGACGCCGTGACTACGTCAAGGCGGGGATCCGCTCTTCCTCAGCTTGTGTGCGTAGGGAAGGCCTGCGACCTCTTCACCCCCGATGTTGTACGGTGCCTCAATGTTGGCGGGCGGGGCAGTGAAGTCGACTGGAAGGTGCGTTGTCGCGGCTCTTCACTGCGTTGATTTACTTCGGCTGCATCTGGCTTACAGTGTGAGGCGGATCTTCCTGAGAGGCTGCGGTTTGGGAGGGTGCAAGTTTCTTGTGAAGGCTGGTCTGGTCCAGGAGACTCTAATATCCTCAAAGGTGGTGTCGAGATTTCAAGTCTCTATCACCCTGGACTGACCTACATATTTTTGAAGGCTCCTGCTCCCTCGAGTATCGCCTCCTCGAGATCTCGAAAAACTTATCTAACGACGGACGTGGGCCCCGAATTGGCAGTTGGTTGACTGGTGTGGTCTCTCTGTCTATCATACATCGACGGCGAACTCAACGCTGTGGCTCGCAGTGGACAACTTCCTCACCGTGGCGTTCTACGCCATTTTCATCTGTGTTCTCTACATCATTTTGAAGCCTTGCCTGAGCAACTACTTCTCATTAGGCTCGTGGACAAGTCGACGTCCAGGTCCACCGCCACCGTCGGGTCATGGCTGGATGCCGTTTAACTCCCGTCCTCACGACAATCCTCCGCCCCCATACAGCAAATATTTGACTAACTCCTCGCCGTCGGACCCTGTTACTCGAGACGGCCCAGGCTTTTGGACTGGCATGGCGCTCGGCGGTCTGGGTACATATATGCTCAATAACCGAACAAGGCGAGGTGAACCAAGACAGTATGATTGGGAGCGCGAACGATTTGTAGGAAACAGACCGTCATATAGCACTCCTCAACCATCCGGCATGCGGCCTTCGAGGTCCTATGAGGATCGTGGAGAAGGATCGTCGAATCTCGGCTCCATAAGACGAAGCACAGGCTATGGAGGATCGAACGTAAGATGATGCCTGGAGGATTTTTGCGGACATTGGTCGGGATTTTCGATGTGAGATTTCGTTTATCCTGAATTACGGACTTTTCTAATCACACATCCATGCAGTTAGCCAGTTCCTTGTGACCTTGTGACCAAGTACATAGCACATGCAATTCTACGGCTCATCCTACCATAATCATCCGGACGATTTGCTCCTGTCGCTTTCGGTTCGCTCTCGGTGTACTTGACCATCAAGTAGTCCGAAATGGTAAGTATTTCTTACGGAAATTTATCGGCGTCTGTTTTAGATCACAAGAACTGTGGTGGTTCGTACTCTTCATGCGTATGAAATTTGCCGCGGCTCCTCACCGAAATTACACAGAACGCGCATGAAGTCTGCCACGATGTTCGTGAACGGAGGAACCCGATTGCGTGTCTTGGCTTCCTCGGGCACTCTTGCAAAGACGGCAACACGACCATCAGTCCGAGAGTAGCCCAGAAGGATGTCAATTTTGCGGCGCATCACCTCTTCGCTCTGGTTGAGCGATCGAGCATGTGACGCTCTCTGTTAGATGTGCAGGGTGTATATCGGGATATAGGCGGGGTGGAATCCGTAATACACCGCTCTGAGCATAAATACGCAGGGCGGGGAGCGATGTTTTGGACACGAAGACCACCTTTCGCCCTTACCGACATGATGAAGTCTTTGGTTTCCGTCGCTGTCGCTCTCGCGTTGAGTATGCCTGCTCTCTCAGTCTCCGTTTGGGGACAGTGCGGGGTGCGTTTTGTCCGTTTTCGTGTATGCCAATGGCTAATCAGAATCTGTGTAGGGTCTGGAATACTCTGGATCCGCCGCCTGCGACGCCGGTTCTGCTTGCGTCACCTTGAACGAACGTTAGAAAACCGTTTGCTTGCTCGAGAAGCCTGTCTCTGACGTCCGTGCCATACAGACTACTCGCAATGCCAACACAGCTCGACCTCGACACCCAGCTCACCGTCCACCACAAGTTCGGCACCTTCTTCTGCGGACAGCGTCTGCTCTGGGTCGCGCACTAAGTTTGCGTACTTCGGCGTCAACGAGTCTGGCGCTGAATTTGGAAATACTGTCATCCCGGGGACCCTGGGCAAAGACTATACCTGGCCTTCCCCTAGCAGTGTCGATGTACGCAATTTCTCAGGCTTGTTTGGAGCACAAGGGTGGGAACTGACTGGGTGTATCTGTAGTACTTCATAAGTGCAGGGTTCAACACATTCCGCATTCCGTTCCTGATGGAACGGCTGAGCCCTCCTGCGACTGGTTTGACTGGATCCTTCAACTCCACCTATCTGAGTGGTTTGAAAACGGTAGCGTCCTCGTTTTCAGCTTTGAATGCAGCACTGTACTCACAATCTCACCTCAGATCGTCAGTTATATTACCAGCAAGGGGGGATTTGCACTTGTAGATCGTAAGAGTATTTCTGCACGTTCAGATTTTCTCACCGATTCAAATTTCTTTCTCTAGCTCACAACTTCATGATCTACAATGGTGCTGCCATTTCAAGCACTTCTGCGTGAGTAAATCTTTAGCCAATTTTATCGGCTTGATCTTGACCATAGCAATCTTAGATTCCAAACTTGTTCGTACATGTCTTATTTCATACGAATGCATCTTTGATTGATGCCGTTGTGAGATAGGGTGGACAAACCTTAGTAACGAATTCGTGAGGTTGTTTATGACATACATATATGCCGTTATATTAACAATCATGCTAGAAATCCAATGACCATGTCATCTTCGGTGGGCCACTTTCCTTCTTCATGATTTATCAGTTGACGGAATCTACTGGCTCAAGACCTCATGAACGAGCCCCATGATATACCCGCCTCAACCGTCTTTAACTTAGTAAGCGCCTTCGTTCGTCTGGCAGCCACCGGTCTCATGACTTCGCTCAGATGCAAGCTGCTGTTAATGGTGTCCGATCTACTGGGGCTGGTAACCTGATCCTTGTAGAAGGTACTAGTTGGACTGGTGCATGGAGTGGGTCATTTCCCCACGCATACCAGGAACAGCTGACCCATCGCATATAGCTTGGACCACATCTGGTAACAGCGATGTTTTCGGTGCCATCCATGACCCCTTGAACAACATAGCTATCGGTACGTACCTTGGCTTTCCGTATATCTACAGTTTCACCTCAAGGTTATGCAGAAATGCATCAGTACCTGGACTTCGATGGCTCAGGCACATCCGCCACTTGTGTTTCCAGCACCATTGGCGCCGAACGCCTTGCCGCCGCGACCTCGTGGCTCCAGGCTAATAACCTCAAAGGCTTCCTAGGCGAAATAGGTGCTGGTTCAAATGGTTCGTATTTGCTAGACGACTTTAGGAGTTGTATTGACATGGATGTGCTTTGTGATCAGCTGACTGCATCTCAGCTGTCCAAGGTGCGTTGTGTTCGATGCAGCAGAGCGGCGTCTGGCTCGGTGCTCTCTGGTGGGCTGCTGGGCCTTGGTGGGGAGATGTAAGTAGCATCATTCTAAACTCACGACAGAGCTTACCTACCGTTGATCAGTATTATCAATCGATCGAGCCTCCAAGCGGCCCGGCTATCGCACAGATCCTGCCTCAAGCTCTGGAGCCATTCTTGTAGATGACAACGACGTGTTGTTTGCGCATATATTATGATTTTTTCGGCCAATAATACGGTCCTTGTGTGAACGGTGACAAGCGCTGTTCACGAAACATCATCAAAGTTAATAACCGCTCACCGACCATGTGAAGGCTCAAGCGCTCAAGCTCAAGACGTCTTATTTTTGTTATCCTGGGGCAGATTCTTCCCTAATTTGGCACCGTGCCTGTCTTTGACGGAAGATCTACGGAACTACTCAGGTGGCGGGCCAGCGCCCTCCAACTTGGAGACCCATTACCTGAATGAACTAAAACTGAATGATGCACGCCCATGCATGACAGCCAAATCGTTCAGGGAAAGTAAGACCTGCGCGCCCGAGCTAACCCACCCCAGGTCTCCATCATGACAGGTCTGTGGGTTAAACAGCCCGTGCGCGCTCCTGCATTCTAAATGTGGGAGGAGTGTGAATGGGGTCGGATGACACTCCCGTAACTCATGACCGCAGAACCTCCATTTCGACGGATCTAGAGGTGTATATAATGGCGCAGAACACTTTCTGCACGGCCTATTGTCCCTATCTCATCCGTGACGATTCACTGTCTTACTGATCGATTGACCATGGCAGGGGGCGCAGATATGGGTAACTCTGGACTCGCTTCAAAACACAGAAGAGCCCTTGCTGGCCAGTCTGGCTGGGTAAGTAAAGTCTAGGACACGGTCAAAATGAAGACAGGTCGGCAGCAGTCTTAACACTCTTCTTCCCAGGCGGGGCTTGTTCACAACCGAAGAGTCTTCGCTATAGCTATATTTGCTTCCCTCGGTGGATTGTAAGTCTTCGATCTGGTCAAATCTCGGAAAGATTACTTACATTGTAGTTAGACTATATGGTTCGCCCCAGCCGTCATATTGTTTCTTCGTCCTTGACAATGTATTGTTATCAATAAAGGATACAATCAGGGCGTGTTCTCCGGTGTATTGGGGTGATTCTTTTCGTCTCATCTCTGTGGTAATGATGATTTAACCCTTGCGAAAGAATGTACACATTCGACCAGAGAATGGCCTCCGCGGTCCTTCACACCGGTACGAAAGGCTGGCTCGTCTCCATCCTCGAACTAGGGGCTTGGTTCGGCGTGCTGGTCACAGGCTATCTTGCCGACAAGCTCTCGAGAAAGTACACTATCGTTCTCGGTGCGTCCCTTCCTCGACTTCACGATTCCCATCAGTCACTGAGGATCTCTGTGCCGCTACTACAAAGCTGTATGTGTTTTCTGCATCGGTGTCATCGTTCAAACAGCGGCATTCAAACCGTCATCAATATATGGAGGTGCGTTTGTCGTGTTGATTGCCCCTTGGACCAAGAATAATTCCTCATGCATGTACCACTCAGGGCGCTTCGTGACTGGCATGGGTGTTGGCTCTCTCAGTATGGCCGTACCTCTCTATAAGTGAGTTTGCAACGTAGACTGTACGGGTGAGGGATAGCTTCGACCTTGCCACAGTGCAGAGCTCGCGCCGCCAGAGGTCCGCGGAAGTCTTGTCGCCTTGCAACAACTGGCGATCACCTTTGGTATCATGATATCCTTCTGGATTGATTACGGCACGAATTACATCGGCGGCACTGGCGCAACGCAGAGCGAGGCAGCGTGGCGCATTCCCATCGCGCTCCAATTGGTTCCTGCGATAATTCTGGGATGTGGTATTCTTTTCATGCCATTTTCGCCCAGGTACGGCCGCACAATTCTCGATCGAGAACTAGATACCGATCGCGTTGATTTCCTCGCACTCAGGTGGCTTATCAACAAAGGTCGTGAAGATGAGGCTCTAGAAGTTCTCAGCCGAGCAAGGAACCTCCCTGCGGACGACGACCTTGTGCAAATCGAATTCCTGTTAGTATTATCATTTCGACTGCAGTTCATGAACTCATGGTCGATGGAATGACGCAGTGAAATCAAGGCCCAACATTTGTTCGAGCAGGAGATCTCCGCAATTAAGTACCCGCATTGGCAGGACGGCTCGTTCTCGTCCAACTTCAAGCTCGGCTGTTACGATTATCTGAGTCTGCTCAGAACCAAAAGTATGTTGTTCAGCCATGCCTGTCTTCGCAAGATATCTGAGATTTCACGCTTCTCCTCCGCTCAGCTTTGTTCTACCGTGTTGCCGTTTCGACCCTGTCTGCATTGCTTCCTCTCTTCCCCGGCATCACGCTCATTTTTCCGCAATAGGACGATGTTCTTTCAACAATGGACTGGAGTCAATGCGATTTTGTGGGTCATACTCTTCACCGTATTCTTCAATGACGTTTTCACGCTCCTTTAGATACTATGCTCCGAGCATCTTTCAGTCACTTGGGCTTACAGGAAACACCATCTCTCTCCTCGCCACAGGTGTGGTCGGGATTGTGTACGCATTCTCCAACTTCTTCGCATCTCTGCGATATCTGCTGAGGCTGTTGACAGGATGTTCCTCGCGACCATTCCAGCCGTCATCTGGGTCGACAAAGTAGGTCGCAAGCCCGTGCTGATCTCCGGCGCTTTCTTGATGGCCGCGCAAGTATCTACAAAATCTCTGCAGCAGTCGTTCAGCGGGCTGATGACCGCTCAGATGCCATCTCATCGTCGCCGTGCTTACTGGTCTGTACGAAGACTCTTGGGTCAAGTGAGCCGGTTTACCTTTTTGCTATGATGTCGCCGAGGACGCTGAGACGCTATTTTGTAGTCATCGTGGTGCGTTGAGCACAATTCAGTCGACTGCGCGTCGGCGATGACTCACTGGTAGTTTGTGACTCTCCCTAGCTGCTGGGTGGGCAGCCTGTGTGATGGTCTGGATTTTTGCCATGGGTGTGTCTACGAATCTGTAAAACGCATTCCATGCATGGCTGATGATCGAGAACCAAGGTTTCGGCTACAGCTGGGGTGCGAAATTCTCTATGCTTCTTAGAGGCATTTAGGTGCTGATTGTGCGTTCTGTGCAGGTCCCTGCGCCTGGATCCTCGTCGCGGAAATATGGCCTCTGAGCGTGCGCGGTAAAGGCATCTCCATCGGCGCCTCGTCCAACTGGGTGAGCATTGCCATTGCCTGCAACGAGCGCGAGGGCGCCCTGTAGGCTCGACCGCTGACGACCTGCTTCGCAGATGAACAACTTCATCGGTAAGCGTCTCCACTCGTGATGGATTCCCCAATGAATGTAATATCTCGACAATCGCGCCATGGTCTTCAGTCGGCCAAGTGACCCCTACGATGTTGAAGCACCTCCGCTTCGGCACGTTCGTCTTCTTCGGGGTACGTGCGCGCATATCAGTAACCAGGCTCGAACGCGCGGCCCCCCGTTCCCGCTGCTGACGACCGCCCACCCCGCCCCGCCCCCGCAGGTCTTCTCCTTCCTCGGCGGCGTCTTCATCCTCTTCTTCGTAAGCATCTCTCTCGGCCCCGCGTCTCCCCACACCGTAGTTTGGCCGGCTTACGGAACCGCCGACCAGGTGCCCGAGACGAAAGGGCTCACGCTCGAAGAGATGGACGAGGTCTTCGGCGACGCGGACGGCATCTCCGCGCGCGACATGGAGCGCCAGGCGGCCATCGCCGCGCGCATCGGGCTCGACGCGTTCGTCGCGGGCGAGAAGGTCGACCGGTTCGAGGTCGACGACGGCGGCGCCGCGCGGGAGAAGTCGGGGGCGTAGCGCTATCGGCCGCGGTACTACTGAGTTACTTGGGTCGAGGGGGCGGAACGGGGGAGTGGGCGGGGGTCGGTGACGAAATCTCACGATCGTGACGCCGCAGCAGGCCGCTGTCGCCGTCCATCTGGAACGCATTTTTTTTCTCTTCTGCTTTATTGTTTTCTTACGGGTTTTTTTCTCTCAATGCTTGTAGCCCGCCCAGTGCTAGTTTTGTATCGCGTCTTTTGTTCAGTGCTTGTTGTCTCGCTCGCCAATATCATCACTTCGAAACACGACATGAAGCATGCGCCGAAAGACTCGATTGAACGGCAGGCTTTCTCTTTCAAACTTTCACATTCATTCCTACCAGCAGCTGCACGATCGCAACACTCAACGTTGAACGATACACCCGCAACGTACATCTCTTTCACTCAAACCGCAGCGGTGCGCACCCCTGCGTACGCAGTACCAACACCCCTCAAAAAACATACACTACCCTCTTGAAGCCCGTCCCCTTCACCAAAA
The DNA here is from genome assembly GCA_002994785.1 of Heterobasidion parviporum. Lineage (NCBI taxonomy): Eukaryota > Fungi > Basidiomycota > Agaricomycetes > Russulales > Bondarzewiaceae > Heterobasidion > Heterobasidion parviporum. Next base: position 87,519 of record PDUQ01000036.1, on the reverse strand, counting down.
GCACAACAGCCCACTTGCAAAAAGGCGCATCAAATGAAACGAGCACGAACAAAAAAAAAAAAAAAAAAAAACCAACCGACGCTCGGTCGAACAAAAACAGCTGGATTGGCAGCGAAAAAAAAAAAAAAGAAACACTAAGAGAAGAGAAATAACCAAACGATGAATGGCTGGATGTGCTTATATGTATGTATGTATGTGGATTGGTGGGTTGGGTGGAGTGAAGTCGAGTCGAGCGTGACGATGCCCCCTGGGACAGTTGGAGACAGGCAGACAGTAGAGTACACAAAGACAGGGGAGAGGGACAAGCAGGCAGGGATTCGAGGATGGGTAGGATGAGGTGGGACAGGATGGGAAGGGGGCATCATGATGCCTATCTTATTGCGCGGAGAGAGGTGGGGAGAGAGCAGACGCATTGTGTTAGGTATGAGGATGAGAATCTGCGATTAGACGCAGACGGAAGCAGACGGGCCATAGCAGCCGTTACTCGGATAACGCAAGGCAAGGCGTACAACGTGCCCTCACGCGGGGCCACCAAGGGCTGAGGAGGGTGAGGTTCGGTTCGAGGAGGGCGGAGGAGGAAAGGCCAAGCGAGATCGCCAAACGGCGCGCGGGGATCAGCCGCATTTTCGGGTTCGCAATAAAATATGTGTGTTGCGGGCGGTCGGCGGTCGGCGGCGGACTGGGTCGTTGGATTATATCAAGCGTTCGATCGGGTTACACCCCCTGCGGCGTCGGCTGCTGCACGGGCAGGTGTGGGTGCATGTCCCTCGCCTGGCCCTGGATATCCTGAAAATTCGCGGCGCGGTGAGCATCGACTCGAGGCGTACGACCGCAAGATAACAAGGAGCGCGATCGTCGCTCGCTCACTCGCTCTCTGGCCCGCCCAGACATTTCGCGCAGAAAACCGAGACCATCGATGGAACGGCCATCGAAGAACGCGAAGACTTACCACGCGCTGTTTCTTCACCGGCCGCGGCCTCGCACCCGGGACACCGGCTTTCGAGGCCCCCACGGGTGTCGGCGCCGACCCGTTTTTCATCGGCCCCGCGCCGTTCGTGGCGAACCCTGGGCCCTGGGTGTTCGCTTGCGATATGCTTTCCTCGTGATCGCGCTTGACGCCCCTCGCTTGTTGATAGTGTGGCTGCTGCTGCTGCTGTTGCTGAGGGAGGACTGGGGGCGGTGGGCGTGCGGGGGTCGAAGCCCGATGGGGCGTGCTGCTCCGCGCGCGGGCTGGTGCGGGCGGTGTCGGTGCGGCGGCGGCGACAGGAGTAGATATAGGATTGGCGAGTGCGGCGGCGCCTTGTGCTTTGGCGAGTTTTTTGAGCTCTTTCTGTGGGGGGAGGGGCGATAAGGAGGGTGGATGACGACGATCGAGGAGGGTCACGCACCCGTTTCTTCCTATCTTCGCGCGCCTGCGTGGACTCCAAAACAAGCGCATGGATGTTCCACTGGCATCGGGTGCATGAGAGGGACGAGACGCAGAAGGGACAGCGGAGGACGTACGCCCTTGAGACCCTCCAGCGAGACGGAGAAGGCATCGCGCTGCGTGCGCAAGTCGAACGGGGCGATTGCGATGCGCTGCTTGGGCGGAACCTGGATGATGTCGGACAAGAAGTCGTCCTTCTTCATCGAGTGACGACCTGGGAGCGGCGGTGGCGCGGATCAACATCGGGGATCAGGGAGGGCGGGACGGACGCACCAGGGATGCCCTTGATGAGGTGCTTGTAGCTATTCCTCTTCTTCTTCCCGTCCTTCCCGTCGTCGTCGTCTGCGTCGGGCTGTGCGCCGGGGGAGGGGGCGTTCGCGGGCAGCGGTGTTTCTGGCTCGCGCTCTCTGCCCTTGCCCTTGTCCTGGGCTGATGCCGTGGCCATGGCGGCCGGTGCGGGCGTTGGGGGGTGGTTGGAGGATTGGCCATCGACGGGGGCGGCGAAGGGGCGGACGAACTTGTCGTACGCGGGGAGGAGGTTGAATCGAGAGATGAGGTCCTGTGTGCTCGTGAGGAGGGGAGGCGGTTGTGGAGCCCCTGCGCGCAAAACAAACCACGGCGAAAAGGGTTAATTAAGCGAGACATCGGCGCCGTGAAGCGTACCTGGCGGGGGGAGATAGAGGACGGGGAAGAGCGGGTGTGAGGAGGGGCCAGCGACTGCGTTTGTGTGCGCGGCGGGCGGGGGAGACATGGTCTGGTCGTCGACGTCCATGGCGGCGAGGAGGAATGACGAGACAAGGCACCGTGACTGAGCCTGTGCCACCGCGGTCAAGTCGGGCGTTCGGCCGGCCACCCTCACATCAGCACAACTCCCCGGCCCGAGCCCCGGCACGCGTGGGTGGCGGGTCCGGCGGAGGCAGATGGGCCAGCGCTGAGTCAGCTGGGGCGCCACACGCGTTCGAGTCTACGGCTTTATCTACGGTGGCTTCCAGCGGTCCTCCTTCCGCTCGTTTGGCATCGCCATTTGGCCTCCCGCAGGCCACGTTCCCACAATGTATAACTCCCCATCCGACCAGCTCGACCTCGCTCGCCCCTTTGACCCCATCATCTCCCCAGATCTCTCTACTTTCTCTCCTTCCCACCCTCACTCCCGCGTCAGATCCACAACAGCCTCTCAGATAAGGCCTTCCACCGCCGGTCATCGTGCCATGGACGATCCCATACAGGAGCGCGCGCGCTCAGTCTCAGAGTCGGACCCTTTGCTTGGCAGTGGACGCCCCGCAAAGAAACCGTTCTATCGTCCGCGTCCTCTATGGTGAGCCCCAACTTGCTATCGTCTTGTGGCAGGCTATCTCCTTGCCGAGCGTGGTGAACGCATACTTTGCTATCAGCCGCGGGTCATATCATCCCCTCGGCTCTTGCTTATATCCCTCGGCTCAGCCATAAGATGAGAAGGCTCCGTACACACCGTCCAAGTCGACGTGTACGCGGCTAAATCTCAGAATGGTGAACATGCTACTCTCGCTGTACTTCTGCAGTTGCTGTACCGGCGATACTCCCCCATTCCCTGTGGAGCGCAGGCACCCTTTCGACAGCCGTCGTGATTGATGGGGGCGTGCATGGCGCTCAGTCCCAACCTGCCACGAATTACCTCGCTATGGCAGGCAAGTCTGAGTGCTGTTCGGATGCCTTCTCGCATGGAGTGGCTATTTTTGCACCCGAAAGCATCTTCTTTCCGGAAAGCCCAAACCTTTTCATACATCCTGTGCCCTTGAATAGTCTCCTGCACCTTCTATTCGCTAGAACTCGCCACTCGGTTTGGCTGCTACGTGATCTGGCTTTGCTAATATCCCATCCCAGGATAGTCCCGTTCGCAATCATTGCATCTATTTCGGTATTTGCTCTTCCTTCTTCAGGCGAGTCGACATCTAACATCCAACAGCGAGGAATGACACTTGCACCCCGCGTCGAAGTCTACACACAACTCTCATGCAACGCACTACACAATCATTACAATCACACTTCCGGTGACCAAGTTTCCAGTCTATTCATAAATAATTTATCCTTGTCCGGATCACCACCTACGCCCCTCCCTATCGAGTTTCCTCCGACCGGCGCTCAGGATGACAGCGAGGAGGACGACGACAGTGATGACCCTCGACGCCTTCCATCACAGATCTGCCTATCCGATCCCGCAGTGCAAGCCGGTGCCGCGCGCCTGCAGACAATCATGACCACTACCATGGGCGTGCTGAGCGCGGTCACGACCGGTTGGTGGGGTCGGTTTGGCGAGAAGCACGGCCGAACGACGGTCCTCGCCGCCTCGACGCTCGGCCTGCTCCTCACGTAGGTCCCCGTGATTTCTCGTCCCGTCTCGGCGCTCAGTCTGGTTCTTTCGACGCAGCGATCTGGCTTTTATTCTCGTTTCGACGCCCTCGTCGCCGCTTTCTCACCACGGCCACAAGCTCCTCTTGCTCTCTCCGATTTTCGAAGGTCTCCTCGGGGGCTGGTCGACCCTCCAAGGCGCCACGTCCGCCTACGTGTCCGATTGCACGTCAGATGGGTCCCGCTCGCATATTTTTTCGCGCTTCACCGGCGTATTCTACCTCGGATTTGCTATCGGCCCTACACTCGGCGCCTTCTTCATCCGGCACCCTCTCCTCAACCCTGACTCTGCCGGCCACCCAGACACAAAGGGCGTGCCGACGGTGACGACCGTGTTCTGGATCGCCATCATTTGTAGCTGCGTCAACCTTCTCCTTTCGGCGTTCGTGTTCCCCGAGTCGTTGGGCAAGGCGAAGTTGAAGGCTGCCAGGAAGGCATTTGCGGCGTCTTTGGCCGCTGGGGATGACGGGGCTTCGCCTTCGGGCGATAGTAAACAGCCGAGGGGCGGCGTGGTGGGGTTCGTGGTGGGGTTCTTCAGCCCGTTGATGGTCTTCGCGCCTAGGAAGACGGATATGGGAGGTAAGAGCCTGAGGAAGAGACGGGACTGGAGCTTGACGTGGCTGGGATGCGCTTTGTTTGCTTATATGCTCTCGATGGTCGGCTGGTTTCATTTGTGTTATCTGAGAATGGCGGTATTGATGGCATTGTTTGGCGATATCTAGGGAGTGTTCCAGCTGAAGTATCTGTATGCCGAACATGTCTTCGGATGGGGTGCTGAGCAGCTGAGCTACTACATCTCGTTCGTCGGGGGCGCTCGCGCGATCCACCTTCTTTTCATCATGCCATGTTTGTGTTTCCATTAGTTTCATTGACGTCGCGAGTGGTCTGACCCTATTACTGCGCGCAGGGCTCATATCTGCCTTCAAGCCCGCACCCGCCGCGACATCCGGCCCCTCCTCCGGGCCCTCCTCCGCAGACCTCCAGCACTCCATCTCGTTCGACCTCGCGATCATGCGCTCCTCGTTGTTCCTCGACATCCTCTCCCACACGCTCGTCTCCCTCCCACTGACCACGACCTCCGTATCCTTCACCGGGCTCACGGTCATCAGCTCCTTCGCGTCTGGGATGCTCCCCGCCGGCCAGAGCCTCGCGATCTGCATCATGCAGCGGAACGGGTTCGGCGAGGAAGGCCTGGGCGCGCTGTTCGGCGCGATCAGCGCGCTGCAGGCGGTCGGTCAGATGATCCTCGGGGTGCGTGTTTTCCTGGCGCTTTTCGTCTATCTGTCTATCTTTACGCGCGGCTGAACGCCTCGTGCGGGGATCGCCTCTCCGTTTTGTCTGTTTATAGCCCCTTCTGTTCGGGATGATCTATTCGAGCACCGTCGCGCGCTTCCCGCAGGCGATCTTCGTGCTCGCCTGCGGCCTCGTCGTCTTCTCGCTCTCCATGCTCCTGCTCATCCGCGCCGACCCTGCGCAGCGCGCTGCCGCCGGACCGAAGGCAAAGGTAGCCGCGGGCGCGAAGGGCAAGGGCAAGGCGAAGGCGAAGCTCGGGAAGCTGCGGATTGCGGACAGGGCGGAGCCGGAGCGCGGGAGGTCGCGCGCGGTCAAGCATGTCGGGGACGGGCCGAGCGCGAGCCAGAGCGCGGCGAGCGTGCTGGAGGCGGGTCCGAGCGCGAGCACGAGTGCGGCGGCGGTCGTGGGTGCGGGCGGATCCTCGGACGCGGTCTGAATCCTGTATGGTCGAGCCAGCAGGGCGAGGGCGACGTTGATTATAGGCGGACGGGTGCGTGTGTATGATTAGACGGCTATGTACAAAACGGTTATGCGGAGGATCTATTTGGTTATTAGATGGCGGGTTGTATACTTAGTATTATTCTTGGTTAATTTTATTGTATGCGGATGTACAGCACATACGATCTCGATGCGACGAGCACCATATATACAGTACGATTTCTTGCTTTGGGTGATGGTACCGATGAGTGCCGAACTGTGCCGAGTTCACGAAGTCTATGAATAGGCAAGTTTGGTGACTTTTCCCGAAAGGGGATGCCTTAGGTACCAAACGCTGTCCCTGAACTTAGTGTAAGAGCGCTCCCGATAGCAAGCCTCGACATAACGCAGCTTGTGCTCCAGATTCCCGCCATATTCACGACGCGACGAATTGACGCCAGCTCCTTCCCATGGCGAGCCCCGTGTCCGTGCAAGCCATCGCCGACCGGGCCGAGATACACAAGTCTTGCAGGTCGCTCGAGAACATCGTGAACCTCCTGAACGACTACTGCGAGGCCGCCCGCGCCGTGGTCACGCTCCAGAAGAAGCTCTCGAAGGCCCTCAAGGACGCCGCGGGGCTGAAGGCTACGGGCGAGGTCGCTGGTGCGTGGCGGTTCCGTTCGGCGGGGCGGCGGTCGTGTTGAATGCTGACTGCGGAACGGCGCTTGCGCTTTGGGTTTGGGGCTTAGCGAACGCGCTGGGCACGAGCGCCAGCGTCTTCGAGGTCCTGTCCGACGTGGACGCGAAGTTTGCGAAGCTGATCGACAAGGAGTGCGACGCCGTCAGCGGGGAGGTGAAGAAGTGGTTCAAGAAGCTCGCCGTGAGTGCTCCCCGTTCCTCCGCGCGCGCGCACGACGTGACGAGGGCGTCCGCGCGGCATGGCAGAAAGAGGAGAAGCTGCACGACGAGAAGATCACGAACGCCAACGCCAAGATCAAACAAGCCGGTGCCTTTCTCTTTCTCTCTCTGTCACGGCCGTAGTGCGACGTGCTGAATCTGGGACGGACAGGTCAGCTGTACGAGAAGAAAGTCAAGAAGAACAGCTATGACGCCGTCGAGGAGCACGCGCGCTACATGCACCTGCTCACGTCGATAGGGCCAGAGGTAGCGCAGGAGAAATAGTAGGTCGATCGTGCTCGTCGTCCGGACGCGGCTCACGGTGTCCGCAGCAACCATTCTCTGATGGTCAGTCAGCGCAACACCGCCATCACATACAGCGTGGCGGCCTGTCTGTCACGGGTCGCCGACGCCGAATGGCTCCGCTCGACTGAGGACGTGCGCCGGTTCTCGCCCTTGGTCGGTCCTCTGGGCGAATGGCGCACACTTTGTGAAGCAGGATGGACTAGCGCCCTCCCGGGTGACCTGCCAGATGTCAGTGCTCCCTCGGAGCGAACGCAGCCAAGACCGGCAGAAACGGTGGACCGCCTTTATTCTACCGAGCCTTCCGACAAGGAACAAGGTATTTTTGCTCGATATCATAAGAGTATCATATGCGCTCATGCTTGATTCAGGGTCCTCGCCTGTGTTGCCTCCACGTGCTCCACATATGGAGCAAACAAATTCAGACACTCTTCAAAGGCCGTTTCCCTCTGTAGAGGGAGACAAATGGAATCGTTCGCTCACTTCTCTGGCGTCCCTCGCTTCCTTCCCGACGCCTCCCACGCATTTCCCGCTGCCCCCAGTATCAGGTAGCGGCCCTCCTTCTCCAGTTCCTCCGTCTCCAATCAAGCAGCCCATCGCCACCCCTCCCGAATCCGTCAGACAACCAACACAACCCCAGTCTCGAACGTCGTCGGACATCTCTCATTCCAGTTCTGCTGCTGCAGGTGCAAGCGGTACTTTGCCGAGGGTGGTCGAATCTCCTCGCGAGGAAAAGGTCAATGCAGAATCGACTCCGGCCCTGACGGACGGCTCGTCCTCCCCTGCGACTCCTCGAGAGGTGCCACCGACGCCGTCGAATACTAATGCCAGAATCTCGGAGGAGAAGAATCAGGGGCGGGTGGGACTGGGCATCGGTGTATCTGTGAATGACAAACCTATGCAATCGCCCGCGGCTGAAGAAAAACATGATTCGGCGAAGGTCATGCAACCCCCTGCTGAAACTACGCAAATAGCCCAGGTTGAAGTGCCTCAGAGAACGGACAAGGCTTCGGCGCCTAGCAACTCCCGTGCAAGCTCTTACACCGTGGTGAACACGTTCAAGAAAGGCGATTACCTCGACGAAAAAGAGTTCGGCGTCGAGAAGGGCGGGAACGACGCACAGATGAAGACGAGGAGTCTGGATGCCGCTCAGTCGAGGCGGGTCGAGAGGACGGATACGATGAAGAGCAGCGGAAGCGTCGTTGCGACCATGCGGGAAAAGTACGCACGATCGGTACGTGCTGTCAGGTTTTCCTGCGCTTCTATGCTGGATTGACTTGGCTGTAGACGGGGCCCGCGTCTCCTCCGCCGCGCGATGTCCCTCGGCTGCCACTCAGCGTGACGAACCTGGCGAGCAAATACCAAACGATCAGCGAATCTTCGGGCCCCCCATCTCCGCAAAAGCGCGCATTCTCACCTTCCACGGATCAGCGGCAATCTCTCGATATCCTGCCACCCCCGACACCCTCGCGCGCGGACCACCGTTCCCTCGCCACGCCCGGGACGCCGACCTCGGCCGCTCTGGACGATATCTCCCGGCGGCGCCAGCGGATCGAAGAGCTGGAAGAGCTGGAGCGGCGCGAACAGATCCTCGAGCTGCGCGCGCGCGAACGAGAGCTGGATCTGCGCGCGCGCGAGCGGGACCGGGGCCGTGCCGGCGAAACGCTTCGAGGCAGAGCAGACAACGGCTACGCCAGCGACACGTCCCCGTTGAGACAGCCTGTGCTCGCCCACCGGCCCTACTCGCAGGGAACCGTCCAGAGCGCGCACCTGCCCCCGCCGTCGCTCGCCTCCCGGTACTCGCACAGCACCACCAACCTGCACAGCAGCCACTCGTCGCTCCCGCCTCCGAGCCCGATCAGCCCACGCATGATGCGGCGCTCCCCCGAACCCGTGCACCCGCCCAACTGCACCTGCCCCGCGTGCACCGTCGCGCGCTACGCCGCGGAGCCCGCGCCGGCGCCGAGCCTCCGTCCGCCGGAGAAGCAGAAGGGCGGCTGGAGGAGGCGGCTGAGCATGCCTGTCATGATGGGCCTCGACTCGAAGAAGGACAAGGGCGCGTACGCCGTCGGCGCTGGGATCGCGAGCAGCAAGAACTCGCCCGGCGGGGTTGGGGGACTGGGCGACGCGAACCGAAGCGTGGCGAGCTTCGGGCGGCGGTGACGGTGACGTGCCGCTTTTGCTCCTGGACTTGATCGTCGTGTTATGTGTTGGCTTTGATACCCCCCGTTTCAACTGTGTTTTGGAAGTTTGCATCGCACGTTTTGGCCGATCGAGGTTTTACTTTATGAGCTATTCTCCTAAATTGCTGGTGTTCTATCAGTGGATCTTGCGTCTCTCAAATGGTTTTTTCTCTTGTTTGTTTATGGTCTCCTTGTTACGATACGACGATGATCAGCCTTCAGTTGTATGCTATACCCTTCGTCTACAAAGAAATTATGACATAGCCTTGATTCGTACCTTCAGTGTCTGCTGTACATCGTGGCTGATTCAAGTCAGGGAATTCTTCGAATACAAACGTCGAGGGCGTACACCTGAACGTCACAAAGGTGCGTGCATCGGTGTTGCGTCATCTGTCGAACTTGGCAGTCCCCGAGTGAGTCCGGATTCGCAGCGCGTTGATTACCACAAGTGTTTACAATATATATATCACAAAAAAAATCCATAGAGATGTCCAATCAGCCGCTAGGTATGTGCATCTCCGCGTCCGTCATTTGGTAGGCGGAGTAGATGTAGATCACGCCGAAACAGAGGAAGAGCACAGCTCCACCGAGCGTGACTATGAGGTTGTGATGGTAATAAGCTGTTTGCGGGAGCAATGGAAGCACAGAAAAAGGGCGTACCATGTTTTGCTGAGATCTTGGTGGCAACATAACGGCCTGCAACGACTGCAAGCGCCGTACAACATGAATGGCCAACAATGGTGCCGATGGTGACGAGGTAAACGTTCTGTCCGCCTCGATGTCTCAGAGCCCATCACCGGGATGGCAATAACAAGGCAAACTCACATGTGCCGCCGCAAGTACAATAGTCGCAATTTGGCTCCTGTCTCCCCATTCGCCAAGGAAGGTCAGCGCGAACGCCTGAACGAACACCGGACCCAGGATGTAGCTGCACAGATTCCGGACGCCCTGGACTGTTTGCCGCAGCGGGGAGTTCGAAACCGGCTCTTTGCTGGTCGATCTCCGCCTCGCATGCCCGTTCGCGACCCCATTCGCCGCCCGTCCGCCCTCCTCGATCTCCTCCAGCGGAATGACGTTTCCGCCGTTCTCGACCCTCCCTGTGCCATCGTGCTCCGCCTCGTCTCCTTCTATTTCCTCCTCCGCCTCCCGCATCTCCTCCTGGATCTTCTCGTTCCCGCTGCTCATCGCCCTGCCCTCCAAGAACATCTTCACGCCAAAGGCGAGAAAGAGCACCGCCGCCACGGCCTGCGTCCACCGCTTCGGGATGAGACTGGGCAGTATGTGGCCTAGCGCCGCTGAGAGGATGGACATGACGACGAGAGAGCCGAAGGCGCCGGCGAAAACGACGCTGCGGGGGTGTCGCATTGCGAGGATGGCGGCTATGAGGAAGGTCTTGTCGCCGATTTCGGAGAATATGATCATCGTGAAGGCCTGCGCGAATGCTTCAGCCTGCCCCTCGACTGGGGGGGCGGTGCCGTCGTTCGTGGCCATTTAGCGGTGGCGCGTGTGCGGTGGGAAGTCGTGCACCGCCAGGAAGCTGGTGAGCTGTATGAAGTGGCGGGTCGGACGGGGTGTAGAGTGTGACCTGGACTGGGACTGAGGTGGTTACAGAGGTTCAGGTGCAGGTCACGGGAAACATGAATAGAGAAAGGAATCCGGAAGAGGAGACCGATGATCTACGAGGCTATATATGCATGGCGGCACCGCGTTGAGGTCTTTATGAAGCGCGCAGTTCTCTCCGAACTTCGGGCGCGTATTCTATTCCCACCCCGCGACTCCGTTCTTGCCATCGAGTGCAAACATTGTCCATCTCTGCCTCCTTCCTCCAATGAGGGATGCCGGGTTTCGCGCTGTCTCGTTCAGTCATACTCTATCTTTGTCTTTTCTCTAGCATCGTGTCCATTTTCGGCGTACCCTGTGTTCAAACGTCGCACGGTCTACGGCGATCGAACATCATAGCGGTTTTCTACATCCAGATATCCCCAATAAAGCCCGAATGAAGACACCTCCGCATGGCGAAGACCGTAGGTTTTCTACAGGAGCGTGACGGATCTCTGAAGCTTTCTTCCTTCAAGGTTTGATGCCGTGTTACTTTTAGGGTCATTTCGCGGTATGTTTATTCTTACCACCTTCTCAGCTGAATCTATAAATAATATCCTAGAAATTCGACTCCCACAGGCACCCGAAAGATGTTCTCCAAGGATCATGTTTCCCTCTCTCACGATCTTCTCCGCCAGGCCAGGATTCGACCTCACTGCGGACTCGTGCACGCGTTCACCGCGCTTCGTTTTTGGCTTTTATAGACTCGATCGGGTTTTGCGGGTTCAATGCTCGACGAGCACCTCACAATGATTAATTGGAGGGGTTCACTGCCCTTGGGATGCTACGTGTTTACACGGGGATATGCATGATCCTACCGGGTTAGTTATGATGCGTTCTGTTGATATGCAGTAGAAATATCTCCTGACGTCGGTGTAGATGGTGAATATGGTGAGTGATTCCCCGTCAATCGCGACATAATCGGTGATGGCCCATGAAGCTTAAGCACTTCATTTCACCTGACGAGTCACGGCGGCCTGCGAGGATTGATATAAAAAATGCCTGGCCCCATCGGTTCCTCTAAGAAATCACTGACATTTCAATCACAGAGCCTATCGTGTGTGATTGTGTTATGTCTTTATCAAGCTTCAAGGTCTAACAATTCCACAGCTTCCATCCACACTGGGATATTGATCTACGGGTTGCTCGTTATCACGCGATGTGGGCTCTCTCGGAACTTGGAGCTTTCATATAGCTCGAGCGCTTCCACAAGCTCTTATTTCGTTGCTTTTGGATTCAAGATGGCGATATGGGGCTAACTCTGACGGACAAAGCACATCTCACAACTAGGTTTCAGCCACAGCACTACGCGAAACTGATCTTCATTCTACAGTACCCCTCTGTGCCCGCTTTATCTTGGGACGGCGCCGTGATTGGTGTACTGATGGATCTTAAACCGGTCGTGACTCTTCCCTCTGCGCTGCTTTCCTCTTCGGTTTACTGCCGAAAATGTCAACTCCCCTCGTGGATGCTTAAACATCTATGCCTTTTCCAAATATCGTCGCGATCCTCGAATTCCCTACACACACCTAACGCCAAAACCTAATGATAGTCAACTGATGCGGAAGACCATGGTTGGGTTTTAGCGCACTCACTTGCTGTGACTCATCATGATCAAGGTGTGATAGGATCACTCACAGTGTGTCAATCAGAGGCCTTGTATAGGACTGAAGTTCCTTTGGCTATTGGGTGGGGCATCATTGCGCTCATGCGGAGACCCCATAATTATCGCGTGTAGTTCACCATTCAGATGGGCCGCTTTTCACCTCACGACCTCCACAGCATACTCGATGGCGATTTCTGTCGTAAAAGCTGAGTTCATCTCATTGTTTCTCCAGACCTTTATGTATGGTGAGTGCTACTCACTTAACCATGTTGTCGAGCTATTGATCGCTCTTTTAGGCATATTTTTCACGTTATGCGTGATTACAATCATCCTCCTTCTCCGCATACGCCATGGCACAGACACCGAGCGTACGCTGCTCCCTGTGGCAGTTGTCATGCTCGTCATAGCTACCACAGTCCGTGATTCTCTCGCTTACCTCACATTTTCTAACTAACTTCGCTCAGCACATAATCATAGACTTCGTTCGAGCATTCAATGCCTATGTACTTCACCTAGATGAAGGCCCAAAGAGCATCGCATTATACTACAGCAATTTTGCTGGTCCGACTTTCGTCGTCAAAACTACGTTATACTGGATTCAGACAATGCTCGGGGACAGCGTTATCGTACGTGTCAAGTTTCTTTGTTTCAGTAGCGCCGCCTCGCTCACGATCCCCGAGATATGGCGGTGCTATGTTGTCTACGACAGACGTTATAGAGTCATCCTCTTCCCATCAACTCTTTTCGCCGCTGCATTTGGTGTGTACTCCATTTGCAAACCATATTCTCAAAACGTAGCACTAAAATCAACTCATCTCGATTCTTTGATGAGATTAGCATTTGGAATCATCATCCTACGAACGTTCACTCATTTCGTCCGAGGAGCTACGGTGTATGAGACTGCACATAAATTCATCACGACTTTCTTTGTCCTGACGATGGCCATCAACATCTACTGCACATGTGCGTTTCACTTGAATTATGAGGTGCTCCACTCATCAGTTGCGGTCAGTTCTTATTTCTTGGCGAATCTACTCTACGGGTCGATTTCTTCCCGCATTTGGGAACCTGGTACCCGTCATCGTAGTCATCATAGAAAGTGGTGCAATATACACGTCTAATCTTATCATTTTCCTGTCAGCATTTTTGAAGTAAGTTATGTCTTATTGATATTCATATTCAGAAGCATCATCCTTCTGACGCTGCGCCTAGTCACTCCAACGGTCAAACCATTCCTCTCGATCTAATCACTCCGGTAGTAGTGAGTCTGTTCGATTTCCCCTCGGGAGGCTGATGTCCGACTATGTCTTTGAGCTCAGGGTATAGTCTTCTGTCTGATCATCCTGCAAGTGAGGTACCACTTTGGCATGCGGTCAGGCAACAGATCGAGTGGCAGTGGTGGTGTTTTCCAATCTACGTCGCATCTTGGACAATCGACATACCCAAACTCGCCTCGCGTGATAGAAATCAGGACACATACCGAAAGGCAGTATGCGGAAGACCCAAACATAGAACTAGGAATGGCAGGAAAGAGGGTATTGTCGAACGATCCCGTATGATTTCGATAGGATTTGTCTTTCAATGTGGACTTCACGAATATAACCTAGATGCAGAAAAAGATTGGAATCATCAGTGTCGTATGGTGCTCTCTAAGGATCTAGATATGCGGGATGTACTCTGGGTCGAGTAGATTGATACAATACACAAGCAGCACGACCACATGATCGATGTGCGAACTATTCCTACAGGTTCCTACACCACGAGGACATCGAACGTCGGTGATATTGGTGAATAACTCAATCTGTGCGCTAAGTTGTCAAGTTGTCAAGTCCAGACTCATTCTACACATCGCGTAATAATGAGTCTCAAGATAAGCTTTGCAACAACGGAGCGCCTTCGTCTGCCTCCTCTAAGGCTTCCTCAACTCGCTCATCGAGCTCGGGAGACAACTGTCTGAGCTGCCTCTGCATGAGGGTGTAGACGATCCTGGGACGGAGTTTATGAATTGCTGACCACGCTGTTTTCGTTGTAGTGACTTACCAGCTGGCGATGACGCCAATCATCAACCCACCTGCGATCATGAAGCCGTTTATGACCTTGGTTTCTGAACGGACATGTGAGGATCCAATCCACGACGACATAAATAGAGCTCACGTGTGTCCATCTTGTTTCTCTGATTCCCATCGGACAAGGCAGCCATTCGCGATCCGATGAAGACATACAAAAGAAATCTTGGAAAAATACAGATGGTAGCCACGACGAACTGCCAGATTGACACAGTTTGGATGGACTGAGAGAACATAAATGACAAAAGCATCATAAAATAACAAGCAAGGAGCTTACCGCAAAAAGGGTGTTCGAATATACCCAAGGAGGGAACGACGAGACCCGAATAAGGATAATCAATGGAAGGCCCTTGGCGTTCTAGCGAAGTATTGTCACGGTAAGCAACGAAAGGAGGGAAGTTCAAGACGAACAATGACTGTCTCGAGAGCTTGCCATTTGTCGTTGCTTGAAGACCAAGCACGAAGCTTCTTGCCGAACAAGAAGCGCAAGGCAAGAAACACGGCGGAAGAGCCGATGAGGGATGAAGCCGCTGCTAGTGGAAACCCCTTGAGGCCATAGGCAAAACCGCAGACATGGAGCATCGTTGTGTGCCCGATCATGGGTGGGATTGAGATGATCACTGCGTCAAAAAAAAGTAAGCATGAGCACAGTCTAGCAGGTATATTCATAGAGGGGAGAACGTCACCGATGATTAATCCAATCCATGCCCATCCGAACGGTAAATTGTTCAGTTTCTGAGCTCCATCGTACAGGAACTGGGCGATACGAGCTGGGGTAACGACAATGATGAAGAGTCCAAGGGTGAGATAGAACAGAAGCAAGAGGCAGACGAGGATCTATGGGGTAATGCTGAGCGACGAATGGCGCACATGGTCCTCCGAGCGTACCTTTCCAGAAAGATGCAGCAGCTGAAACCGATTGAATATGAATGTGATGTAGTACTTGCTTGTAGATATAAGTCGTGACGGAAGTCCTCTGCCTGCCTTGGTGGTCGGCGTCATGTTGGCGTTGCGCACTGTAACTTGTTGCCGTCGCTTGGCAGGTGGACTGAGCTGGGCAATTGAGATAAGATAAGCACGTGGCCTTGCATGATGTCATCCCTCTCCTGCATCTTGGTCCCGGTCACCAGAGGTCACCAGTTGGCCTCACCAAGGCACCCCAGATTTATCATTTACAATGAGACTGATACAATTCATCATGTATGTTGATGCATGATGAAAATCGAAAAATACAGTGATATGTCTATTCCCTAAAAAATTAAGCACCCGCCTTCCAGTATGCAATATCCCCATCAATCACTGGATCCAGCAAGCATCAGCGAATGATTACAGCAGATCATGAAAAATACACACTCTCATAAGGCTTGCCTTGCTGTCGTAGCTTGCCAGCAGCTTTCACCGCGGCTTCGCTGCCATACTCCTTGAGGTCTTCGAAAGACATTATTTCACCACAGACAAACTTGTTCTCGAAGTCGGAGCTGTGCAAAGGCGTCGGCGCACGGAAACACCAGCTTCAGATGTAGAGCTACGTACTGGATGACACCTGCCGCCTGGGGTGCTTTGGTGCCCTTCCGAATTGTCCAGGCCCGGACCTCGACCGGACCACAAGTGAAGTACCGAATCAACTGAGATTGTACGAGTCAGTTGAGAGACGATGTACAGAAACGATGGACGTACATCAAGACTGGTATATCCGATGTGGGTGATCTTACCAAGCGCGCTCGTAGCACCGATGTTCTTTTCCTCTTCTGCCTTTTCCTCTGGAGTCGCAAGGTCTGTCAAACGCTGCTCCAAAGAGACTGAGAAAGGAATCAACATATCGCCCGGGTTGTTGGTGTCAATCCAAGCCTTGATTTTGGCCAACCTTCCAGCACAAGTTCAGACCTTGCGCGATGATACAGTAGAAGGGACTGACCATTTGTTCTTTTTCCGGATATAGTCCTTCTCACTGAGATTGACAAGATACGTCACAGGTTTAGCGGTCAATAATGAGAGGCCGTTGACAACTTCGATCTACGATAAACACAACGATCAGAAAGAGTTCCAAACATCGTGGCGACAGTTGAAGAAATCAGAATAATGATATATATCATGGATTTGGGGCGTTACTCCCTTCTCGACGAGCTGGGTTAAATCGAGCAAAATAGCTCTTTATCGTCATGCAAGTGGACTTGACCAACACTGCGATTCTGGTTTAGTATATAACATTCACCTACAAAGAAAAACAGTTAGTACACAGCTTGATATCATTGAGTGGAGGGGAAAGCGTGGCATTGGTTCAGAACAAAATTTATCTCATGGCAATGGGGCGTTACTCCCGCCTCAACGAGCTGGGTTAAGTTCGAGCAACAAGCTCTTTATCGTCATGCAATTGCAAAGGAAGACTGTAAAGGGTGGCGAGAATACGGAGTGCAAGTTTACCTGGAGGAGCAGTGTATCAGTATGCGAGTTTAGGGATCGAAATAAGGATGGAAGCAAAGATCAGAATAAACAATTATCTCATGGGCATATGGGGCGTTACTCCCGCCTCAACGAGCTGGGTTAATTCGAGCTGAAAGCTCTTTGTCATCGTGAAATAGAAGAATAGGGAGCAGAATCATGAAAGTGATGGACGAACCTCTTTATTTGTCCAATCTCCTTTTCGGACATCTTTCTTGTCCTCGGTCAACAATTTCAAGACTTTCTCCACGGTGGCCTATGGACACGTCAATATACCACTGAGGACAAGAAGAGAGTCCTTACGATTTCTTCCTTCTTCGCTTTGTCAGCCAATGAATTGTTACCCAAGGACCGGCCGGTCTTCTTGTAGCCCTCTAAAGCTTTCTGCACCCAATCAATATCTTTGAGTCGTAGCTCCGTTTTGATAATCTCCATGTCGCGGATAGGATCGATGTCCCCTTCTACATGTATGACTTCGGCATCATCGAAGGCGCGGACAACCTGAAAGATACCGTCGACGGCACGAACGTGTGACAAGAAAGCGTTCCCAAGTCCCTCTCCTGCTGAGGCACCCTAGATACATGGAATCAAATTCATTTTGGAGATGACCGAGATTTTATCAACTTACAGAGACAAGACCAGCGATGTCGATGGTTGTCAAGACAGCTGGCACTCGTGAACTTGGCTTGTACAGATCACATAACCAATCAAATCGGGCATCTGGAACGGGTATCCTCGCTTCCTCGGGTCTGCAAAAAAAAATCAACATACAGATTGAGCACTTTTTTTCGATTTTACGCACGCGATGGTAGCAAAAGGGTAGTTCGCTGCGAGTGAAAGTTCTTTATATCATGATAGATATGGGTAAGACGCGATGAAACCGTTGGGAAATCATTCGCGCGCACCGGCTTGGGAGAGAAGGTTGAAAAACGACGATTTCCCTACATTAGGCAGACCTAGACACAACGTGTCAGACTGTCAAACGAGTCGACGATAATTCCGGACTGACCTACGATTCCAATCTTAAGATTGTTACTTGGACGGCCGAGGATGACCTTCTTCTCCTGGACGGGGGCTTTTTTAGGAGGCATCCTTTTCTTGACTGACAGAGGGGATGACGAAGAGAAGTATCTACAGAAGTGGAATGTACAGCGGGAAGGGGGGAGGGGACGGTGAACGAATAGCAAGCTTGTAGACAATCGATCCAGCATCGAAAAAAGAAATTCGAGTTGGAAAGAGAAGCGGAGTTGTAATAGTTGACAAAATAGGACAGAGTTCTCACGGTCCAGGTGTTGCTGGAAAGACATCTCCCGCTGCCAGGTGCTTAACCACATTCGTTCTTGTGTTCTGAGCCTTGAATATTGATTATCTACGTGGGCAATGGGTAGACACACATTTAATTGCAGTGTGGATTTTGCTTTCCACCTGAGGGTCTCCCGGCGCTTGAGTCAGATGCAAGTATTTTTGGAGCGTGGAAATTTCATGGAGCTACCTGCAGTGCAGATGCGTAGCTGCGCCTCTCACCCACCTTTACCTGCACTCTCTATCCCTTTTTGCCTCGTCTTTACGCGCAAGCCTCTTGCCTCTGAGGCATCATGGGCACGATGAATGTCTTCATTGTGGTGTTCGCATCCTTCATCGCTGCAGTATGCGGTCAATTGCTCATCACAACGTCCGACGCGTAAGTCCCTATATACATCCGATATAGATCTGGACATCCACAGATCTTCGCCTATCCAGCTTTGGGGACACCATCGTAGAATCCATCGGCATAAACTTGTCTGGTTTACCTACCACCGTGTTGTGAGTTTTTGGTATTTTTCTACATGATGACGCCAGTTTGCCTTATTTTGTCTATGCAGGCAAACGCTTGCACCTGGGACAACAAGTATAGCCACAGCAGCATCAACAGCAGCATCAACAGCAGCAACGAGTGCGACTACGTTGCCGACCTCGTCGATCGCCGCTCTCACTACTCAGCAGCAGGGACCAGTGGGGCAGCCTGCTGCTACAGCCCCTAACCAAGGAGAGACTCCGTACACCTACACGACGACCGATGCGAATGGCGATTATACCGCGGTTACCGCCATCTTTACCCCTACATTCGCCGCGACGCAGCTACCAGTGCTCACAACGACGGGCACTATTCTGGACTATAGTGAATGGATCGGCCTGATCGGCAATGCTACGACTGGCCTGAACGGTGCCTCTGCGAGCCAAGGAGCAGCTCTGTCTCGCACAGGGACGGGTTCGTTGGGTGTCGTTGTCAGCATCGCAGCTGGTATTATTGGAGGTGCAATGTTGGTGTTAGTGTAGTCGGACCTTAGATGATAGGGCGGATATTTTCGGGCGTTGGTATTGCTGTAGCTGGATCTCTACTAACCCCATGGACAGTGATGTGTATTTTGTTATCTCTCCTCGGCCATGTACTCCTTACGATACCTTACGATTATTCGCACCTGTTCATATCAGACACAGGAGGCAGTAAAACATGAACCTACACAGATGTGGCAGACAGTCTTCTGAATGTGGTCATGATTAGATCTCAAGACTGCCGAGTTCCATCTCAGCTGTTCTCCTTCCACCGCACGCAGTCGTCCCTGCCATAATGAATCCGATTATAGCCGTGGCCTGCCTCGTCGACACGAGCCTTGTTCTTGCATCTGAATGGGAGAGAGCTCTGGGAGAATACTTAACGCCTTTTCTACGCAGACTGACCGAGATTCATCAGGGTCAATCTGTGCGTTGCTCATTCTCGCCTTTGTAACACGTCTCACCCCTCATATCCCCCCCAGGTTCGCATGGCCATGGTAACATGTGGTCCCGCAGATAGCCATTCGAACCCTGTGTGCGCCAAACGGTTCTTTGGGACACCACAACAAGCTATTCTGGAGCTACAGGAGCCCAAGGGACTTTGTCTTGGTACAACAGCTGCGGGCGGCTCGTCAGGCATAGCCATCCTCGACGGATATGCAGCTGTGATCGAAGTGAATCCCTCCTCTACGAATTCACTCTCAAGCTGATGGCGAAAGATAGATGTTCGATCTTCTGCGAAATAGGGACGAATACAAACCTCTGCGTCCACGCTCTCTCAACTCCTCACCACAAAATGATCCGCAAACCATTTCATCATACATCATACATATGGCTGCGGTACCCCCAGACGTTTCTCGACAACCGTTATGGAACGATAACCCTGACCTGGATTCCCTTACGTGGGAGACCCTTCCAACAGAGTTACGAAACGTACGTCCAGAAAAATTTGCAGCTCATGGTAAGTAACGTGCTTATCCATCGCCCTCATCAATCTATTCGTACAGCGAAGTATCCATGTCAACATGTTCCTTTTACGTCCCATACCCCAACTCGTCGAGTTGTTCTCCAAAGTAAGTTCTTCATATTTCGCGCCACACTCAATTGGATCAATCCGAGCAGGTACATACTGGCCCTCGTATCCCCCCTATCTTCAGTACTCGACCTCAACATTCATGCTTGTTATCTGGTTTCCCGACGGGTAAAGGTATAGTCCATCACAGCCTCTCTATAATTTCCATGCTCACACACATCAACAGGCAAGCGCTACAGCGACAATAATCCGGACCGTTCCCCGATGGCCAAGCGGTCCCGAGTGTCAAACTCCAATGCCGCTCAGTCCACTCAAAGCCCCTCAAACAATCTTCCTCATGCAAGCCCTCGCAATGCTCCTGCTCCTGCTCCTGCTCCTACATCCACCGCTCCAGCCGCTCCAGCACCAGCACCAGCACCAGCACCAGCACCAGCACCAGCACCAGCACCAGCACCAGCACCAGCACCAGCACCAGCACCAGCACCAGCACCAGCACCAGCACCAGCCCCAGCACCAGCACCAGCACCAGCACCAGCACCAGCACCAGCACTAGCACCCCTTCCAGCGTCTTCTTCCGCCATGGCTGTACCACCCGCACCCGCACCAGTGACGACAGGACCTGTACCCGCGGCGAATCCTATGACCGCCTCTACATCCGCTACATCTATACATTCACAGCCCCAATCTAATTCCGAGCATCCACCAGAATCCCAACCACAAGCGTCGTCTTCCGAAGCCAACGGCCACGCAGTTCGACCACCTGCCCTCACTCATGAGAAGCTGCAACAAATCTTTGATCACTTCCGTTCTCTGGACGCACAGATATCGCAGCTTAGAGCCGCAGCAAATGAGGCTTTCCAGGCGGGCCGCAGCGAGGAAGCCAACAGGCTGAGGGAAGAGGCGCAGCAGAGGGCCTTGATGTTGGCGAAGTCCAAGAATACGGTACAGAAGATGATAGTAGCGCAACACGCATCAGTGGTAAACGCTGCACACTCTCAGAGTTCCGGTCAGAACCAGAACCAGAATCAGAACCAGAACCAGAACCAGGGCCAGAATCAGAACCAGAACCAAATACAAGGTCAAAATCACAAGATTACTGTCGCGAATGCTCCTGCAGTAGCAACTGGACTAGTACCGCATAACGCTTCCCCTATTCCCCAGCAGGCCACAACATCAAATAATACCCCAGCAATGTCAGCTCCAATGCAGCATGCGATAGCTGACGCACAAGCTTTCGCTCGGATCATGCAAAGTCGGGGTCTCCAGCCGCAAAATCTACTCAGCACTGGTGCTTCTCAACCAGGGCATCAGCTGCCACCGCAAATTTCGCCTGAGATCACGGCACAGATGCAGAAACTCATGGAGCAGCAGCGCGCACAGCAGCCTCAGCAGAATAACTCTCAAAGAACAGTCTCGCAGCCCATGGCTCCGCCAGGCGCTTTACAGAACATGGCGCCAAACCTCACTGGGTCAGGTCGGATGATCAACACACCCAATAAGTGGCATGGAATGCTCAGCTGGTCAGGCAAAGACACCATCACACAGGGGAGGAAGGAAGTCAAAACAGCAGTGGTGGCAAATGCAACGGCCGGAGAAATGTGAGTGTTGATTTCCCTTCCTCCCCTTTGAAAGTGCTTATAGATACTATCACCTAGACAAGCAGATACTTGGCCTCCGACATTGACTCTTATCCCTACTCAGAGCATAGCGAGTTCCATCCAAGAGCTAGACGAATGGGTACAGCGAAACAAACTGCCCACGGCTTCATTTGAGCCCATTCCAGGCAGTAATCCTAACCAAGCAAATACTAATCTGGGTTACTATCGATCCTTAGTAACGCTTTTGCATGAAAAAAACCTCGTGTGTTCTATCCCGTCCTTTGTATTATCTAACTGCGGCATCGTTGACATACTTGTTCATTGCAGTATGCTATAGCTACTTGGGCGCTCCCTGGACAACAGCCCACAAACAGACTCATCATTGCGCCCGTCGAGAATCGCCTGATTGCGATCGTCCTTCCTACGGGCCCAATACCAGAGTTGCCTCAATCGAAGGCCGCGCCAACGCTGACGCCGCAACAGCAATTGCAGCGCATTCAGATGATGCAGCTAGCAAATTCTTTGCCAGAGCATGTTCGTGCCATGCCTGAGTCAGAGCGTCGTGTTATCCTTTCACAGATGTTTCATCGCCGCATGCAAGCGCTACAGCAGCCCCCGCCACAACCAATCCCTTCTCAGCAACCTCATTCGCAAGCCTTCAACAACCGGCAACAGCAGCAGCAGGCTGGTATGATGATGAACGCCGAACAAGCGGGGATGAATCAATTCATGCCCGGCGCGCAGGCAAATAATGCCATCAACGGGTTCCTCAACGCGGGCCAGATGTCAGGAATGGGAAACAACATTTTAATGCAGCAGGCGATGCAGCAGCAACAACAACAGCAACAGGGTATGATGGGTATGAATGCTGGTGGGCCTGGAGGAATGAATCTTGGTACGGCAGGCGGTGGAAACGGGGTGTCTCAAGAGATGCTACAGTCTTGGATGCAACGAAATGAGGGCGGAGCGGCACCACAAGGACAGGCTCATTGATGATGCGTGATCCATCGATGAACGACGCGAGCATGGACGATATTCTTCTTAGGACGGTCAATTTGCTTTTGGTATCAGCTTAACTTATATGTCTTCCTTCGCGGTTTTTTGGATCTGTTTTCGATGACTTTTTGGATCGGAGGTGTCGCGGAATATTACGACGGAATCGATCGCTTAATTGTGACTGCATAAGTATCAATCAAGTTCTCGCAGGTGCAATTGTGGCATGAGCACAACGACAATCGAAACGAAGAATTTCCCCGGTGGCAAACATATGCAACGCAGCGAAAGCGTGTTTATTGGCCTCAAAATTGATGATGCTTTCTTGGTGTGAGATACTGGTTTCTGAAGGCGACAGGCAAACGGGGGAATGAACGGTCATGGTTGATACAGATTGGCACTTGAGCCAAGAGGTATGATATGATACATGATGCATTTGATTTCTCCTTGCTATGTCCATTCAAGTTCCGGATGCGCTGAGGTTACCTTCTGTGCCCGGAATTTTCTCGTGGTCTGCCAGATTGGCTTGTGTCTCGTACACGGTTATCACCGGTTCTGTTTTGCGCTGCGGGAGGACAGTACGGACCCATGTAAGTTATAGCTGAAACAGCAAAGTTCAGGAGAACATGCCTCGCTCCAATGTCCCAAAAAGCCGACGTAGTAAATTCGAGTACTGTCTGCACCTTGAGACGATGGGAAGAAAAGTGTGATAGAAGAGACATTGGGGAATCTCGAGGGCCTAGATAAAATGCAAGGGCTTATTGTACGACATTCCAAAGGATAAAGGGAAGGTATTACTTGACTGTGTACTCTCCTACTTCCCTACCCTGAGGTATAGTAAACTCCTGAGTAGGCGTCTTTTCATTGGCGTCGGAAAAGTCGAGATTGTCCTCATTGGCGAACTGTGATAGTAGATCAAATATTCACAAGGTCATTTTTACAGGACAGTTTGAAGGACGATCACAGACCAGAGACACTTTCGCAGGTGTTTGGTCTCCAGGCCCGGTTTTTAGCAAAATCGATCGAAGCTTTACGGATCCAGTGAAAGGGACACGTATAATCCTACCTCGATCGATTGGATGATCAATTGTGAGTGCAATGGCAAAATAGAAGACGTACAACTGATCATCTGCGTCGGATTCGAGGAACTGGAGGGTGGATTGATAAGAGGCATAAACGCATGACGATATGATTCAATGTGGTCAACTTTCAGTCACTTACTATCCCCCCATCGAGCCGTTTATTCCATGGCTTGATGACTGCCGATCCCTCTCCTGTAGCATTCAGTGCGACGACATTCGAGCGGTCAATATGAATGAAAAGGTTGTCTCGGGGACCACTTTCTTGATCCGAATGATCGTGGTCGTGGTCATGGTCGTGGCTCTCGTCGCTGCAATTGGCATGATTGTGGTTGTGATTGTGCGACATGGCTCAGGACATGAGCTTATAGACGAAGGGGCCGACTCTCAGCTCGACAGAGATTCGCGTAATACCACGTGACTCCTGCAAACTATATAAGCGCCGTCTTCGTTTTTTCTTCCATGTCCTTTCTCTTGTCGCCGCAATTGAATTTCTGGCTGGAAAACATGTACGCGTTTTCCACCACTATGCACCATGTCTCCCACAATGCTGTAAGTGAGGTTTCTTCACCATATTGCATGATGTGTACTATGTAATTTGCGTTCGATCGTCGTCATCCTCATACCAAAGGGGTGCAATGCCTATGTGCCCTGGGGATGACGGTATGAGACAATGTTTACCTCGACTGAACTCTCTCATTTCTTTGTGAACTCTTGCTGAAACATGATTTTTCCTTTATCCAGGATTCCATTTACTTGTGATGATACGAGAGACATCGACGACAATATGTAACGATGGGCTATTTACAGGTTGTTTTGATTTCTGTTCCTTCCGATCCTCGTGCATTCACGTTTTGCGAGTAGCGTCAAATTTGTGAGACGTAGCTCTCAAACTGTCATGTATCATGTCGGTAATATGCAGATGGTTTTTCAAAGACGATCAGTCCAGCCGTTGTGATGTGACATTTTAACTTCTTCAGCTCTGCTAGAGCATTAAATATGAGTTCGTCGGATGCTGAATGTTGAACATTGGATGGACGGCTATGGACGGAGTATGACCAGCTAGATGTGATCTTGAGATCTTGAGAATCAGAGTGCTGTACTGTGGCTATTAGCCAAAACAACCTTGCAAGCAAACCACCATGAACGGCGCTGTAAACTCTCCTCCAGAAGACAAGCAGTCTCATGCAGAGACTACAGCTGTACCGGAACCACCGTCCTTCAAGGTGTACAATCCTCCTCGGACCACTGCTACCTCCCCGCGTACGTATGCTCCACATTTGATGATCAGCCTCAAACTCGCGAAATCCTCGAAATTCGTACGAAACTACTCCTGACCCTCGTTCTGCTTGTCGACAGGTGATTTACCGGACGACTACTTCACGCCGTCAGCGGCTGACCTGAAATTGGCCCAAGCCGCCTTGCACTCGCGGACACAAGCGCTAGTCAACGCGCCTTTCCAGACACGCGCGCTGAGGGAGCAGACGGAGAAGGCGAAGCGGGAGCGATGGCCCACTGTACGTCCATCCGCTACATCACCTTCCTTTGTTCTGTCTGTCTAGAATCGCGACCTGACATCTGTGGTAGACGACCATCCGTGTGAGATTCACGGACCGCACGCAGCTGGAGAAAGTGTACCCTTCGACAGACAAGATACGCTCCGTGTACGCCTTCGTTCGAGGATCGTTGAGAGATGACGTGAAGCCTATCAAGTTCATTCTATGTATGTCTCTCTTCGGCATTTCTTTGCCAACGACGTCTCATACCTTCCATGAGATAGATCAGAGCCCTCCCAAGAGAGATCTGAAGGTTTCTGATCCCAATGTTCGAGATTTAACACTGGCGGAACTGCAGCTCTCCCCATCATCTGTCTTGCTGCTTCGCTTTGAGGACGAATCGCTGAATCGTGAGTATTCACACGAGCGCACACAAGGAGTATATGTGAAAACAATGCTTCTTCTAGACTCGGATTATCCTGCACCTCTCGCACCATCTGTTCTCGAGCAAGCCGTTGATCTCCCAACACCGCCAGACTTCGACGCCTCGCCCCAAACCAAATCGAAATCCCAGGCGCAATCTCAAAAGCAGTCTCATACATCCTCAGCGTCGAGTCAACCTGCTCAATCCAGCGGCGAGAAGAAGATTCCCAAGTGGCTGAAGTTAGGTCCAAGTGCGTATCATTGCCCTATTCGCTGGATGCACGAGTCTCACTGCAGTTGCTATTGACAGAGAAATGAGGTCTTGGATTGTAATCACGTTTTCGTTCGGAAGCGAATATTCCAGGCTGTAGTTGTACTTTTTGTAGAGTATCTCATCGCACGATCTTGATTGGCATGTAGGTGTATAACAAGTGGGAATTGAGACGCATCGGATCTCAATTTGCGGGCTGATTGACATTCCATGAATGCATTCTTATCAATATACAGGGAAGGTGCGATCAGCCTCTCGTGCCCACGCCTGCAATCCGCCGATCAAGTCCTTGACCAAGGCCTTCGAGTTCGCTCCTCGAAGCGCATCTGCAGCAATCTGTGAGTCGTTGCCTAGTCGGCAGATAACGTAGATCTCCTTCGAGGATGATTCGTCATCAGAACTCAGAACTCTTGAAGGATCTGCGACGATCTCGTTTAAAGATACCCCTATGTCAAAAGCCCATCAGGAAAACCTCGACACAATACAAGATCGACGATACAGACATGTGGATGAAGGCAAGTGGCAGATTCCATACTCAGCCTTTGGGCGTACGTCGATGATTTTGACGTCTCTTGCATCCACGATCGCCTTCAGATCCTGATCTCCCACTGTCAATAAACTATATGCGATGTAGCAAGGGAAAAGGGACATACAGTCGCGCTTATTCGCGTCTGTGCGTCACCAGGCACTAAACCTCTAGTGTACCAGTCTGGCCGCTCTCCACCGCAGAATTGCACATAATCAATATCCTCAATTTCGCCCACCTTCTGGCCTTCAACCCCACATGCCGGACATGTAGGTCGGCGAGTGCGCAGCTTAATGCTCCGGAAAGGGGGGAAGCTGAGTGCGGAGTATATGAGAAGAGATGATTTTCCTTCTAAGTACAGAATTATATCATCAACACTATCGCCCGATGGGCATACGCAAATGGGCCTACCGTGCAGACCAGTGATGATCTTGATGGCCTCCAGTGCCTGCAAGTTTCCAATGACGCCAGTGACAGCGCCTAAAATGCCAGTCTCTTCGCAGCTACCAGCCATTTCAGGAGCTGGAGGCTTTGGAAAGAGGCAGCGATAGCATGGACCATCCTCGCCTAGATGATACGTGCATAGTTGACCCTCGAATTTCTGCGCCGCGCCGCTGATGAGTGGTTTGCCGAGGCGTACGGCAGTGTCGGAAAGAAGGTACCGTGTAGGCGCGTTGTCTGTACAGTCAAGGATGATGTCGTATGGACTCAAGAGGGATACTGCGTTCGAAGGAGAAAGAGCTTGAACAACGGGTTCAACTACTACGCGAGAGTTGATTCTAGGTGAACAAAATGAAGAGGTCAGGGGTCGGGGAGATCAGGCAAGGGAAAGGTAATGACAGAACTGTTTGATTGCTTGAGCGGCTGAATCGGCTTTCGGAAGACCGAGACAAGATTCAGTGTGCAGGATTTGTCTCTGAAGATTAGACAATTCTACAATGTCGTGATCGATGATCCCCAGTCGCCCTCGAGTGATCAAGGTAATTTTGCGTTAGCCAGTGAGGTCAGTGAGGTCTCCAGTCTGTGGCTCACCTACACCGGCTGCTGAAAGATATTGAAGGGCAGGGCACCCTAGTCCGCCTGCTCCTACGACCACCACAGACGCGTCCTGCAGCTTCAATTGGCCTGAGCAGGAACAAATGTAAGAAAATTTCCGAGCCAGGAAACAGACAGGCAAACCTGGAAGGCCGAATTCATCCAATATCATCTGTCTGCCATACCGTCGGTAATCATCGAGGTGGTGCAGACTTGATGTGTTCGGTTGCATGGTCGTTCGTGCTGGATGATTGAGTCGAGGCTGATTGCTGAGACAATCGACCTTCGACGCGCTTAGATCTGACAGATCCGATGATTCCATAGATCCCGAGGCCCGATCGCTTGTTCGACTGTCCGCGCCGCGTCTTGCTCTCATTTACCACTCGCTTACCCGGCGCGGTTGCAGTGCCTTTTGATGAGTTTTTGTATTCAGTGAACCCGAGAGTAAACTTGACTCGTCATTGCATCGTCCGGATCATCGATTTTGGCATTTTCACACACGTTCTCCCCATGTCTGTGCCCGGATTCCCGTTGGCTTCCGCGACCAACAACTCTTATAGCGCTCATGAGCTCGCTCCTGTTGTACATGCAGGTTCGCATGTCCTCTGCTGCTCTGAGCTATTCTGAGTCGTTCGTTTCTGGATCTCTGACTAGCCACCTGTGATAAATAGGAAGAAAGCCACCTCCTCTTCCATGGAAGGACATAGGCTACGTCGCGAAGTGGTCTGTTTCGTCGTTCAAGTTTGGTTTCGGTCCTGAGTGTCTGCAGGACGATGATCCCGACACATTCTGGCAGTAAGTTGCTCGCTGTCGTATCGTTGCATGGCCTCACGCTGGACCGTGTCGCCCATAGCTCTGATGGCCCCCAGCCCCATTTCGTGACGATCGAGTTCCCGAGAAAGATGGCTATCCAGGTTCGCATCCTATCTAGCGTCATCCTGTACATCTCAAACCGCTGCCACCAGAAAATCAGCCTCTTTCTCAGCTTCCCTCTCGACGACTCGTACACCCCCGCCGTGCTTTCGATTCGCGCAGGCACAGGCCTGGGCGATCTTCAGGAAGTGCGCGCCATCACCCTCGAAAAGCCGGATGGCTGGATCACGTTCGACGTATCAACAGAGCCGAGCGAAGATGGAGACGGCTTGTAAGAGTATCTATCTAAGCTCTTGATAGAGCTGACTGGTGCTTTCTATTCATTAGCAAAGCTGTGCATGCATACATCTTGCAGATTCTCGTCCTCACGAATCACCAAAATGGCAAGGACACGCACGTCCGTGGCATGCGTGTTCTGGGACCCATAGAGTGAGCCTTTCGTTCATACTTGGTCCAACTTTCATCTGCTCACACGATATCCTGCAGAGACCAGACATCGTGGGATGATCCTTTCCCCTTCGTGACTCCCAAGTTCAAAATGTTCGAACACATCCGCTAATGTCATTCATGACGCCCCATCATCCTATGTGATTCTAGCTTTGGGTTATGGTCCGAGCCATCCACATTTGCAGTCCCGATCCAAATAACACCTCGACTGACGGTGACACAATGCGAGTAGGATACACAAAACCAAGAAGAATCATTGTCAGTCAGGATCGAGAATCTAAATGAACAAACGCGGTATGCAGAGATAATTTACACACAACATTATGCACACCGCCTCCTGTACACCTCGCTGATCGCAGCAGAGCCCCGTATGGCACAATTACCGACCCACGAGTATATACAATATTGAAAGAATAATCAACTGAACAAAATGAAAAAAAATGTGATGAGACAGTCAAGCAACAAAGTGGTTTGGAAAAGACGAATAGGGGACAAGTCCACGCCACATCATGATAATCTAGGCTGAGATCCAGACGAATAATGATATTGCTCCGGGGGGTACTGATGAGCTGGATGGATGGGCTGGCCTGCTGAAGGGCCGAGATACGAAGATGATGGCTGGGCTTGCGACCATTGGGGGTGAGCCGGGGCGGCGTTCATGTTGACGCCACCATGCTCATGAGAGGTCCCAACCGAGGACCGTTCTGCGCTCGAGGTGTACTGACTGTAGCCGTTGGTCGGCATAGTATTCATCGGATTTGAGCCGTAGCTTGGTGCTGCTTTGCTCGGCTGCGCCTGAACGGCTGCCGTAGGCCAGTGATTGCCATTTGAGATGGCGGGCACATACGGACGATGGGTGAACTGCGAAATCCTTGTCAGCCAACATGATCGATTACCAATATTCAAGAGGTTGAGGTACCTGCTGGGACGGCGCAGACCGATTCATTGACCCATTGAACGGGCCATGGCTATGTCCATTACTACCGGAAGAGTATGGTTGGGGCTGAGGATGCGTCGTTGAGAACCCTTGCTGCTGAGGCTGGTAATGTGTGAAAGTGAAGGCTGTCTGCTGATGATATGGCCTCGAGCCCGTCGCCTGCATACGTGCAGAACTCTGGTCATACCGCGGGTCTTTTGCAGCGTATGGATTTGTCTGCCCGTAGCTATATGCCGTCTGACTCGCTAGACCGTGTTGATAAGCCTGGTAGGATGCCCTCCCGACTCCAGTGTTATAGTCGGGAGCAGCGGCGCCGTTCGTCCTCTGCACGTCATTTGATCCGAGGTACCCACTTGGGAACCGACACCGCCGGCACATGAACTCTTCTGTATCCCAGTTGCGCCTTGGGCGTCCGGCTGCCCGGTCAGCTTGGTCGTGGCAAGCGATGTGTTGCCACTTGGAACACTTGCCACAACACAGGAGCGGGACGCCATCGTCCTAGGAATATCAAGAAGCTTGAGTTTGACAGCCAGCCAAGAAGCGTCGATGTTGCACCACGTACCTGATTCACACCCCTTCTGTGGCAGATCTCGCAGTCTAATTCCCAGTCTTCACCAGCAGGTGTCCGCGACCCACTGGCGCTACTCGTTTTTCCTGTTTTCTTCGCTGATACATGATTACGGGAAGCTCCATCTCCTTCGACGTCAATGGGAGTACTCGCACTGGAGCTAGAGAGAATTGAATGAGCGAGATTGTTGCATGGCGCACAGGGATGGATTGTCTCTCACCTTTCCTCCAGCTTCCTTTTCTGCGATTTCCTGTCTTCACGCTCTTCCCTCTCTCTCCGCCGCTTTTCCCGTGCGCTCTCTCTGTTCTCACGCTCTTCTTCCTCTCGTTTCAGGCGTGCCTCCATTCTTTTTGCACGGCTTTGCTTCTCTTCCTCCTCTGCCTTCCTGAGCGCAGCGAGACGTATCTCTTCTTTCTCGCTTTCTTTAATGGCAAGTCTAGATGAGCGCTTGCGGCGAGTAATTGCCTCTTCCAGGCGGCGCTGTTGCTCAGCTTCCTGTGAATCGTGCGGGGATCAGTGCGTTCGAAGACGGTGAAAGCACAGATGCAGGGACGTACCCTAAGTTCGGCAGTGATCGGCGGTATGATAAAGTCGTTCAGCATCTTATACAGAGCTTTCTCGTGGTAGTGTGTTGCCTTCTCAAAACGCTCAGCGATGTGCTCCCAATCGTACAATGTGACGCAGATCTGAGAAAAAGGGGACGCCATCAACACGATGTTCAACAGGATAAGGTACAATGAGCCTTACCGTTTCCCACTCGACGAAATCATTCGGCGGGTGCCATTCGGGCTCTGGCTCTTCTGCAGGTTCTGGTTCCTCAATGTCTGTATCTTCCGCAGACCGAGGAGCAGGCGCTTGGCGGACAGTGCCCCGACCCTTCCCCCGCGATCTAGAGTTGGCCGCCTTCTTGCTACCAGCCTTCCGCTTGGAAGCTTGTTTCTTCGGTGGCTCGACCGGTACAGGATCATCCGTCTCGTCGCTGAGCGCCGTCAACTCACTGACCGCGTCATCATCGTTCTCCAACCCCGTTTTCAACGCGAGGTTCTCAGCCTTTGTCGAGTCAGCGCTCTTCGCCTGCGCACCAGCACTCTGAGCCTTGCCCGCTCCCCCGCTACCCTCGCCCACTTGATCGCTCGACTCGTTGAGCCACTCTGCCGGGATCTCCTGCCACTCAGCCTCGACAGTAGCTGCGCCCCTCAACCTCGCGCTCACCCGAGTCCCCACCGCCATTTTGCGCGGACTGTGTGTCGAGGGGGGAGCATACGATGCTGTTGCTGCAGTACGCTTTCCCGCGCGTTTGCTCTCGGCCGCTGCTTGCCGCTGCAACTCCACCAACTCCTTTGCCTGTGCGTCCAGCTTGATGTTTGCCTGCGTCTTTGCCGCGCGCGAGCCTCGGCCAGCTGAGGGTGGATCCTCGACGGCGGGTGCGCCGCGACGCGCATGAGTGGCGCGCGCGGGGGTCGAGGGTGGTGGAGGGGCAGGTGTGGATTTTGCAGGCGCTTTGCGTTTCTTGGATGCAGGTAGGGCTTCGCGATCGGATTCTGACTCGGAGACTTCGGCCGCCCGCGCGCGTTTGGGTTTCTGACTGACTTTAAGGGCGGGTCGTTTGCGTTTTAATGTTCGCGGCGGCTTGGGTAGAACACGCTGTATCCAAAGGCGATCGGCTAGATGGGCAATGATTCAGCTTAGTAGATCACGAAGAAGATATTTGAAAGAACTCACGACCAATGAGCCAGTATGCATTGGTCTTTGCATCGTAACCGATAGGCTCAACTCGCTAAAGTGACGGTGACGATGGCGTCAAAAATGGTAGAAAGCCTCGATGTCACTGAGACGTACCCATTGAGCAGTCTCATCGTCGTCCTTCATTATTTGTCTCAGACGGTTCGGGTTCTGAAATTGCCATTCAGTGAGCAAGTGAAGTGAGTTCAGCTTAGTGATCATGGGCAGGTCGAGCCAGTTTTTGCTCTCTTCCGCGTCAGCCTGATCAAGTTGGTCGGTAGGAAGAGGCTCGTCCTTTATCAAGCGAGGCTCAGTTCCAGAACGAGAAGGTGTGGGTTCAATTACAAGGGGCTCAGGATTAGGTTCGGGGTCCGGGTCCTGCATATTAGATGAGATGCTCCCATTGATAGGTCCTAATGGCATCGGAGAGCGTGCAGCAGGAATTTGGGAATGCTCCTTTACGTCCTCGGCCGGGAATGAGTGTGGCTCAGGAGAGGGGGTGGATATGGAGACGACGGGTTCAGGGCCAATTGGATTGGCTGCCGGGTCGCGACGAAAGTACTGTTTGCGGAGAACCGTCTGCCAGTTGTCCAGGCTGTCGATAGCCTTCAGTATCCTTAAATTTTCAATCCTGAAGACTCAACGACGTACTTCAATTTCCTGTCTCCCGACAGTGTGAACAAGAGTCGGTGCACAATCCGTGGTAGCACTATGGATGTCGAGCGAGTCAAATCATCCTCGATGTCCTGGGAGAAGAAGATAACGATGAGCACGTTCGCGAGGACGTGGCAGAGATAAGATGGAGTTCTGGAGCACAGAACCGACACGGTCTCAAGGCGAAAGGACGCGTACCGTCAAATTTACATCGTTCACAGCGAAGAGGGGTGCGAATGTGTAGAAGAATTGGCTGAACGCTGCCCACTTCCATTGTCGTCGGAGGAGGGCAACCTGCTCGTGGAAGGGATCGTCGGGGGGGGGGACAGTAGAAGAAGGCCTGAGGGAAGTGGAGGGCGCGGGAGTGGCGGGCGCGGCGGTGCGTCGAGGCATCGGGGCGCAGCTGCTGCAGTTATATTTCAGAGACGGATTCGGTTATGTTAGGCCTGGGCGTCCCTCGAAAAACTTGTACCTCGCCCGAGCAGGTCAGCCAGTACAGGTTCAGTGCAGACTTCTATCGCAATTCCAGGTGTCTGGCAGCCCGTGAGCAAGGTGCGTGAGGAATAGAGCAGAGAGGCGTGGAGGACGCCAAAGACAGCGAGCACAAGCTTTCCTTTCCTTGACCGGCACAGACAACAAACAACATCACGCTCGGCTCGGCCGTGGCCGGCCATCTAACTCCGCTCCGCCGGCGCTTGTCCTGCTTCCGCGACGTCCACACTTTCAAGAGCTGCTACGGAGCAACCGCGAGCCTCGTCAAACAGTTGGTGTTGTTCCACATTTGGAGATGAAGCATCTACTTAAATACTGCTGTACTGGGCAGGGCGTCATGGTGCCCTCCAATGCCGATCGTCGCGTTCACGTTCGGGTCTCTCGGCGACCTTCTTTCCCTTGCCGCACTGGTTCAAAAGGTCCTCTGCAGTAGCACCGGCGCTTCTTACGAATACCAGGAACTAGTCAAAGAACTTGACTTATTTATCCAAACTGTTCGCCTCGTTCAGGACGCACTTTTTCCTGGCGGTCTCGGTTCACCTCTCCCCACCTCTGTTGAGCGTGGTCTATGGAACGCCCTTCTCCATGGTCACACGCTTCTAAAGGGCGTTCGTGCGAGGATCGCTAGCTATCAGCACAGTCTCGGCAAGAACGGTTCTGGTAATATGGTACGCGATACTTGGCTAAAGATGGGCTGGGGTTTTTTCAAGGAGAGCGAGCTGAGAGAGACACGGGCGAAAATTCGTGCCCAGATAGACGCGATACATACCTTGCTGGCTTTATCTCAGTGGTCAGTCATATTTCCGTTCGCTGTCCCGATCACCTCATTGACTGCGTTGCCCCAGTCAATCGTTAGAGCGCCTGGAGGATCGTGTGAACGCGCACGAAGTCACGCTCTCGACGATTCACAGCCGGTTGGAAGAACTCCCAAAGCAGTTAGGATCTACATGGGAAGGAGGTTCAACGCAGCGGTTCATCGTCTTGACAGACATTCTTGGGACAGATTTATTCGTACCCATGGATTTTTGCCAGGCGTTCGATGTACGTTATGACATTTCCTCATCGAAGAGGGATAAATTTGACCGCAAACAATCTGTCAGATTTTTCACAATTTTTTGAAGTTCTATTATAGAACATTGAGCAGAGCAGGGGCGCAGTACGTTGAACGTGGAGACTATGACCTAGCACTGCTCTCGGATGAACTTCAAATCGTCGACTCTGCATCTTGGGACATGCTCGTGCAGCCTGGGATAAAAATCGTCATGAATGCTGTTCTTCACTTAGACAACGTCGACATTCAATCCTGCCCTAGTTGCAAGACGGATAACACCGGTGCCCGAACATATCAAGGTGGAATTAGCTGGTGCGTGATATCAATGACAACAACCTGCTAAGGTCGTTGAGTTACTCTTTTGTAAGCACAGTAGACATTGCCAGACGTGGTTCAGAGTTTCCGATAGCTACATCGAAGAAGTCGGCGACGAACGGGCACAGGAACCTGTGCCATCGTCTGGTCCCTCGCAAAGGCAGCGGCCCAGCATCGGAACGGCAGATGACGCCCGCTTTCTTCGTCGCATTCGCGTCATCCGGACCCGCGCCGCCAAGATACTCAAGGCCGACGAACGTACGCATCCGAACCTCATGAAGATGACTATAAAGTATGTTCAGGTCTCGGAGGAGGAAATGCGCAATCAGGGCGTCCCGGAACCTTTCACCGAATACATCGTGGCAAATCGGCAGACGATTCTTCGCTACCTGCAGGGCCGCAGTTTTATATCTTTCGATGGGTTTGTCACGCCCACGGGCCTTCGGATCGGTCAGGAAACAACGTAACGTCAGCGGGTAATGTGCTCCTCAGAGTTGAACAGTGACTAGTAAATGCTGAACACTATTCACTAGCTTCGTCTGCTGCGGGATTGGTACTATAGGCTTTGACAAAACAAATAGAGGATACCGATGCACAGAGCGGGGCCTAGATGATATTGAGAAAAGCTAGTTATTCAGTCGGGCTTTAGAGGAACAGATGCGGAAGGCGTACCTCTCGAAGTCTTTCATCATCTTATCGTGGCAGATCGTACTGATCTCCCTCGCGATCTTTGATTAGGACTCAGTGGACTATGTGGATTCAACTGGTATGTGAATTTTGGAATCGAACAGCAATTATTATTCAATCTGATACTTCCGATTCCTGAAATGCCTAGATCGAGCTACTTCGTTTCTCGACTGAGGACTTTCTGCACTTTGCGGTGTGGTAGCACAAATTCATAATGTGTGACTTCAACCTTTTCATCCGTGTCTTAAATAAGAGTCTTTGTCTTGCACTGATCGCTGATCCTGATCCACCTCATCTAATCAAGTTTCTGGTACTCCTGGAGCACATTGTTGCACAGGGCCAGTTAGAGCAGCCTCTGTAGTTAATCATCACCGTCTGCATCAAGTACACAGCGTTTATGTGTGTGGACTAAAGCTGTGTTCTGACTCCAAATTGAGACTCTTCGTTGCACAAATGCCATCGATATGAAGGTCTGCTTCGCTTCATTGATCTCACCTATACGCCTTGCTCATCTCTTATCCTCCTCATGCCATCCCCGAGCTATGAAATTTATTCCCAAGAACTCTTGTCTCTGGGAAAAGGATATGCTCTCTGGGAGCTTGACCCTCAAAGGCGCCCTGTGGTTTGATTAGGCGACGTGGAGCACGTTGTTGCACAGGGCCAGTTAGAGCAGCCTCTGTGTTTTGATCATCACCGTCCACCCCACATCAAGTACACAGCATCATGCATGTGGACTGGCTGTATCATGAATCCAAGTTTAGACTCTTCGTTGCACAAACGCCATCCATATAAAGGTCTGCTTCGCTTGATCTAACCTGCACGTCCTGCTCATCTCTTACCCTCCTCATGCCACTCTCGAGTTGTGAAATTTATACCCAAGAACTCTTGTCTCTGGGAAAAGGATATGCTCTCTGGGAACCTGACCCTCAAAGTGGCCCTCAAGTTGAATTAGGCGACGTGGGGTACATTCGGGACGGCGGCTTCCACCGCTTGTTCAACATACACCTTCAACCGGATGATCCACACCAACCTTCTATCTTGCCTCAGGGCTTCGAGGTCTTGCCATCTGAACCGTCTCGTGTATATTCCCGCCCTCTGCGACCAGGTGCATACTGTTCAAATAGTGTGAGGTCGATTGAACTCGCAGGCTCGATATCAGTGCCGTAAGCATATAGATCATAGTTCCATTGATACATTCTCATAAATAAGTTCTCACTTTTTAGGACAGTGTCGTTGAGTAGCGGACTTCAATTCTCATGTTCAAGACAGCGAGGCGCGGTCCTAGCATTCCCGAATGATGCACAGGCTCAGGATGCACACAATATAGATGCATTCAAGAGATACATGATTGCTAACGTAGATTCGTGGCTTAGCTACACCCAGTCGCTGGACCTTGGCCTCCGTATGGAGGGTATCTTACTGGTAACTGGACGTCATCTCACCACATCATGGGCTGTCGCCGCATTTACAACGAGTGATGCAACGATCGAAGTGGATCTTGGAGGTACAATTTCTGCGGCTATCGGCTCATCTATCTCGTGGAAGAATGGCCGAAATGTCGAGTATAATTGGGGGCCAGGTCAGATCGTGTCAACCCTGGGCAGTTAACAATCTGACACTAATGATTACCCCACGTCAGATTTAGGTCAAAGAGATGATCATGTGCAGGATCAATGCATCTTTATCCGAGGGTTGTGCGCGAAACGGCGACCTCCCTTCCCGGGGTTGCGATTGAAGGCAGCGGCTGAGCCGAAGGATCTGAAGAACAAGGATGACGACAACGCACAGCCCGGTGTTCGGTCTCACGATGACAACGAAGTACTATCCTCGTTAGGCGATGAAGAAACCCTGGGAATCGAATCGTTCCCTGAGGTCCACGAAGCAAGTCATGCAGTGTTTACATGATACAGTATCTGACCGGAGGTTTGCAGGACGGAAACATACTTGCACCTTTACTCGACTACATACTGAAGGTACGATGACCACCCTGGGAAGCCTTGCCATACTCATGAGCGTTTGTAGAACTCAAACGTTGATATTGCGATTGCTCATCATGACGATGTCAAGGGGTATCTAATGGCAAGCTAATACCTCCAGCAGATATGATTATTGTAATCATTATCTTTATTTAGGATGGATGGAAAGCCTCAGAGCTCTCCTCACCACTATGCAGAGATCGTCCCTACATCAGAGACATCAAGCAACCATCGACGGCACTTCATGATCTGCATCAGGCTGACTTTGCACCCGATCTAGTCGTTGCAGGCTTTTTGGATCACTCTTGTAAGTTTCAAATGAAGAATGTCCCTCTTCGGCTCTCTCACGTGCGTTTACAGATACTCCAACGGCTACTTTGAAGTCGCAAGGTAGGTAGCAGAAAATCTCGTCTAAATAATACTTGACGCTCGGGCTTGGGATAATCAAGGCTTTGATGCAGACGCTGATCGTTCAATCTCGTTGAACAACCTCGCGGATGCGGTTATAAGACGATTTCAGCAAAGCGGGCAGGTGATAGATCTGAAGGAGGCCATTTCGTTTTACCGGGAAGACCTCATGCTCCGCTCTGCCCCACATCCAGATCGTTCGACGTCGCTGAGGAATCTCGCAAATGCGCTCCAGACGCGATTTGAGCACACAGGGGGGGTGGACGATCTGGAGGAAGCTATTTCGCTTTACCGGGAAGCCCTCACACTTCGCTCTGCCCCACATCCCGATCGTTCGACGTCATTAGATGACCTCGCGAATGCAATTTCAAGACGATTCCAACAAACCGGGCAGGTGGTAGACCTGGAAGAGGCCATTTCGCTTTACCGTGACGCTCTCATGCTTCGTTCTGCTCCACACCCCGATCGTTCGACGTTGTTGAATCATATCGCGAATGCGATCTTAACACGATTCCAGCACACCGGGCAGATGGTAGACCTCGAGGAGGCCATCTTGCTTCACCGAGAATCTCTCGTGCTTCGTCCTGCATCACATCCCGATCGGTCGGCTTCCTTGAACAACCTCGCGAATGCAGTCTTGACGCAATTTCGGCAGACAGGACAGCTGGTAGACCTCGAGGAGGCCATTTCGCTTCACCGAGAATCTCTCATGCTCCGTCCTGGCCCACATCTCGATCGTTTGATGTCGTTGCATAACCTCGCGAATGCAGTCAAGACACGATTCGAGCAGACAGGACAGAAGATAGACCTCGAGGAGGCCATTTCGCTTCACCGAGAATCTCTCGTGCTCTGTCCTGCATCACATCCCGATCGCTCGACGTCGTTGAATGACCTCGCGAATGCAGTTTTAATACGATTCCAGCAAATCGGACAGGTGGTAGACCTCGAGGAGGCCATTTCGCTCCTCCGAGACTCACTCATATTTCGCACTTCCCCACATCCCGATCGTTTAACGTCGCTGAGGAACCTCGCGAATGCGGTCTTGATACGATTCCAGCAAACCGGGCAGGTGGTAGACCTGGAAGAGGCCATTTCGCTTTACCAGGAAGCCCTCATGCGTTTACCTCCCTCACATCCTGCTCACTGCCTCTATCTGACATTGCTTGCATCCTCCCTCTGTGATAAGTTTGGTTTGGGTGATATGTCTTCGCTGGAGGCATCCATGAACATGTTTCGCACTGCAGCCAATCACGAAGCAGGATCCGTGTTCGATCGCTTGGATGCTGCTCAGATATGGGCGAGACGTGCCGATATCATGGATCATCCATCTGCCTTGGAAGCATATCTGGCTGCTATACAACTCTTGTCTCGTGCCGCGACGCTCACTTCGGTCGCAAATTCGCCTCGTCGGCTACTAGCTAATCACCTTAGCTATCAACTCTATAGCAGTGCTGCGGCTTGCGCTATTCGTTTGGGCCAGTTTGAACAGGCTGTTGAGATGCTCGAAGAGGGAAGATCTATTTTTTGGTCTCAGGCGCTGCAGCTTCGGACCTCCATCGATGGCCTTCACCGTGGCTACCCAGAACTCGCAAAAAAACTCCAGGGGATCTCTTTAGCTCTCGAGCGGAACTCATTTGACGAGGAGTCGGTTGCGATCCGCACTGAGGTAGGGCAGGTGATGACGATGGAGGCGCACGCTGCTCGATTTCGTCGGCTGAACGAGGACTGGGTGGCGACATTGGAAGAAGTTCGAGCCTTGGAAGATTTTACAGACTTTCTGCGTCCAAAGAAGCTGGCCATGCTAAAGGTGGTAGTTCATGGTCCCGTCGTCCTGCTTAATGCGTCCGAGTCTTCTTGTGATGCATTGATCATTACATCCAAGGGCGTAGGGCATGCTCCACTCCATCCCCAGTTCACTCAGAAGCAAGTAGTATTACTTGCCGAGTTATTATCCATCGCTGTGACCGACTTCCCCTCGTTCACGATCCGTTACAAACTCTCTTTCGAAACCCTCCTTGGAATCACCAAACCTTCCGGTGAGATACCTCTTGAAAGTACGGACGATGTTCTTCGCTGTGTTTTCTCGCTGCTCTGGGAGTGGGTGGTCCATCCCGTAATTCGTCATTTGAAACTTGAAGTAAGTATATTCCACCAGAAACCCTTTTCACACTCAGTACTCATTTGTTACTCATTTTATGGTGCAGAAATCTGACTCGCCTCCGCGTGTGTGGTGGTGCCCCACTGGACCTTTTGCTGTGCTCCCGCTTCATGCAGCTGGCATATACACATCAGGCACGAACACGGGAGCCGTCGAGAATATATCAGATTACATGGTGTCGTCCTACACCCCGACGCTGAATTCTCTCCTCACTCCTCCACCTGTGCCGCATGCAGATCCATTCCAGATGCTAGTCGCCATACAGCCCGAGACACAGGGCCAGGTCCCATTAAGTCAAGCCCGCGAAGAAATGCGTCATATCGAGAGACACGTACCTGCCTCCTCTCTCATCAAGCTAGGCTCTCTTGACGCTCCGCCGTCCACAGTAGCGGCGGTTCTCTCTCATCTTCCTCAATCATCTATCGCTCACTTCTCATGCCGTGGAATCCACAAACCATCTAATCCACTGGAGAGTGCGCTTCTCCTAGATGATGGTCCTTTGAGCGTTTCTATAATCATGGCACAATCCTTGCCAAACGCATCTTTGGCGTTTCTTAGCGCAAGTCAGACCGCGATGGGAGACGTGAACGCTCCTGATGAAGCCATGAACCTCGCAACGGCAATGTTGTTTTCTGGGTTCCACGGAGTGGTAGCCACGATGTGGTCAGTGCCATTCTCCTTCCACTTCTCCTGATCTTATCATTGCTTGCCGCATATAGGCCAATGCATGACAACGACGGGCCAAAGATCGCGGATGAGTTCTATGCTCACCTCTTCAAAGGACACGAAGATGGCTCGGCCCCCGACACTACGGAAGCTGCTCGTGCACTCCACCTCGCTGTCAACAAGCTGCGTTCAGAGTGTAACAACGGATCTTTCATGCGTTGGGTGCCGTTTGTTCATTATGGACTGTAATGAATCCACGCGAAGCGCATGCATTGCTCCGCAGCATTTCCCGGTCTGCCAATTCTCTTATTTTCCTCCATCACTGAGTTTCTAATTTTGCGGTGTCTGTTCCTTGTCGCAGAAGTGGCATCTTGATTCTGAATGTGACCCATGCATTCCACTGTTCTATATACATTTTGTGACGTGTCTGAATATGTGTCTCCGTATAGGGACCTAGCCCTGTGCGATACAGCATAGGTCGAGAACAAAGCTCAATATCAAAGGCCAGCAGCAATGGGCTTGTCGAGGATCATCTAACGAGTCGGATAGCATTGCAGAAATGAACGCTTCGAATGATGCCCTGGCAGATTCAAAATACAGATGCGTTCATGAACCACGGACCGATACTCGCGAGGGCGAGAAAAAATGAGATACCCGTGTCGTTCCATGCAGACTCGACCTTGATGCTGTCAAGAGCCTGCGCAAGCCCAAGGTTATATTGTTCCGACGTCTTTATCCTACGCGCCGATAAATAAATATCACGTACGTTGCCCGGCAAGAGCAAACCACGAAGACCACATCGACGCTCTAGCGGTCCTCCTTCCTCAATTTCGAGAACGCCGCCTGACCACGAAGCGAATAAGCGGACCGTCGAAATCTATGAAAACCAACCAGACGAGGCATGCACGGCGGGCATTCAATGTGACGAGGTGATGGACAGTCCCCTTGAAGTGCTTGTACAGCGGTAGGGAAGAAAGGTAAAACCGCAAGTCACGTCCGTCGACAGGGCGCCAAAGCTGACCACGCGGCTCGGCGCTAAGCACGAAGAGACGGAGCGCGTCCGGACTCCATAAAAAAAAATTGGGCGTGGTGGGCGTGGTGGGCTCGGTAGGCTCGGTAGGCTCGGGACGACGTCTCGAGGGCTCCAATGTTCTAGACAGGCTGAGCCAGATGCCAGACGCCAGACGCCAATTTCCACAATTAGCCCTGCAGGTGGCCCGTCAACGGCGGTGCGCCGCCCTCGCCTGCAAAAGCTGGTGCCGTGAAGACATAAAGCGCCTCCCGGGATCCAGTCGCCCCTCCGCCCCCGGCGCCCAAAGCGCGCTTCCGCGCCCAGCTGCACCATCATCCAGCGGTCCGCTGTGCTCGGCCCTGAACTGCTGTGAGACCGTGCCCGACCGCCCAAGGAGGAATCTGCCATCCACATCACGAGCTCGCTCACGCATATGGGGATCGTGGATCGGCGGCTGATCCGCCGGCACGACGTCCTCTCCCCGCGCGCGAGGGCTAGAGTCCATCGACGCAGCAGCTTCTTGAGTCGGTGTCGGAGGATGTGTCCGATGACGATACTTATGGACCGCGGTTTGCACCGCGGGATTCACTTTGTATCGACCGGCAGGGCTGCGGGTCCCATAGTCTAGACATAGGCTCGCGGTGAACAGACTTTGATTCTCGAAGAAGGCCGCTCTGGGTGTGCTGAGAGGATGACGTTGAGCTTAAAAAAACGTGTTTCGAGATACGACCACTGACCCCCTAAAGATCGCTCGACGCCCCACGGGCTCTTCCAGCTGTCGACCATACGATGGGGCGTTGCAGGTATTGGTTCCGTCCTGTGAAGTGACGTAAGTGATCAACGCTCTGTGGACTCCAAACCGTCAAACCACCGAACAAAGCGCAAGGGAGGTGGAACTTCAGTTCGAGTCTTCATCCGATTAAGACATGCACGTCGACGTGGACAAATACATCGCCACGCGCACGCCACGAGTCGACGAGCGCGCCCGAGTAGAACTCGAGCCGCATCCGAGCGAGGGCCAACCACGACCCACGAAGCATAGAAGTGTAGCAGAGCGACGGGGGATCGAGAATCGCAGCGGGGGCTGGATTCTGACCAGCCCAGGGTAAGCACCGCGGCGCTCTGGCGACGCAGTACATAAGTAGTGCGCGTGCAGCGAACGGCATCATTGCCCGCCGTGGACGCAGGCCCGGGGCGCTGCCGTTACCGCACCCCATCCCCAACGCGCGCCCATGATCTGAGGCAACCCGCGGCCCCGTTCGTCGCTGGCGAGCCGCGAGACGCGTCGTCCGCGGACATGCGCCCGGCGCAGCGGGCCCATACGTGCCCGGTGCCCGCCTACGCATCCGTCACCCACAGCGGCGTCGGCCATCAGCGCAGGATGGGCGAAGCGAGGACGTCACCCGGCGGCCGCGAGATCCTCGAGTCATCGATCAGGAAGCTTCGGCCAGGGGCAGATCTGGGCACCCGACTGGCACCCGTCGAGACAAGGCGAGGATTCTAGCGCGGGGCGGAACACAGAATGCAGGGTCGAAAGGAAGGGCGCGGGCCAAGTAGAGAGGTGCGACGGGGACGGCGACGAAGAGAGGCTGGAGACAATGGGAAGGCTGGATTGGGCGGGAACGCGGTGGGGGTCCCTAGCCGGCCAGTCGCCAACAGCTGCCACTGTAATAGATAGGTTAGGTTGGTGGAGTGTACAGCAGGTGGGAAGCCGCTGTCGCAATGTTAGCTGCGAGGACCCCTTGCTTTGGGCGCGCTGTCAAGACAAGGTGGCATCGGCGTGATCCCATCACTGATCACCGACGTCGCTGCCGTCAGCGCGGCTTCAATCCCGCCTCTGCGCCCAAGAGACAGGTCCGTCCATCGCAGCTTTGTTCCATGGCAAAGCCCGCGCCGAACCGCGCCGAACCGAACTGCGATCCATGGCGTCAGGCGCGCCGAAATGCACGATGTCCTCGAATGGGGCTGGGCCCGTCAGATCGAGCGATGCAGATTGAGTTGGCATTGTTGACCTGGGGCGAAGACGAGCGTTCCGAGTCGGCGAAGCCCTCGAAAAAGATGGGCACTCGGGGACGAAATAGGAGGCCGCGCATCACTCGCTACTACTGGCCTGCGCCGCCGTCGGGCGCCTCCTGGCGCTCGTCTCGCGCAGAGGGGCCCCGGGACACCCCCAGAGGCCGGATCACGTAATATTGGGTGAGCACGCCCGGGCCCGGCGCTGAACGCAGGAGCACCGCAGCGAGGCCAGCGTCCGCATCCGCGTCCGTCCTTCGAGATCGTCACGACCAGTTTCGCCACCGACACCGGCACACAGCGTCCTCGACCCCGAGGGCCCGAGCAGCACGCACCCACAGACGCCTGCGCTTGATCACGCGGATCCCAGCGCCCCGCGCGCACATCATCCAGGTCCCGAACAAACGAACGAGCAAACGACCGAACGAACGAAAACGAACGAACGAACGAACATGTCCGACGCCCGCGCGCTCCTCCAAGCCCGCCGCAAGGAATCCGCCGCGCGCGTGTCGCACCCGTATGCCACGTACACCGCCGCGGGGCAGCTGCGGTGCATCGTCTGCGGGACCGCCGTGCGCGGCGCGTGGGAGGGGCACATCGGGAGCAAGGCGCACCGCGTCAACGCCGTGAGTGCGCGCGAGGAGGCGGCGAAGAAGCGGCGCATGGAAGAAGAGGAGGCGATCGCGGCGAAGAAGCGGAGGGTGGCCGAAGAGCGCGAAGAAGAAGAGGAGGAGGAGGAGGAGGGTGAGGAGGAGGGGGATGGGAGGCAGGAGCGAAGGGAGGAGGAAGAGGAGGAGGGCGCGGAGGAGGGCGCGAAGCCTGGCGGGTTCCCGGCTGATTTCTTCTCGGACCCCACGCGGGCGCTGCCTGTGCGCGATGCCGACGAGGACGAGGACATGGAGGACAGTCAAGCCGGCGCCGGCCAATCTGCGTCCGCACCACCACCAACAACAACGACGGCAGCAGCAGGAGCAGGGACAGCACTCGACGCGGAGTGGGCTGCGTTCGAGCGCACCGTGCTCGCCGCGCCCGCCGCAGAGGTCACAGACGACGACCGGCGCGCGGCGTTCGCGCGCGCGACCGTCTTCGCGGAGCCCGCACCCGCGGCGCCGAACGAGGGCATGCCTGCCCAAAAAGGTGCGGCAGAGGGGGCCGCGCCGGCAGCAGCGTCGGAGGTGAAGGAGGAGACGCAGGAGGAGCGGAGGCAGCACATCGAGCGGGAGGAGCGGGAGCTGATCATGGACCGCATGGTCGAGGAGGAGCGCGCGCAGGAGGAGGCTGACGAGCGGGTGAGCGCGCTCAAGGGGAGACTGGAGATGCTCAAGAAGAGGCGGGAGGCGGCCAAGGCAA
The DNA here is from genome assembly GCA_002994785.1 of Heterobasidion parviporum. Lineage (NCBI taxonomy): Eukaryota > Fungi > Basidiomycota > Agaricomycetes > Russulales > Bondarzewiaceae > Heterobasidion > Heterobasidion parviporum. Next base: position 42,809 of record PDUQ01000036.1, on the reverse strand, counting down.
AAAAGGTCGATCGGACGTTAGTAGGTTGACTGGACGGACGATTCGTCTGTTGTCTGTTTCTGCTGTTATCATTTTTTCGACGTGCGGTGAGCGATGGTCGGGCGAGTATCGTGTACAATGTAAAGTATCTGTTGCCTCGCGCCCATCCCTCCATCAAGTCAGGCTGCAACCTCCTCCTCTTCGTTGACAAGCCCAAGCCATTTCCCCCAGTCCATCCCCTTCTTGTGCACCATCATCAGCCCCATCACGACCGGCAGATACCACAGACTATGGTGAAACAGCCGCCGCGCGTGGTGCTCCCCGCCCTGCTTCCAGAACCTCCAGGACGCCTGGACGAAGACCGCGTTCGGGACGAGGCTCGTCAGCGCGAACGCCCACGTCGTGAGCCCCGACAGCGGGACGAGCACGGTGCACACGCCGGTAAGCAGGAGCGCGTGGCGCAGCGCCGTCGCCGCGTTGCGGCGCGGATCGAGGACCGAGAGCATGTAGTACCCGCCGCGCGCGTACGCGCCGCGCACGACGTACGAGAGCGAGTTGAAGTGCGGGAACTGCCACGCGAAGTGGAACAGCCCCAGCGCAAGCGGCGCGAGGGCGAGGCCGTCCGCGGCCGCCGCGATGGTCGCGAGGACGTCGCCAGGGGCGCCGCCCGAGAGGAGGGCGGTGGACACGGTGTGCAGCGCCTCGGGGGACGGGAGCAGGGCGCCGCCGCACGCGGCCCAGCCCATGAGCGGGGGGATCGCGCCGACGACGGCGCCGACCCAGGTGTTCCAGATGGTGCGGCGCTTCATGTAGGTGTACGCGCCCGCGTACAGCGCGATGTTCGCGGCGCCCAGCACGGCCGTGGTGGGGTTCACGACGGCCCAGAGCAGCGCGGGGCCCGCTACGCCCGTGACGCTGGCGAAGGCGGCGACGTGCAGAGGGCTGAGGGCGCGGCGGATGAGCGGGCGGGAGCGGGTGCGGGCCATCTGGGCGTCGAAGGGGATTTCTTGGAGCTGGTTGAAGGCGTTGGCGGACGAGGAGCAGAGGGCGGTGCCGAGGGCGGTCGCGAGGAGGACGGGGACGGAGACGGGGCGGGGAGAGGGCGACGCCGGACATGGCGGTGAGGACGACGAGCACGGAGAGGCGGGATTTGGACAGCTGTACATAGAGGTTGAGGAGGCGGGGGAGAGTCAGGGGCGGGAGGGGTTTGTAGGCGGTGAGGGGAGGGAAGGGTAGGGGTGGGACGAGGAGGGGACGAGGTTGGGAGGCGACGATGGGGGGTGGTGGGTCTCGGGGCGCATGGCGTCGGCAGACCATTGCTCGTTGTGGAAGAAGTAGGAGGTGAAGTCGAGAGGCCTCGCCGAGGTGGAGGACAGGCGCGTCAGGGCCACAGGTCGCAGCCGTCCTTGCGCGCGCGGGAGAAATCGGCCAGACGAGGCAAGGCAGCGATGTTGCCGTCTGCAGACATTGTAGGCCAGCATCGTCCTGGAGAGCTATTTGTGAACGGACACCGGGCGGCTACATCGCGCATACGCACCTTGGACTCGACGAAGAGAATGCAGTCAGGTCGTGCCGGTGGCGGCGAACGTCGCGGCATGGCGGGGTTCCAATTCGTCGTCGCTTCTGTTGTCCCCGTCTTCGCTCTCGCCGTTCTTGTTGGCGTGGCGTACATCCCCCTCTCTCTCCTCCCTTCTCTCTCACGACGCACAAAATCACTGCTATACTAGGTCCCCTCTCCCTCTCACTGACAAAACCGGCCCATTCGTCGGCACATATACACGACCCGACTCACAGCGACAGCGACAGCCCAGCATGCCTGGCACCCACTTGCTCCCCCCGAATCTCCTCAAGCTCTTCGCCCCGCGCCCACCGCTCACCTATGCACGGCCCTTGGACAAGGACATCGACCGCGTCGTAAAAAAAACCGTCTCGCCCGTGGGCTCGCTCCTCGTCATGCTGCGCGAGTCTGCGGCGCTCGCAGAGGGCGAGGGCATGGAGGAGGGCGAGGAGCCCGCGTTCACGCACGCGGAGCAGACAAAGCGTCAGATCAGGAAGGAGGAGCGCAAGAAGCGCAGGACGGAGGAGTTCAAAATCGCGAAAGAGAGCTGTACGTGCACGCCCTTTTTCTCCTCTCTCCGTGTGGCGTGCTTTTGGCAGGTCGCGCGTGCTGACCCTCGTGTCTGTCCCCTTGCGCCGCAGATAAACCCTCAGAGGATGCCGAAGCGGTCGGAGACCCGTACAAGACGCTGTTCATCTCCCGCCTGGTGCGTCCATTCGGCTCTCCTAGTCCCCGCGCTCCACTGACCAAGATGACACTGCACTCTCACAGCACAAGGGCGCATCTGAGAGCGACATCCGCCGTGAGTTTGAGACGTACGGGACCATCGAACGCGTACGCATCGTGCGCGATAAAAAGGGACGCGGGCGTGGCTACGCGTTCATCGTGTACGAACGCGAACGTGACATGAAAGGTCATTACTTCACTCTGCGTCTTCCTCTTTACGTATCACGAACCAATGCTGACTCCCGCGTGGCTTACTTCTTTCTGCACTCTATCTTGACGTCTTTTGCTCTCGCTCTTCATGCTTTTTCCTTGTGGCTTTGCTGCTCTTCCAGCTGCCTACAAGGAATCCGATGGACTGCACATCATGGGCAAGCGCATCCTCGTCGACGTTGAGAGGGGACGCACGGTGCGTGGATGGAAGCCCCGCCGCCTCGGAGGCGGCCTCGGTGGGCGCCCCAAGCCCGTCGAACCGGCAGCGGTCAGCAGTAGCCGAGGCGGATTTCGAGGCGGGTTCAGTGACAGAGGAGGTGGACGCGGTGGGTTCAGCGATCGTGGAGGCGGGTTCCGTGGAGGTCGTGGAGGTGGGTTTGGTGGACGTGGTGGAGGCGGGTTTGGTGATCGCGGTGGAGGAGGAGGGTTCCGTGGAGGTGGAGGCGGAGGGTTCAGGGGCGGACGCGACGACTTCGGGCCGCCGCCTCGCGGTGGAGGATTCAGGTGCGTGGATATTCCTTTGCCCTCGCGAGTGGCGATGCGATCCCATCATGCTCACATCTTGCCTTTGGCGCGCGTCCCTCTCCGCGCCCTTATTTTTTGCATTTTTTCATTTAACCATCTTTATATGTCCATGTGTGTGCACGATCACTCTCGATGGCTGTGTGCGCATGCAGGGGCAGTCGCGGAAGTGGAATCGGCTTCCAAGGCGGAGGGGGCTTCAACGATGGGCCACCCCCCAACAGGTATGGCGGGCCACCTGGGGCCGGCGGGCCTGGGGGCCCGGGCGGATATGGCCCCCCCGGTGGCGGCGGGGGTTTCGGGGGCGGAGGCCCTGGATACGGGCCGCCGAGCGGGAGAGGAGATTTCGGGGGTGGGTACCGAGGAGACCTCAAGCGCGAAAGCTCCGGGTTCGACGAGAGGGACGCCAAACGGCCACGGTACTAGACGATGCGGCGAGAACAGGACGGTACGACGCGGCGTGGATCGGTCGAGGTATGCTGCTGTATATGATGCTGCCCTCCGTGCTCGGCGCGTGTGCGTATATGTTTGCGTGGGCGTGTAAGTTGCGGGTTTGGTTTGGCTCGGTACCATGATTTTGCTCTTTTTTTTATCGCTGTTCCGGTTTCGCTTTTTTTCTCTCTCGTCTCTGCTTCCTCCCTCTGCTTTTCTCGTTTCATCAGCCCCCCTGATCTTCGCTCAGTCGTCTCATCTCGAGCCGCGCGCTCTGTGTTTATGTTTGCGTAAGTATTATGGATGCCGGACACGTTACACGGCGATGGCCTGTGATGCCGAGGCAAGTATAGTATGACATTTCCGTTTGGTTGACGCAGACGTTCGCACAGGAACAGAGAACCGAACCAGAAACCAGAAACAGAAGCGAGAAACGAAAGCGTGCGGGAAAAGGTGACATAACAGGTGACCTTGTTACAACGTCGCGGTGCTGTCTGTCTGCTTGTCCGTTTGATCTCTCCCCTCCCCTTGGATCTGTGACCCGCCGAAGATGTCTGCAGCCGCCTGTCTTGTCCTTGTCCTGTCTTGGTATCCCCTTTTCTTGTTTTTGTGCTGTCTTTCCCCTACCTCTTGTCCTGTCAAGGCAGGCAACTTCTCGCGTTTGATGCCTTGATGCGATCAGATCATTGTCAGGCCCCCGCCCGTTAGAGGTTCGGGGTGGGATCAGGATCAGGACATCAAGGATCAAGCGATCAGACCGACGCCCAAGCCGCCGCGGGAAAGGAAAGGGACCGCGCCGACGCATCTGGTATCGGGCGCACATGGGGCTGTTTTGGGGGGCGCGCGCGATTACGACGCGATTACGAAGACGCGTTTTGGGCTTTGTCAGCGAGCTGCAGGCCCGGGGCGCGTCCGGGCGGAGGGAGTGCGCAGCAGCGATTGAGCCATCATTCCACGGGTGCCTTTAGGGAGTGAATAATGCAAGCTATACTGTATGCGTTCGCGGTCGTCGTCGTCGTCGTCGTCGTAGCGTCATGCGTCATGGTGCCCGGCACATGATGGCCATCGAGCGAGCGTCGTGTGCGTCTCGCTCTCCGCCCGCGCTGTGTGCCGGATCGTGGGATCTCGACCAAGGGTGTCGTGTTGGGTCGTGTCGGGGGGAGATCGGGGGGAGCGAATTGTATCTGTGGCTGGTACAAGGGACGGCATCACGATTCGCGATTCGCGATTGGGTCGAGTATGTAATTTATTGAGATCCCGAGAAGCTCTGGCGGGGGGAGCGTAAAATGTAAAGGTGAGTATGTAATGTTTCAGGTGCCTAGGAGTGTCCGCGTCAGGACAGGAGACGCGCAGGACACCCTAGGACGCCGGGAACGGCCGAGCGTGCGGAAGCGCAGTGTGGGCGCGCTTTACATACTGTAGTGCGCCCATACATGTATGTAAGTGAGTGAGTGAGTGAGTGAGTGAATGGGATTTCCAGGGGCCGCGAGCCGCGAGAGAGCGAGCGATCGAGCGAGCGAGCAACGCGCGCGTTTCGGGATGACTGGGAGGATCCACGCTGTACGCGGGGATGTCAAGCGGGAGGTTGACAGGTCTGACTGCGAAGCTGTGATGGATCGTAGCAGCGGCTAGCAGGGCTGCCAAGGCGAGGGGCTAAGAGGAGCAGCTGGCCTCGATAAATTCAGGCGCCTGCTGTGCTGATAGACACGCGTAGCGGGCTGCACCGCTGGGTTGTGGGACACGCGATGGCTGCAGAGATTGGATTGGTGTTAGATGGCGGGGAGGCTATCTTGACAGGATTCGAGGGTGATCCAAAGAAGGTGTTGGGCGACAGGATCCGCTTCCGAGTCGGGTGTGCACGGGGGTTCGTTAGGCCAAGTGTGCTCGCCCGCGGCGAGGGGCTCGCATGTGCTAGCGGGATCTTGTTTAATTAAACTGCGATGGTCGGCACAGCCTTCGCTACCGTTCTCAGACGAGACTTTGTGATTCAAAAAAAGAGGCAAGAAAGAGAAAGGATCGCAGAAGGGACGTGCACGTGCACGTGATTGCGAGACTGGAGGTGATGGGGTGGAGACGTGACGGGGCGCGTACGGTAGCCGTTCCGTACCGCGACGGCTGGAGACGTCTCAGGTCCGGGGTCCGACCGACGGCGACTGCTCGTCCACGCATCTGATCGCTCCCCGCTGGCCATCGTCTCAGGACACCCGCGTTCGCTCTTGCCACGCCGCCGCGCACACATGCTGTGCATCTTACTAACAGCAAACAAGCGCCCCGTCGACCCTGACATTCCGCTCCAGCTGCTTCAGCCCATGCTGATCGCAATCGGCGCCATCGCTGCATAACCCTCCACCCTCGGGCGCTTTTGTGCTGCACGATCGCCCCCCGGCGCGTGTCGCGGGTGGTGGCGTGCGGTGCGCGGTGCGCGTCTGACGTTTCCGGGGGGGCATGCACCGGACGTGTCCTGTTGGCTGCCGCGACCACCACCACCACCGCCGCCGCGCTCTCTCCAGGCGCGCTGCCGCCTTGACGCCAGAGCCCTGTCGGCTCATCAGACGGTTGCAGCGAGCTGGGGTGGAGTGGGGCTGTCTCAGCTCGGAAGGGCAACTGCACTGATAAATTCATTGCTTGCTGGATCGCCCCGCGACTGAATGGCTGGCTGGTCAGGCCGTCGGCACCGCCTGCAGGTTCGTGTTCGTGGGTGGGGACTGAACGTCGGGCCCCGAGATGATCCGGGACAGGAAGGAGCTCGGTTGGGACGGTGGGTCATGCTGGGCGCGGGGCCCTTCGAGTCGGTTTCCTTGCCAGCGAAACGAATCTCGAACTCTATGTCGGGGGGAGCGTTCCTGGCAGATCCGATCTCGTCTGCCATCCCCTTTTCGAGCGCCCAGTCCAGTCCAGGCTCCGCTCCTGCGAACCGACGGAGCCTTGTGTCTCTCCCTCGCCATTCGCTCCGCTCGCCCGCACACAGCGCCAGCCCCTGCCCTCTCCCCTCCTCATCCTTTCTCCGCCCATCCAGACACCAGATTCAGCCCCCGACCCCCCCCCTCCTCATTGAAAGCCCCGCCGCCCTGCTCTTCTCTTCCGCGCCCACCTCCCCCCCACCCTCCCCATCCCCCGCCTCCACGTCCCGTCCGAGCCTCTCGTTCTTGCTCGCTCGCTACCGATCATCGGCTTCCAAACTTGACTCACGAGCACACCCTCGTCCCTGAAACTCACGCCTTGACCCACTGACACCGCTTGCCGCCTATTTCCATTACACACCTCATACCTAGTCGTCCCGTCGCCGCGCGCTTGGCGCCATTGGCCACCATCCTACTCTTGCGCCGCTCCCCTCCTTCACTCCTACCACCACCACCACCACCACCACCCCCCGCTTCCACCCTGGCTGTATCCCTCTTCCCCCGTCCGCCTTGGGATTTCCCCTTGATGGAATGTGAGTCCTCCTCCCCCTTCGATTTAAATACGCGTGCCCTGCGCGTCGTGCCACCGCCTAGCTCCCCGCTAAATTCTTCGTCTAACATCGGCTCCTGCTCTCCCGCCCTAACAGTCATGGACGCACGCATCGAAAAGTACCCCTCCCTCGAGGTGTCCCAAAACCAGCTCCTCCCTTCGCTCCCCCCACCACCGCACTCGATGCCATCCTCCTCCTCTCTCTCCTCCTCGCACCCTTCCCCACACTCTTCTCTCGATAAATCACCCCTTCCCGGCACGCCTCCCGACCCAGGCAGCAGCGCCGCCGTCTCTCCCTCCGCGCACGACCACGACGGCGACGACGCCGCCTCGGAGCCCATCTCCGAGCCCGCCGGCCGCCGGCGGTCGACCTCGAGCACGAAGAGCTCGGGCGACCGCGAAAAGCGCAAGCGGTCGCGCGTCACCCCCGACCAGCTCATCCACCTCGAGCGGTTTTTCTCCGTCGACAGATCTCCGACGGCCGCCCGCCGCCGCGAGATCAGTCAGATGCTAGGCATGCAGGAGCGGCAGACACAGATCTGGTTCCAAAACAGGTACGCGCGCTTCCCTCTTCCTCCTTCCCCCGCATGTGAGGGGGACGCGGGGTCTGATGAGCATTGATTAATTCGTCGCGTGGTTCGTACTCAGACGGGCAAAGGCGAAGCTGTTGGATGGGAAGAACAAGAGCCATCTTCCGACATCGCCCCCAGAGACGCCCCCAGAACTGCAGCCGGGTTTCCAAGCAGAGCTCCACAGCCTCATTCACGAAGACGAGGGTGCGTACGCCCTCCCTTTCGCCGTGCGCCCAGTTCCAGCTGACGCCCTTTCCCCACCCTCAGCCGTGACGGTCATTCCCTGCACGGACCTTACCATCGGGACGTGGCGACGGATGGCGACGACGGTGGGCAAGCACGACCTCGTCGCGTACCTCTGCGATGCGAAGCGCTGCCTCACGTGGTTCATCCACTCGGCGGGGCACGGCTTCAAAATGGAAATCGCCTACGACAGCGTCGTGAGCACCGAGTTCGCCAACGCCGCGCCCGGCGCCGGCCTCGCGACGTTCATCCTCGCGCGCCCGCCCGCGTTCTTCCTGGAGGCCCCCGCAGGGACGTCGTCGCCGCAGGGCGACCGCTGCGCGCTCCCGGGCACGCGGGTGTGGAAGCGCTGCGCGGACTGGACGGAGGGCATGCAGGCGACCAAGGTGCTCCGGCACGAGCTCGTCGGCTCGGCGGTCCAGCTTGCGCACGTCCTCGCATCTTTCCACGCCGGCAAGGCTTCCGGCGAGGTCCGTCTCCACGACCCCGCGTATACCGCGGCCCCAGCCTCTTCCTCGAACCCCACGTCGCCGCCCTCGCTGCCCCTGCCGTCTTCGTTGCCGCCGCCACCACAGCAGCAGCAGCAGCAGCAACAGCAACAGCAGCATCTCGACCTTGACCTCTCTCCCGCACTGGCGGGTGGGCTCAGCGCGCTGCCGACATACTATACACAGGCACAGGACGTCTTCGAACCGTCGCACGTGCCACGGCGCTCGTTCTCTGGCACCCCGCTGCTCCTCGCACCAAACCCGCCCGACTACCCCGCCGCAGCCGCGTCGCCGAGCCTGCAGCCGTCGTCCTCGTCGTCCTCGGGCCATCCATCACCGTACATGCACACGCTATCGAACCACGCCTCGCCGTACATTCAATCGCCATCAAACCACCCATCGCCGTATGCGTCCTCGAGCAACCCCTCTCCCACACCGTACGCTCGGTTCCCCGGCCTGCAGCAACAGTACCCGCAGCCGCATCAGCATCAGTACGCTTACGCACAGGGCCCATCACAGCAGCCCGGCACGAGCTTCTCGGCGCCTGCGCCTGCGTTCACGGACTTTGCAGAGCAGCAGGCGCAGGCGCAGGCGCAGCTGCAGGCGCAGGCACAGATGCTCGAGTACACGCTCCCGCTCTCCGCGCGCGCGTTCCCGAGCGCGCCCGCGTACTTCTCGCCGCACGCGCCGCCGCGCCCGCTCTCGCGCGCGCACGCGCCGTTCGGGACCCCGTCGCCGCTGCTGCTCACGGCGACGACGGCGCCGTTCGCGCCGCCGGACTCGGACCTCCAGACCATGCAGATGCAGTACGACGCGCTCCGGCGGCCGTCGCGGTGATCTCCCCGACGCGGGGGCGGAACGGGCGGGCCTTGCGTGGCTTGCTGCGCGGTCCGTCTGTGCCCCCTCCCATCATGATCTGACCGCTCCGTCGGCGTGTTTTCTGTCCGCGGGGACCCCCGTGCGGCCCCGCTTTCGTTGCCTCCTTCGTTACATTATTAGGGCCTCTGATACCCCGTGCCAGACCTCCTGCTTACATTTCTCACTCGCGTAGAAGTCGCTTCTCTTTTTCTCGCTTTTCTTTTATGAGTCGCTGGTGGTTCTCTGCCTCTGCGTTTTGCTTTTGCTTTTTACGACACGCCCACCGTTCAATATTCACGTTCATCATGAGCACTCGACATCGACATCGTTTATCCCGGACTATACACCTACTAGGCATGCGGATGCGCCTGTATATATGTTACATTACTTGCGGTCCGGGCGCGTCCTCGGGCGCGCGTTATTTATATCGTTCTCTGCGGCGAGGAGCCCCGGATCTCAGATCGAGGAGCCCGTTATATTCGCAAAACTGGCTTCTGTGCGTTCGCTGTTTATGGGACGCGTATACGGGATGGGGAAAGCCTTTTACTTAGGTAGGAAGGCGAGATACGCGACTCGGTCGGCTGTCATGTTCGATATGAAGAAGGAACGGGCGTCGATTGGGCAGGTCGACCTTAGCTTCTGATGATGTTTGTCGGTGCGCAAACGGCGCTTTGGATTCGCCGAGTCCGCGTTATGGAGGACACTCAGGGGGCGATTGTTTGCGGTCATCGCGACGCTGAGATTGGGTGCTTAGATGAATCCTGTATGAGGATGGGAACCTGGTCTTTTTCAACGAGGCGCGACGCCGAAACGCGGGGAAGCAGGAAACTGGCGGTGGCGTATCTAAGCGGTGCTAACGGGGAGACGGGAGAGGTGGGAGTAGGAGGTATGCGAAACGTGGGGGTGGCGGTCCCTAGAATTGGGTGTCTGCCCGCTCCTTCGCTATCCGGCTCGTGTAGGCTCTGCTGACGATGTTGACTGGGGGCGCCACGCGGGTGTGAGTCGGCGGAGCCGGGATGGCGAATATGGCGAGGACTCACAGGCTTCCATGTATCGATCCAGACACCGTTCCAGACATGTCTGTCAGAGAGAGAAGGGGAGAAACACGGGGCGTTAGTGGACGCGGACGGCACTAGACTCGTGTGAGAGGGGGCGCGTCACCTCTTCCGAGCTAGACAGGGACGTGGACGGCTTCGTGACGCACTTGGCGAAGCACTTTTCGTTTGTTTTCTGCATGCATACAGAGACGAGGGGAGTGAGCGGTGCGCGGGGAGGGGAGGGTGAGGCACTGTGGTGCGCACGTTCATCAGCTCCTGCGCGTTCGCGAGGGCCAGCTCGTTCCGGACGGAAGCCATGACGGCTTCCTTGCGTGCCGCGGCATCTACAAAGACATGTTCAGACAGGACAAGCGCGAGCAGCCGCGCGGGAAACACGAACCTGCAGGCGAAGCCGGTGTCGGCGAGGATTTGAAGAACTCAGCCATAGTAATCGTCGTCGTTGTCGTCGTGTGCGAAGCCCACAAATAACTGGCTGGCACTGCAGCGCTCGCGGAACTGAAATTCTTCTTGCCGCCTCGGCGCACGTGATGCATTTCAAGCACTCCAATTTCATCATGAGTCCGATTCCTCTGCCGTTGCGGTGTGTCGAGGTCAAATCCATCATTCCGCCAGCGACGTAGCCGCGGCTCGCGTCTCTGACTTCTCGAGATCTCGAGAGGAGTAAATTGAAATGGGTGCGGGGGCATCGCGAGCGCAGTCGGACAGTGCGGGGGCAGGGGCGGCGGCAGGCGTAGAGGATTACTACGCGCTGCTCGAGGTCGAGGAGTCTGCGACCGCGGACGAGATCAAGGTGCGTCCAACACCAACACGCCTTGGCGCACATCGTCCTCGCCGCTCACCGTCTCGGATCCTGACGCAGCGCGCGTTCCGCCGCCTCGCGCTCCTCCACCATCCAGACAAGAACCCCGATGACTCCGAAGCCGCGACGCAGCGTTTCGCGGCGCTGCAGCAGGCGTATGAAGTGCGTGCCGACACTTCGTGCTCGCGTGGCTTATGTAGCCAGCGCACGTATGACCCAGAGCTGATGGCGTGGACAGGTCCTGAGCGATGAGCAGGTGAGATGCTCCCTCTGCGTCGTGCCGTGCGATGAAACCCATTGAACACTGCGATCGCACCCGAACAGGAGCGAGCATGGTACGACTCGCATCGCGCATCGTTGGTCCCAGAACCGGACGTCGAGACCGTGTTTGAGGACATCAAGAAGGGCACGACCCCTCCGAGGGCGCGCGATCGCGGCTTGACTGTGCGACATCTAGCACCCTTCCTTAATCCGTCTATCTGGTCTGCCTTGGATGATAGCGATAACGTAGGTTGCTAAATTTGACACCCATCTATGTATCTAAAGGCGTGATTGATCATCAAGGGCTTCTTCACGATATACCGCAACCTTTTCGCTCGCCTCGCTCACGACGAGGCCCCGTACACGGACGTTGAGTTTCCTTCGTTCGGGGACTCTACATGGACATGGACTGCACCGTCCAAGGACAAGCAGATGGAGGCCGCACGGACGTTCTACAATTACTGGCTCAATTTTGGCACCGAGAAAGATTTCACCTGGTGCGATATGTACAATCTTTCTGAGGCTCCAGATCGTCGTGTGCGCAGGTCAGTGACCCTGATACATAGTTCGGTCGGCGTTTCTCACGCATCGCATAGACTCATGGAGAGAGATAACAAGAAAGCTCGCGACGACGCGCGTAAGGAATACAACGAGACCATCCGAGTACGTCCTCTGTTTCACGCCTATTCCAATACGATCAAACGCTTGGATTTACATGCGGTTTCTACGCAGTCTCTCGTCATGTTCATCCGCAAACGCGACCCCCGGTACAAATCCCATCTCGCCCGGCAAGCTCAGCTAAACACCCCATCCCCTTCGAAGCCTACGTCCGGCGCAGCAACGCCCACTCAAAAACGCTTTGCCCCTCCGCCCTCCTCATCTTACGTAGAACAGGACTGGCAGAAGGTCGCGGACGCACCCGCGAACGACATCGAGTGGGCGCGTGCCGAGAATGGCGGAGACGAAGAGTGGGAGTGCGTCGCCTGCGGGAAAACTTTCAGGAGCGAAGCATCATGGGACAGCCACGAACGGAGCAAGAAGCATCTTAAAGCAGTAGAGACGTTGAAGCGACAGATGGAAGAGGAAGAGGAAGAGCTGGGGTTGGCCGGCGAAGGAGAGGACACGGACGAGGGTGAGGACGAGGGCGAAGACGAGGGTGAAGATGGCGAGGCGGAAATCGATGTGGATGCCCGAGAGATCCCAACCTCAGCGTTGCCATCATCCGAGCCCCAGGACGAAACCATAGCTGACGATCCACCGCAAGGAAGAAATTCCCCAGAGATATCTGACGGCGCTGTCAGCGAGCCAGACAGCTCCCCGGCCCAGAAGCAGAAACCCAAACGGAGAAAAAAAGCGAGGAGCGCGCTCCCTGCCGACGCACTCAACGGCAGCCCCCAGCTGACGACGTCGAAACGGGAGATTAAGGGGCAAACTAACCTGAGCATTGAAAATCCGGGAGCTTCGCAAGATCTTGCGGACGTAGAAATTCAGGGTCGCGGGGAAGCGGACAGCACGCGTTCGCAACCAACAGAGCCTCCGCAGCTGTCAAAAAAGGAAAGGCGGAGGGCGAGAGAGGCAGCCAAGAAGGAGCGGGAGGCCACCGCAACCACCGTTGTAAGCTGATTTTCTTTTCGGACGCTTTACCCTGCCTTTTATCGCTGCCCCCACGCCGCGGCGTGTTTCACGGATGCGTTTCAAGACGCCATTGCCATTTCTATTTCGGCCGCACCAGCTATCTATTCTCGCCTGTCATTTGACTGGTTTGCTTTTCTCGCTCCAACTTTTTTTCTGGGTGGTGTATCAGGCTGCAGGCTGACGCATTCGCACCGCTTCTAGCAGCGATGTAACGTGTGTTCGAAGGAGTTTGAGAGTAAAACCAAATTATTCGCGCACATCAACGAGACCGGGCACGCTCTGGCCGATGAGTCAACGCAGCGCGCGCGGATCCAGAAAAAAGGGGCGAAAGCGCGGCGATGAGGGTCGAAGTCCTTGAGGTCCCTCGGTTCAGCTGATGGGCGCTTGAGTTAGAAGACAGTCTATAGGATCGGGGCACACACGACACGGATTAGGCTGGGAGTAGCTTGACGCGTGATGGAGCCAGCTCACATGTGTCGCGCTGTGCAGTCGATTGTATCGATGGCCCGACGTGCACTAGAAAGATCAATGTATCCACAATAGGTATTATTACAATGCAGCAAGCGCGTGTGTACACTGGCAGAATCAAACATCAGGTCTCAGGTCTGGAGAACATAGCACAGCTTGATCGTGAAAACTGAAGAATGACATTGATGTGATCAAAGATGCGACCGAGCCGCCAAGCATCAAGGAATACGTGCCAGATGCCGCAGATGACTCGCCGCGGGTGGCATTGTGGCTGTGTATGCCGTGTCCCTACCCCATGAGCTGCGATACGTCTTCGGGAGGATACTTTGTCTGTGAGAACGTGAGCAGCCTGGAAACCAGGGGAAAGCATGGCAATCGCCGATCAACGTCTAGTCCATATTCGTCGACGGATGGGATCACGCACCGCTTAAGGCTTTGTATGTACTTTCGACTAACTTCGTCGTTCAACACGTGTGCGACCTGGTCTGAAGAAATCTTTTCGCGAGCTGACCGCTCGTGGATGCTATAAAACAATTTGTAGAATGAGTGCCGGTTCACACGGACCGTCATCAAGACTTCGAGAAGAACGATGGATGGAGGTATGTTCGAAGGATATACATACCCAACCATAGTTACACCGATAGGCCAGGGAGCATTGCCGATGGAAAGGCGCAGGTACGAGTCGTTCGCGCGTTGATACTGCCGCTTCTGCATGTGGTGCACGATCTCTGCTATGCGTGCGAGGACATCTAGTGGTAGAGACTAGAAGTGAATGGGAGGTCAACGCTGCACGTCGCTCGACTGAGAAGAAAGAGGACAAACTCGTGAACGGATGATTTTGAACAACGGTTTGAGATACTCTGCTGATTGGACCTGCGTCGCCGCCGCCAACTTCCCCTGCGTCGAGCGTTTGATGTGTTCTGGTGAAAAGTCAATATGCCGGTGGGTTGTCACCAAAGTCGGGTGCCGCACCTGGTCGTTCAGCTAAGCTCTCCTCCCACTCCTTCAACGTTCGTTTGAGGGCAAAATAGATTATAGGATACAGCTTGTCCGGGTCGGTCTTGATGAGTCCTAAATCCAACACACCTCCCTCACCTTCTGCGTCGCCCTTCTTCTTCCCCTTTCCTGCACCGGAGGTAGAGATTCGGTCTTTCAGCTCTCGCTCCGCGCTCTCGACGTCCTCGAGCGCCTTGCGAAAGTCGTTTTGTCCACCCGCACGGTCGTGTCCCTTTTCCTCGATGAGCTCAAGGGCGCGGAGTCGCAGGCGGCGCTCCTTGTCCGACTCACCGAACAAGCGGACAGGCTGGCCCTTGGCACGGAGACGACGAACTGTCTCGTCGTTGGAGATGTTGAATGTCGTCGCGGTGGCCTCCAGCGTGGAAGCGTCAGGTTGAGGTGATGCGGTCAAACAGGATGCACTAGGATGCGGAGAAGAGGTCTGGGAGCGGGAGGCGGGGGTCTGGACTCCAGCTACGTGTTATTGGAATGAGTTGCATGCATGGAAAATTATGGGCGTACTTTGGCTTTGGGAGTATTGCGTTCTGCCTCCTCTTTCGCAAGGCGCTCTGCCTCCCGCGCTTTGCGTTCCTCTTCCTCTTTCAACCGTTCAATATCGCCCCTGCGCATGTATTTAGTGGGCTTCGACGGCATCTCGTCGAGTGCCTTGCGTTTGGTCTGAATAGCAGCTTTGAGAGCGTCCATATTGTGCGAGAAAATAGACAGAGAAATGGGCAACTGGGTGGATTGTCGAGAGTGGGTCTGGAGGTTGTCTGGAAGGTCACACAGTTACATAATCGTCCATCCGACGAGTTCCGACGACGTCTTCAACCGAGCAACCACACCTCCTTTCCACCTTCCATCATGTCTGAGACCGACCTCCAGAGGTACGTCGCTCTACTTTTGACGACACACTTGACTCTAACGTTCCCCTGCGTTTACAGCAAATACGTCCTTCAGACGGCTGGGTTTGATGGTCAGTAGGACTGTGACGCTGGCATAGCATGCTTGTCGTTCATGCTTTTTTCTAGCCCGGTTCCCGTACACCAACCAGACAAGGCACTGGTGCGTTGTTGCCTGTTGGAGCACGCCAACGTATGATTTAATCATTTGCAACAGCTTCCAAAACTACACCGATTACTTCAAGTGCATATCTGCCAAGGGCGAGGACTTCGCGCCTTGCAAGCAGTTCAAGCGTGCCTACCACTCTCTTTGCCCCAGTACGTTCGTTCTACTTTACCTTCTTATCAGCTACTAAATAGGTTCTTCCTCACCAGATGAATGGGTATGGCTACTTTCTCCTCTTGACTCGAGCGACTGACCCATGCCATGTGTATAGATTGGGAGATGGGATGATCAGAGGGAGAACGGCACTTTCCCCGCCTCCCTGGAGCCGTGATTCTACTACCACGACATTCGCTCTAGTTCAATAGAACGCTTGGTGTATCGGGGTGATTAATCATGACTAGCTTTTCACTTTCCACCGTTTCCAAATCACGCGATTGAGCAAGCTCAGGGCTGAGCTATACGCCTGGACCTGAGGCTAGTTCACACAGTATAAAGCTCGACTTCATAAATTATCTCCAAAGAGTGTTCTACGTAAGGTCGTGGCGTGTCTAGATGGTGCTGGGCTATAGTGATTAGTGGGAATCCGGGTTTATCTGATTTCTAGCTCTACGGGTATCCGAGGGTATATGTGAAGTTTGGTATTGTGTTACAAGAAGGTCAAGAGGAGCGCCTCAGTGTCGAATATATCGACGCCCAGGCCGGCGGGTACTGTCGTAACACTGAGATCGCCCGAAACCCTTCCATCCGCCGTCTCGTATGTCTGTCCTCCCCATGTGATCCCAGCTGTAGCGTTGGCCAATCTGCAGGCTAAGTTAAAGACGGTCGTGGCACGGAGGAGTCACGATCATCGAGACGTACGGAATATTCAGCCGCTTGACCGTCATTTTCGTCGTCACATCTATATCGTCAAATTTCAGGACGACATTTACGGAGCCCCTCTCCCCTGCACTGCCCGTATATGCGCGCAGATTGATGAGGACTGCCCGCGCAAGAGCGCCGTCGTCGTAAAACGCGTAGCCTGACACGTGGTCGGATCCAACATCCAATTCGACAACCTGCGTTGCATAAGAATCACCGATAGCTTCCGCCGCGATAACTGCTGCATAGTACGCGGGCTGGATGTGCGGCGGCAACGGACGAGGCAGTGGGTGTGCGTCTAAGATAGAGCGATTGAGAGTGATTGGTTGGATCTGGAGCCGATAAAATTAGAGATGGTCTAAGGTTGATAACTTGATATACGAGAAGAGAAGCATCATGGTGAACATACGCACAAAGTTGTACTTGTACCCTACGCCGTGATGGAAATACACCCGCGATATACCAATCTGCGACGCGAACAGAGCATAGTCCAGCGCCCAAAGAGCCGCACCGGCGGTATTGCTAACTCCAGGTGCACCATGGCACGAATAGCTGTTCGTTTCGCCCAAGATGTAATCCAGACCCTGAGCGTGCACAGCAGCGATGTCGGTGCTAAAGACAGTAAGGTTACTGCGGATGCTCGACTTGGTCATGAGATTCTGCAGAATGCCATTGCTGCCGCTGCAGAAGGAGCCGCTGTAATGATGTTGCGAGACACTGCAGCCGCGAGGGATCCGTTACATTCGGTACGAACAATCGAGAGTGTGGTACATACGTGGTAAGAAGAGATCCAGCATCGGAGTTGAGGATGCCTTGCTTGAACATAGATTGTGGAGAAAACCCAGTGTCGGCGTGCGTAGACTCAGCGCACGAAATCCCAAGGAAAGGAACGGTGAATCCTAGAACGTTGCGCACAGCTAGTGACACATTAGTCGCAAAGGCCGTCCACCTATCGAGTGCAAGCGGTTAGTTATCGCTATCAGCACATGTCAAGCAGATGCGCGCAGCAAACACACTCTTTGACATATTCCGCAGGATTCCAGTACCAGCGCAAGCCGTGATGCGAATACAAGTCCGGCTCATTCCCAATCTCGATCGCCTCTAGCGTCACGCCTGCCTGCAGCATCTCAGGCGAAGCAAAGGCCTGCGCGAGTGCTGTCGCTTCTAAGTATGCTGCGCTCAGATTGTTCATGCCGAGATTGACGCCCCATATAACCTGCGTACCTGTGCATGGTTGGCGTCGGGGTCAGGTGTCCTGCACAGTACAGAAGCAATCTACGTACCTGCGGGTAGCAATGACGCCAGACGAAAAAAATTGTCCCCGACTACGATTTGCGCAGCTTCTGGATATGGAACGACCTGACTCGGGAATGGAAAAGTCGCGTCCGAGAACTGTAGCGCTGTGTTCAGAATGGACCAAATCCGTCCGATAGTACAAGGAAACCCGCCCTCTCATGCTTACCTGAGTAGCGGAATTGAAGTCGGTGTGGTCCTCGGAATCAGCACCAATCCGCACTCTCGCAGGCTCCCCAGTGATCATCTTCAGATTGTTCAACAAGTTGAAGAAGAACTCATTCCTGTTTTGAGCCCCGGTCCCGACCCAATCGACCCATCGATCCTGCTCTATCGAGAACGAGAAATGCGACTGCGAGATGACGGGGGCGGATGCGGGGGCGGAAGTAGGGGTCGTGACGAAGACGGACGAAGCAAGGAGAGCGGAAGAGGTGGACAAAACGCGAACGGTGAAGAGCAGCAAGACCTTGATGAAGTCCGGGATCTCCATGGCTGGCAAGGAGCGATATGCAGGGATACCCTCACGGCGGGACAAAGGATACGCTGAGATCTTTTATACGCGACACAGGGTCATGGCGCTTCGAGCGCGGAAACTGGAGTGACCGGCTAGGATGGGCACAGCGAAAAAAGACAGTGATCTGATGCCATGCGCTGCCGGCTTGTGGCGTATATCTAAGTACGGGAGGCCGTGAGCGAAAATGCATGTGAAGTGTAGGAGAATGGGGATCGCCGCCACGACGTCACCACAGCCGACGTCGACGACGCGAGCCGATTGAGCGATGAGAATAAACGACGCTCACCTCAAACCAATTCGCTTCACTGAAGCACCTAAAATTATTCAGTGGTATTTCGAACGGCCATTCTCCGTGAGGCTGTGAGCTGCTGTGAATCGTGATCGCACGAGTGTGCTGCCGGAGCGGTGATCATGATATGTCTACTCAGAATGCACTCGTTGATGCTAGAACAGGCCATGGCCGACACCATGTGCTGCCCAAATCAACTTGGAGATCTGTTGTGTGCATAGCAGGAGGATCTAACAATGCTCGAGTTGAGAGCGCTCATGAAAGAGATTCTCAGGCGCAGATCACGGTGACGGATATCAGTCATCGCTAATGAGAAGTTACAATTACGCATGTGGACTGCTGGGCAGGGTGGCAAGATCTCGGCGGACAGGACCAGCATCTATATTACTCGCTGACTACTTCGAGAAAATGTCCGCAGCAGCATACTCTTCTGTTTGATGTAAACATCATGGGGTTGAACGTTCGAACATTGACTTCATCATTACACAGATAGGCACCAACAGATATGGTCAGTCTGAAATATGCCAAATAAACTCGAAGCGCAGCTTGAATGTTCATAGTGATAGTTAGTAGCCCACTTAAACTGACAAGCGGTATAATACCGTCAATGACCTACACTCGATGTAGGAGACGGGATCAAGTAGAGAGTGTGTTTGTTGATACAAATTGATTAATCCGAGATGACACAGTATTCAACGGGACATCATCGTCCTCCCACTGTTATGAATTTTAATAGATTTCGAGTCAAAGAAGAGCTTTCAGTACGCACCTGGCAGTTTTCCTGTCTATAGTCGCTACTTCTGTCTTCGCTCTGTTTAATACCTTCTGGAATTCAGCAACGCGATGCCGCATGCGTGAGTGCATGTACGCTTTAGAGCACTTGATGTGGTAGTGAAGGTAATCACGGAAGAGTTGGACGTGCGAGATGGTCGACGACGCGACAGTGGGGTTGTTGAAATGACGAGGGAAGAGGATGAATGTAACATAGCCAATATCATCTGAGTCTCGGAGGCCCGCAAGGTTTCGAATTTCAAGAGGGGGTTCGCGATTGGTGTAAAATACTTGAGGGGCGTTCTGGATTGTAGGTAGACGTCTTGCATCGACGAATTCCTAGAATTATCTTGATTGAATCGCTGACAATGTTTTTCAGATGCAAACTGGCGTACCTGAAGGAATACTTTGCCGAAGATGCGGTCTGTCTCTTCTCGAAAAACAGTTGAGAAGATAACGGTTACACGATCGGGAGCAGCTTGGATATAGATCGCCTCCTCATCGCGATAGTGAATCTGCGACAGTTCGCCCTGCCCTGATCCTGATGACTCCAATTGCTTCTGCATCTTGAACGCGAGCTCAAATGGCGCAGCCAACGCATTGCGTTTCAAAAGAGAGATAGACTGGATGAAGTTGACGCGCTCCTCTGTACGTTGACATGGGACAAGGTTTGGAACCGCATCACTCGTGATATTGGAGGACATGCTCACCGCCTTCAGGTGGGGCCTTCTCCAAATCAATTTCCAGACTGACATTGTAATCTGGCTCGACCTGCGCCTGCACCAGGGACCCATATTCACGCTGGAGCACTTCCATTGCGCCGAACTTGACAAGCTCATCCCAGCAGCGGATGTTCATAGACAGTAGTAGAGAAGTCTTGCGCTCGGGAGTAGAAAGACGGAATCTGACGCCATCATAGTCGACGAACTGAACATCCAAAGAGCTTGGTCTGTGCCGACGAAATGAGATCTGTGGGGTATCACCGCAAAGCAAGGCTTTGAACTGACTTTGTGAACTTCTCTGTCAGGGTATTTTGAATGATGACACTGTGGGACTAAAGTCACCATTAGCCCGAGCAACAAATCTCCGAGCGAGGAGAACTGACTTCAAGGAGGATCATATTGTATGGATGGAGCGAAGCGGCAGTGCTATATCGCTAAAGTGACACAAGGAGTGTAATTAGGCTGCCACAGCGGCCAAATAACAGTAAGCAGAGCGAATTTCCAGCTTCCCACTCATCTCTCAAAAACTTTGTCGGTAATCCCGTCGAATATCTTTCAAAAATGGGTCGGACACAATTTCCTTGTCAATGTGCACAACGATGCTAAGAAAATACTTCACGCAGCTCCGAAGAAAGGACAGAAAATGTCTCTCAATGAGTTCCTGGGTGATAGTGGTAAGTGATTCGACTTCTGAGATCAAACGTCTGTAAGTCCCTCACGCCCGCGCTCGCAGCTCTAGGATCATGGGCAGACGAAATGGATGCTTTGCCTACCGCTCGTAAGTTACTCTCTATTTCTGATATCACGAATCGGGTGCAAACTGATTGAAACGCTTCTTAGCTGCTTTAAGGGCAGACGGCGACGGGCCTGGACGGAGAGATGATTACATGTCCAATAGAGGTGTGTTGACTCCTTGCTCAGCTCCGTGTGATTTTCCACGCACTGATGCCTTCTGTACTTAGGGGATAGTAGGCAGATGGGTCCGCCTCGTGAGGATTTGCCACTTCCCACCCAGCCCCCGTACACGGCTTTTATCGGAAACCTTGCGTTCGATCTGACCGAAGCCGATTTGGAGAGCTTCTTTGGGACCTTGAAGGTGCATCTCAGACTTCTATTGGCTTGAGGAACGCTATGTAATGCTCGCATTTCAGGTAAAATCTGTCAAGGTGATAAAGGATAGGGATGAACGGCCGAAGGGCTTTGGG
This sequence comes from Heterobasidion parviporum, assembly GCA_002994785.1. Lineage (NCBI taxonomy): Eukaryota > Fungi > Basidiomycota > Agaricomycetes > Russulales > Bondarzewiaceae > Heterobasidion > Heterobasidion parviporum. The sequence continues at coordinate 21,834 of PDUQ01000036.1, read as the reverse complement.
TATATTGAGTTCGAAGACTTGGAGGATCTGAAAGATGCCTTAGCTAGGTCGGGCTCGGTGCGTTTAGGCTCTTGCAAACAGACGTCTTGTCTTACACATTACCCAGGCTTTATCAGGTCGAACGATCCGGGTGAGCGTCGCAGAACCACGTGAGTTTAGTCACGTCCTCCTCATTCTCTGTTCACTCTGCTCAACAGTCCTCCGTTCATGCAGCGAAGGAGCGTGGCGGGTTTGGAGGGGGCTTCGGAGGTGACGATGCTAAGTTTGCCGGCAACTGGCGGCGCGAGGGCCCGCTTCCCGACCTGCCTGACTCTCGTGACTCCTCTCGGCGCCGCTTTGATGGCCCTCCTGGTGGCGACCGCGAGCGTCCCCCTCCCAGTCTTTCTGATAATGCTAGCGATTGGCGCTCGAGTCGCGCTCCTGCCCGTGCTGAACCAGAGGCTCCGGCGAGGCGCAAAGCTCCAGGGTTTTTTGGTGCGTCGGATGGACCCAGCGCAGCTGACAAGGAGGAGACGTGGACTATCGGTGGCAAGTTCAAACCGAGCACAAACGGAGAGGAAGGGACGGGTAGCAAGTTTGGGCGGTTTGGAGGACGGGGAGATGGGCCCCCACGGAACGATCCTCCAGCTGCCGCCGAAAGCGACTGGAGAAGCGCGCCAAGGGCAGCAATTTCCCGGCAGAGCACATCTCGTACGTCCAGTTAAAATTCGTTGGTGACTACAGCATGAAATATCGACATCGATAGCCAACTCATCTACCCCACCTACCCCTCAAATGGGTCGCCGAAAACTCGAACTTTTACCTCGCTCTGGCAACGTCTCTGTCTCTCCTTCTCCCCTTGCTTCCCCAAAAATGCCTCATAGTGCAACTAGCACTGCCCCACGTGCTAATCCGTTCGGAGCAGCCAAGTGCGTTGATTCAAATTTCCCCTCTTGTCTTGTCTCGAATCATGCTTACCCCTGCTTACCCTCCCATCAAATGCAGACCCGTTGACGTCAGCGCGAAAGAAAAGGCTGTTGCTGAGCGTCTGGACAAAGAACGTGAAGTGACAAAGGAACGTCTGACACATCAACAGCCCATGTCTCGTACGAGCTCACGCGCCGGCTCCGACCGTACCGGAACGCCCAAGATACCGCAATCAAACTCTGTACCTCCCTCACCTCGAGCGACATCAGCAGTAGCCAACATCCGTCCCGCTTTCAGCTTTGCTGATGCCGCTGGTGCGAAGAAGGCTGCGGCCGCGGCCGCAGCTGCAGCCTTGGAGTCCAGGGAGGAGCACGAAGAATCGGAGCCCAAGGAAGAGAGCCCTGTGGTCAAAGACGTGACAGAGCAACTGGGCGAAGTCACCATCTGAGTCAAAGGATCAGGAAACAGACGCGTGCATTAATATATCCATCTTCTGTCTATCTTATCCCTCTGACACTTCAGAACGCAATCCATCCACCCTCTTCCCCACTCTTTGCCATTGTGCTGTCTTTCGCTCTCCCTCTACCATGCGCTCGTGTTCGTGGACTGTTTGTTGCCATAATCATCTAGCCCTCGTTTTATCCTCCACAGCTTTTCCACCCTCAGTTGTCTGTTTTGATCGTGTATCTCAGGCTGTTCAAGAGAGTAACATTATATGGTTATGGTTTAGTCTTTTTGTCTTGTTTCGTATCATGTCTCTGTTGCTCATGTACATGCTATACATAGCTAGACAAGAAAAAAAGCATTTCGCTCCATTTGAGCTCTGTCAGATCACAATAAGGCTGGTATCCCGTCTTAGCGACTGCTGTGGAGTTCGGGATCGACATATTTCATTTTCCCTCGACCTATGAACGAAAGAATCAGTGAATGGCGTCGATGAAATGGGGATCTCGCACCCTTGAATCGCACACCGCCGAACGACTTCTCCGTTTCACGTTCATGCAGCTTCGCAAGTCTTTCGAGCTCAGTCTTCCGTGCTGCCTCAATCCGCTCGTTCTCCTCTCGTTCTAACCTTGCATCATACTCTTCTTCCGTCTCCTTCTTCTGCTCTCGTGCATCGACAACTGCTGGGGCGCGTTCAGGAGACCTGGACTGGCGGGTGTCCTTGCGCTTGGACTTGTGTTTGCGTTTTCTCTTTTTAGCGTCATCGGAATTATCTGGAGAACGTGAGCGGTGACGGCGTTTATGTCGCTTGTGGTCCCTTTCGCTTCCTGGCTCAGGCTCGGACTCAGAAATGGAAGTGGGTTTAGCGTTTTCCTTGGCTGCTGTGATGGAATGCCGGCGTCTCAATGTGCAGGAAGATCACTAGACACAAGTACGAGCTAACTCACGTGGAACAGAGTCCTGTGGCTTGCGTAGTTCGAGTTCACCACAGTTAGATATCGTCACCGGGATAGTCGGACGGTCTTTTGCGTCCACAGGAACTTCGGCGATTTTTTTGACCACGTCAGCGTAGCCTCGAATGATCTTACCGAATACAACGTGCTTGCCTATGGTGATGTTTATAAAATGCTGTTAAAGTCTGGGAAGAATGAAGATGTAAAGCAAGACAGACCGTTCAGATGGGGGCAATCGCGCAGAGTGATGAAGAATTGTGAGCCGTTTGTATTGGGGCCTTTGTTGGCCATGCATAGCAGTCTAAACAGACATAAGCTGTGCTGCTATCGGCTGGATGAGAAGAGGTAGGAGCACGTACGCCTCTGCGTCTAGAGGACGTGTCAGATCTTCGTCCGCAAACGGGCCACCATATATCGACTCGCCACCCATGCCGTTTCGTTTTGTGAAATCTGTGGCACTCCGAGATGTCAGGAATTCAACCCACAACTTCGCAAATTATTCTGCCATACCTCCACCCTGAATCATAAAGTTGGGGATGGAGCGATGTATGATGCTGTTCTTGTAATATAAAGGTAGATCGGAAGCCTGTGAGACACCCTTTTCACCTGTGCATAAGGCTCGAAAACTGATATCATTGGGAAAGTTCACATGAACAAGGCAGAGACGTATCTTACTTTTCTGCTGTCTTCGGTGCTGTATCGTTGTACAGCTCGAATATGATGCTGGAGGTCGTGAGCCAAAGATAGCTGAACAACTGATGCTACACACCGTCCTATGGGCTGATTGTCGATGGTAAAATCCATGAAAACACGCGGTCGGACCATGTTGAAGAGGCACTTCGGAAGGTGTGGTTGTCCAATGTGTTCGAGCAGCTTCCAAAGGCAGTAGGTCAGGGTTAGCCCTAACCCCAACTCAAGGTGCCCAGTTGAACTTGCCTATCGTCCCCCTGCAATCTGCCTCGAATGATATTTGACCGCATGCCGATCGCTGGCAGGAGCTGAATTAACGTCTGTCCTGCGATGCGCGATTTCAACGCCGTTGTCCTTGGTGGTCAGCATCTCATTTCTCCGTATTCTCCGTTCAAATGAGGTGGTAACTCGCCGGTTTCTAGCCGGAGGTGTGGGCAAGTCTGCTTTGACTGTTCGTTTTGTCCGTGATGAGTTTGTGGAGAACTACGACCCCACTATCGAAGGTGCGCAGCCGTATGCTTCCCCATGTCCTTCAAATGATGCCAACCCGAGCCTCGTCTATCTACCCAGAGGAATACCGTCAAATCGTCGAAGTTGATGGAATATCATCCTCAGTACGTAAAACCCTCTTCTCCTTGATCAGGCTTCCCTTTTCCGCATTGTTCAACGTGCATCAGTGACTGGTTCGCGTCTGAGTTCTTCCTTTCGCGAATCTCGATACTGGCGATGTGATCAAACACCCCTATGTTGTCTGACCAGACTTTTATCGGTACCCCTTCTATAGCTCGAAGTCCTCGATACCGCAGGAGCAGAACAGTTCACTGCTCTAAATGAGGTCTATATCAAGGTGAATATCAGTTCTGGTTGCTTATCTTTCCTCGTCTGAACATTGGTGGACTGTAGTCAGGCCGTGGGTTCATCCTTGTCTTCAGGTGGGCTTCGAACATCGCGAAGGGATTTTCTGCGAAGACTATTCACCCGCTATTCATTCCAGCTTGATACAAGAAGCTAGTCTCATCGAAGTTGACAATCTGCGTCAGCAGATATACCGAATCAAAGGAGAAAATACTGTAAGTCCCGTTCCATATCTGCGAGCGAATCTTGCTCAATAGGTTTGCGGCCCGGACTGATAGGGCGTGCCTATCGTTGTCGTGGGCACGAAGTCGGACCTCATCAACGAACGTGAAGTGCAGAGATCTACTATTCAGGAACTCGCGACGCGTTGGGGTCTCCCTTTCTACGAAACTTCCGCCAAGAGGAACTGGCATGTAAGAGACGTCTTTGAAGAACTTGTGCGGCAAATGCGTGTGCATTATCCTCCAGAAAGTCCCAAAAAGAAAAGGAGAGGCAAGGATGGGAAGTGCATCATAATGTGAATGAAAGCCGTCAGGACACTTTTCTCTCCTGACTTCATGACACCCAGTGGTTCATGACGCTGAGGCGCTGAAGCTTACTTGTACATTCTACAGTAATTTCTTAAACCCTTTCCGCTCACTCATTCTCGTGTATCAGACATACTACATACTTCTCTCGCTAGAGGCGCTTGTTAATCTCTGTCTTTCTTGGTTTGTTGGAGGATAGGATAGAATTGCACGATAGCTCTGTCTACGATTACTGGCGTATATCTCGGCTTGTATTGGTCATTTCGCCCAGCATGTGGGGCACAGGTCCGTGGACCCGTGGGAATATATGGCGCTCTTATATAACCGGCATCTGCGGGTTAGACCAAATTTCTCTCTTTTCCTCTCCCTCATCATCACTTATAGACCCTTCACGAGTCGAGTATCATGGTTAGTTTTTCCATCCCTTCATCTGAATCGTGCTCAACCTCATGGTTTCCTTTCTCCGAGCAGAGTCATTACGGCAACAGTACCAGCGGAGGTTACGGTGGAGGTCACAGTGGGGGTTACGGCGGCGGTGGAGGTGGAGGCTATGGCGGTTCAGGCGGTTCATTCGGTGGCAGGGACAGCGGCTCTTGGGGCGGTGACAAAATGTCAAGTTTGGGTGGTGGGCTGCGCGCGATTGACTGGGCTGCCCAGAAGTCGTCGCACTTCGAAAAGAACTTCTACGCAGAAGACAAACGGGTCACCGCCCGTAGCGAGCGCGAGGTTGAGGAGTTCCGACAACTTAAGGAAATCAGAGTGAGTATCTAATACATTTCTCTCTCACTCGCCTTGTTGACGACTTCAAAAAGATTCAAGGTCGCAACGTTCCTCGACCTGTGACTTCTTTTGATGAAATCGGTTTTCCCGATTACCTCATGACCTCCATCAAGGCGCAAGGCTTCACCGAACCTTCCCCAATTCAATGCCAAGCGTGGCCGATGGCTTTGTCCGGTAGAGATGTTGTGGCTATTGCGCAGACCGGCAGTGGCAAGACCATCTCGTTCGCACTTCCTGCCATGTTGCATATCAATGCGTACGATACTTTCTCCATCTATTGCTACTTTCATTGACACCATCTTTTCTTCAGTCAACCCCTGTTGAACCCCGGCGATGGACCTATCGCTCTCGTACTTGCCCCTACTCGTGAACTTGCAGTACAAATTCAGCAAGAGTGTACCAAATTTGGGTGCGTCTTTTTCCCATTGCTTTGTCCTTGCTCTGTCTCATTGTCCAGTAGCTCGAACTCTCGCATTCGTAATACTGCCATCTATGGTGGTGCCCCTAAGGGGCCCCAGATCCGTGACCTCCAGCGTGGCGTGGAAGTTGTCATCGCAACTCCCGGCCGTCTTATTGACATGCTCGAGACTCAAAAAACAAACCTTCGTCGCGTGACCTATCTCGTGCTGGATGAGGCTGATCGCATGCTCGACATGGGTTTTGAACCCCAAATTCGGAAAATCATTGGCCAGATCAGGCCTGACCGCCAGACGCTGATGTTCAGTGCGACTTGGCCGAAGGACGTCCAAAGGTTGGCAAGCGTAGGTCTTCTCCTCTTCACAAATTGTTATACATTTTTGATTGTGGCTCTAGGATTTCCTGAAAGATATGATCCAGGTCAACATTGGGTCGATGGAACTCACTGCGAACCACAACATCAAACAGCTTGTCGAGGTTTGCAGTGATTTCGAGAAGCGCTCGAAGTTGATCAAGCACTTGGATCAGATCAGTGCCGAGAATGCGAAGGTTCTCATATTCGTGGGCACAAAACGTGTCGCTGATGACATCACGAAATACCTTCGTCAAGATGGCTGGCCTGCGTTGGCCATCCATGGTGATAAGGAGCAGTATGTGTTTCATCAAAACTCTATAGTCGTTTGTTTTTAACTGAATCTCAGGCGTGAGCGTGATTGGGTCTTGGGTGAATTCAAGGCCGGACGGTCGCCAATTCTCATCGCAACTGATGTTGCATCCCGTGGTCTCGGTACGTTCTCCTCGACTGATGCAAGCGCTCCGACTACGTGTCGAAGAGCGATGGGTAACAAACAGTCCGTTTACCGTTATGTTATGGACGGCGTCGGCGCAGACGTCCCATGCGTGGATGGTCCCTGGTATGATGTGGTTCCCCGAGATCCGGGGAACCTCTGTGTTTGTCTTAACATACACTTCGTCAGCCAGGTTCTAGGGTTCGTGTCTGGAGCATGAGACAGGCCGAGGAAGGTCACGCACATCAACAAGCGAGGGGGCTCTCGATCTTTGCTAAATACCCATGGCCCGCTGGACTCAAGTACGGCTTCCTCTTCTCATTGGAGGAGGGTCGTACGTAAGTCTCATTCCAACGAACATTTGTCTCGTTCTTGGTACAGCCGCGGTCGTGGAAAGAAGCAGTGGATTCTCGTGAGATCGTTGATCCCCTCGATCCATTGGATAACTGCGTGTCAAGAGCTCTTGCCTGTCTGTAGCTTGGATGCGATACGCCTCTCGATCCTGTGTGTCAGGGTGAGGCGGCCCGTCGGACGGTGTTTGTCATCTGCCTTTGACAGCCATGTTGAAGCGCTTGTATTGAGGCTGATGCCATGTTATTGACGAATCCTTTCTGTTGCATGTAACGTTTTCGGCTTGCAGACGTCAAGGACGTAGGCTACGTCATTGTGAGCGATTTATTCATCATTTTATATATTGATGGCTAACCGTCGAGTGCAGAATTATGATTTCCCGAACAACTGCGAAGATTACATTCATCGCATTGGACGGACGGGTGTAAGTGCTCTAAATTCATTGTTGATTATCCGCAGCTGATATATAACGCATTATAGCGCGCCGGTATGAAGGGCACTTCCTTCACTTACTTCACCACAGATAATGCCAAGTCTGCCCGTGACTTGCTCAACATTTTGCGGGAAGCCAAGGCCGACATTCCGCCACAGCTCGAAGAGATGTCAATGTACGGCGGTGGCGGTGGAGGTCGCAGTGAGCATACCGGAGTTCTGTCTAAATATTCTTCCTCACATTTATTTTGCAGGCCGTTTCGGAGGCGGTGGCCGTGGCCGTGGTGGTGGAGGCGGTGGAGGGAGGTACGGAGGCGGAGGCGGAGGCGGAGGCGGAGGATACGGTGGCAGGAACGAACGCTGGTGATCAATCTCACCATCCCCTCTCTTGATATCTCCGTCTTTTTATCGCGTCGGTCTCTGGACCTCCTTCTTTTGGCGAGCTAGGTTCGCCTCCTGCTTCCTGCCGAGCCTCCGTGGTGATGTCCGATCGTGCTACGACTACCGTTGGTCTTTGGGTGATGGACTCGAGGGTTTGCTTCGAATTATGTTTTCATAGACTGACATGGCACTCTTATACTCTAGAATATGTTCTTAATAGCCAATGCCATGTATTGCTCTATGCATGTTTCCCTTTCTTTCGTCATGGTTCATCCGACTTCCTGATCCCCAAGGGGTTCCGGTCATCACTTGACCCTGTTCGACAATTGTGTGCATAAGCAAAGGTATGAATTTGCTATAGCCTTCACATCACTCCTCTCTCCATAGTGTGCCGATGTTTGTGACGAAGCAAAGGTTAAATATCGGTGGTCTTAATGCCAACGTTTACTCAGCGGAGGGTTTAATGGTCGGGAGGCGTAGCTCCCCACTCGCAGCTCTGCTCATGATCCATGGCCGGGTATCGTCATCTGAGGCACAAGACATTGATTCCACTGCTAGAACAGCATTTGCGTGGACGGACGATAGACGAGTGTTGGACGGGACGGCGCAACGAGACTTCATCGTGATTACTCTGGTGGGCGTTGCTCTACTATCTCACAGCGACCTCAGTTTGTTGTCTATTCCAGTGCTGATGTTTACCTCTGCGATTGAAGGACCTGAGGAACCATGGTAGTAGAACGGTAGACCCAGAAGCCAACAAGCCACGGAGTCTTCGCTACAGGCAAATTCAGTTCCCCTATCGTCGTTTCCGTCTGCCTCATAACACCTACCATCTCTCCAGCATGAACATGGTTGCCATCGAAGGTAGGTTTGCCCCACTCAAGTGGCAGGATGTTCTGACGGCGATCTTCCTTCGTCCGGCAGTTGGCACAGCCAGAGATATATCCTTCGTGATAGACTTCTTGCCAGCGTTTCTTTTCCCCAACGGGGAACGCAGCATCACCGAGTGGGCTGTTGCTGGTATCAGCTTGGGCGGCCAAACGATGTGGCTCGCGTTCAAAGATGGTGCGCTGCTCAGGGTCCCTTTCGTCACATCTGGTAAAACGCCCTCATCTGACTGCGTTGGTCAACACATATGATCCGTACAGACCGGCGCATCAGGACGGGCATTTCTATCCTCGCATGTCCGGATAATCTGGCGGTCATTGACGTGCTGGGTCAGTCGGCTCATCGCAAACTCGTCGACGCACCGGCTGCAATCCCAGACTCTATGGTTTCGTTCCTGCACGTGCACGACACGGTCTCCTCCCCATATCGTTCGCTCGGCCCCGAGAATCCGTTTCTCGGGAAGAGCTTGCTGGTCATACAGGCGGAGGATGATCAAGTTGCGCCGTGGGCCCTGGCGAAGGAGTTTGTGGAGGGCCTCGAGCTTGCGGGTGGGAGGAAGAAGGTCGTGCATTTCCCTGGCAAACATCTGTATACTCAGGAAATGATGGTCGAGGTGATCAAGTTCTTCTGGGAGGAGGTACTGGTCCGAAACACGGGGTTAAAGCACAGATTATAGATGCGAACGTGTCTTGCCTTTCGAGACTCAATAGATCAGTTGGACAGAGTTCTGGATACACGAGCAAGAAATACTGTTACAAATGCGCACGCCAAGCTTCCAAGTCACTTGTACCATTATGCCACTCATAGAGCTGGCTTGGGATCAGTCACCAACGCCTCCTCCCAGAAGAACTTGACAAGTTCAGCCTTCATCTTGTCTGTATACTCGTGCCCTGCACTCTCCTCAAGCACGACCTTCTTCCGTCCATCTTCACCCACATGTAGTGCCTCCACGAACTCCTTTGACGCGGTCCACGGGACAAGTTTGTCGGCCGCGCCGGACAGTACCAGGATCTTCTTACTGAGAAAAGGGTTCGCAGAGGCCTCGGAAGCGCGGATGGACACAGCAGCAGGGTCCTCTCGCCGTATGATGGAGAGGAGAGAGGCGGGGACATAAGGCGGGCTGAGAGTGACTCCGGCGTGCTCGGCACGCGATGGGAGGAGGGCGAGATAGTCGGGGCATCCAATGACGGGAATGCCGATCTTGACGCGTGGATCTGCGCACAGAAGAGGGTTGGGCGTCTGGTCTCTTCGATTCTAGATGGAGGAAGTAGAGTAGGACGTACCGTTCTTGAGGGCTATCCAGGTTGAGTGCCCGCCGAGGCTGATGCCCGCGACGACCCATTCGACGATCGTGCGCTCGTCGCGTGGGAATAGATATGAGGGGAGGAAGTCGATCAAGAATGATACATCCCTGGCTGTCCCGGCTGCAATAACATCAATAAAATAAAGTAGGCCGTGAACGGTGCGGCGAATAATTACTCTGGATGGCATACATGTCGACTCTGAAGACGAAACCGAGGCAAATGAGCATTGGTCTTATGTTCGGAACAGTGGAGGAAAGGCGATACTTACGCATGGCGCTCATTGTGATCCTCCGATTTCTGGTCTTTTTTCCATGCCTTGTTACCGAGTGCATCGACCAGTCTATGTCCGTGATTACGGTGGTCCTATGATCCGAGGTTCACAAAGATATATAACGTGACAACTGATGATGCCCTGGGGATGGGTGCGAGTGCGAGGGAAATAAAGACGGCTCACGAAGGCAATCACGATGAAATCGCGCTGCTGACCAGGGTGTTGTTCCGCCCAGTCGAAGGCGGATTGCGCAGTCCCTTCAATGTAAGGATCCTCGGCGGAACCAGTCCTTCCATGAAGGACGAAGAGAGCTGCGATCTCCTTTGAGGCCCCAGAGACAGAGAGCAGGTCGGGCTTGGAGTAGATATGGACGAGAAGCCCTCCGACGTTGTACGTCTTCTTCACGATCGGGGTAGACATGATACACTATCGAGTATGATGGCTGTTATCACGAGGAATCGTTGTTGAACAATCGGTATCCCACAGGACTCGCCTATCTTCTCACAGTGGATGCAGATGTTGCGTGATTGGGCTAGAATTAAACATAATTTGTGTCACTGATGCTTTATTAATCGAAGATGTCGACGACTGAAGCGGAAGGGACACCCACATCACAAGGAAATTTGTGCCAACGGAGAGAATGGAACATGAATTTCTGAGAGGCATGGGGACAAACAAGACGATCGAAATTCAGTCAAGTCGCGACTGCCACAGGCGCATCGAGTGCCTCTTGCTTTCTGGACCCACAACACGCACACCGGCAGAGTGCATTGCTCCAAGATATCATCCTACTCGTTCATGGCATCCACGGTTCCCCCGACAGTGTCCAGTGAAGCCATGGAGCCCGCATATGATTTTCATGAGATGCGCATAACGAACCACGGTAAAATCAAAGCATGGGTGGACTTTGCGCTTCAGTTCTTCGAGGTGTGCCGGGTCTCTTGTCATGGTACCTTATTTGACTCAAACATTGCATGTTTCACGTCAGGCGAATGAGGCAAAAGCACTGGTATTGCATACTCTGCCTATCAAGCAGGCAGCTGCAGAAACAGAACCGACTACTAAAGAGGATACGGACGAGACAAACGCGCAAGTGCCTGCTACGTCCAAACCGGGACCCACGAGAAACGTTTCTCTTCCGACCACGACGATCCCTCGGCTTATCTCCGTCGTGGAGATCATCAAGCGAGAGTATCTAAAGATGATGAACGAGAAGATGTGGCCGGGTATGGAGGGACTGCACCAATACAATGAGATCGGTTGTCTGGAGGACATGGATGAATGGAACGATCCGATCCAAGAGCAGAGTGCGGAAGATCGGGCGAGTGAGTTGATCTCGGCATTGGGAGGAACGAAAAAGTGAGCATTAAAGTGCCCCGCTAATTTTGACGGGATGGGCTGACTGAACACGTTGAAGTGTGAGGGAGAAAAGGACGGCATACATGAAGGTGACCCTATGCCGGCAAGAAATCCCGAGCTTAGGCGGGAACGGTGCAACGTGAGCGTTTGATTAGGAAGTTGAAGTAGTGACGCATGTTGAAGACCAAATTCCACAGGTACCAGCAGCCGATGAAGCGAAAACTGACCAAGTCAGCGAAGGGAAGGCTGAAGAAGCGATTGAAGAAACAAGCCGAGAGGGTAGAGGATGACTAAGCGTAGTTAGCCTAAATACTTCACTTCGACTTGCAAAGTCTCTCTGTACGGTGTCCACGCAACATGCCTCGTCTGCCTCCCCAACTATCGCGCCTTCTCGCCAGCATCCCCGTCACGTTCCAGCGGACATCGGCCGCACCGCTCGTGTCTCCCTTGCTCAAGGCCTCGTCATCACACCTGTTCCCATCGTCTATTTTCCAACGGTCTCCTTCTGCTTTCCTCGGGCCCATTGTGCCCTCGTTGCTGGGCACCGCGCACGCGTCGCCGTTTTTTACGCCACTGGCCCAGCAAGTACGCTTCCGCGCTCGGGGTAACGAGTACCAGCCGTCGCAGCGCGTTCGGAAACGGCGGCATGGTTTCCTCGCGAGGAAGAGGAGCGTGGGCGGGCGGAAGATCCTGGCGCGGAGGAGAGAGAAGGGGCGGCTGTATCTGACCCATTGATTGTGTGTTATTTCATCTTGGTCGTGGAGTTTATCGTGCATTCGCTGACGGTGCTGCCGGGACAGTGCGTTGGGGTCGTTTGCCTTCGTGTTGATGGTAGAGCGGACTTGCCCTACTGTGCGCGTTTCCTTCTCTGAAACATGCTTTTCGGAGCTGCTCACCTCTTTCACGATAGATTGGACGCGTTTGTCACAAGGTTCACTGTGTAGACCTAGATACAGCAAAATGACTCATATTGTCTGAGAACAAGTCGTCCATTCACAGATCCGGTCAGTGAAGTTTTGCGCTAATAAATGCATACATCACACATTCAGTATCAGATGCCAACCTCTGGAGGCACGCATTCATCTTTTCTTCCCCAATGCCTCAAGATATCACAATGCGCAACTAGACACATGCAAGTTCCCCTCAAAGAACGTTCGACAGGAAAGAATGATCAGAATTAGGTGCAATAGTAGGACTTAGCTTGAGACCTTGCTGGCACAACGAATTTACTTCTTCGGGATGCGCGAGGAGAGGGCTTCTCTTGACCTTCAATATTGAGATATGATGCACATTCATAAGCCACCAGACGTTCGAGCTCTGGACCTACGTACGTACGGGCAGGCCGCGCAAACGGTAGACGCTACATAACATGAAACATCCCATCTATTGAAACCGCGAGACGTGCGGACGAGTGCCGAATACAGAGTGATCGCACAACAACAACAGCAGCAGCAGCAACAACAACAACAACAACAACAACAACAACAACAACAACAACAACAACAACGAAAGTCTATATCGTCCAGCACGCGACGGCCTCCCGACGGCAACGCCGACGCCGGTTTCAGAGCACAAAAGCGCAGATCCCACGACCGCCTAGCCACTACGGCAGCCCGTACAGCTCCTTGACCCGCGCGACCGTCTCCCGGTCCCGGTATTCTGCACGCCCGACGTCGACGCGGTCAGCGAAGCGAAGCGAGCGGGCGAGCGGAACAACAGAAAAAAACGAAACAACGTGACACAGCAGAAGGGACAAGGGAGAGAGGGGGCGGGACTCGCCTTGGAGGGGTCGTCGCTGAGCTTGACGCACGGCGCGCCGTCCACGGACGCGAGCTTGATAACAATATTCAGCGCGCGGCTGCGCACCCGCCGCGCGCCGCCCGACGCGGTGCAAAAGTCGTTCGTCAGGAACGTCCCGATCCGAACGACGCTAAACCCCGTCCGCGTCGCGTCAACAAATGTCAGCGCCAGCGTCACCGACGACGAGGACGAGGACGAGGACGAGGGCGGAAGCACGCACGCGCAAACCCCTCCGCCGCGCACGCCGCGCGCAGCGCGAGCGCCTTGTCGACGTCGAGCGCGTCCGAGTACACGATCGTCTTCCCGCGGTGGTCGGCGCCCGCCCGCGCGTACGCCGCGCGCGCGCGCGCGGCGAACGCGTGCGGGTCGCCCGAGTCCTGGCGCAGGCCGCGCCAGCGCTGGGCGCGGGCGGGGTCGCGCGCGAGGTCCTGCGGGGCGGGCGGCGGTGAGCGGGCGGGGTGGGGGGGATGCGGGGGGGGGGGATCGTGGAGAGGATCGTGGGGAGGATCGTGGGGAGGATCGTGGGGAGGAATGGGAGCGGGTGGCGCACCTCGAAGAAGACGTCGGAGGAGAACGTGTCGGTGAGCGCGACGAGCAGCGCGTCAGGGTACACGCGCTCCCAGAGGTCCATCGCGGTCGCGTTGGCGTGCGCGTATCCGCGGAGGGCGGCGACCTGCCGCGGGGTGTGAAGCGCGGGGTGCGTCCGGTCGGTGATTCGGTCGACGCAGGTCGGCGGGGAGGGCAGAGGGCGGCGGGGAGAGGGCAGTGGGAAGGGCAGAGGTCAGCGGGGTGCAGACTCGAGTCTAGTCTGGTGCGGCGCGACGTACGCCCATGACCCACTCGCTGGGAGGGTGAGAACGGGTGAGTATATATACTCCACGAGAAAGGAGCGGGAGGGGGACGGGTGGGGCGGGAGGACGGGAGACGGGAGGAATGCGACGGAGGGACGCACTGCGCGATGGTCCCGATCGGGCTATACCGTGCTTCATCGCGAGATACACCTGCCGCGCGCCGCAGATGTCAGAATTTAGCGTCCACGGCCGAGTCCGCGAAAGGGCGGGGCGTGCGGAGCGCGCAATCGCACGGACGCACGGACGCACGCACGCACACGTACGTTCGATGTCCCCGCGAGTTTCCCGGTGGTGTCGGCGGTGTCGGCGGCGGCGGCGAGGTCGCGCTGGGCGCGCACGAACGCTGCGACGACGGTGTCCTGCACGTCAAACGCGCGGCGCCTGCGCGTGCCGAACTCGCTGACGACGCATCCCGCCGCAAGGAGGCGCCGCGCCTTGTCGTACGCCAGCTCTGTGCGGTCCCCGCGCGCCGCGGCGAAGCGAAGACATCAAAAAACCAAAAAAGGAACGAGAGATGAAGGGGGAAAGGAGGGAGGAAGGAAGGGAGGGAAGGTGGGGACGCACCGTCCTGGCCGTCGAGGGACCAGTCCGTGTCCGCCGTGCGGTAGTATATCTCGCTGAGGGTCGCCATGAGCGGGACCTCCCAGCATATGGCGTCGACCCAGGGCCCCGCGACGGCGATCTCGATGCGCCCGCGCTCGTCGGGGTCGCCGGCACCGTTCGTGTCGGCGGCGGGGGAAGCGAGGGAAGGGGAGGGAGGGGGGGTGGTGGTGGTGGTGGAGACGGGGGCGCGGGCGCGGGCGGGGACGAAGGCGACGGAGACCTGGGCGGGGTCGAAGCGGTAGGCGGCGAGGTAGGCGAGGTAGGCGGGGGTGAGGTACGGGCACGCGTGCGCGAGCCACGCGCGCTCGGCGGGGGCCAGCGCGAGCTCGGAGAAGCCTGCGCAGCGTAGCGGCGGGCGCGGGGAATTGCGCGCGAGAGGCGGATTAGGACACGCGAGGGACGGAGAGGGAGAAGGGGGGGGGGGGGGGACGCACGGGAGACGGAGCGCGCGAGGCGGGCGGCGCAGGCGCGCGTGAAGAGGGCGGCGGGGTCGCGGTGCGTGAAGCGGTATGTGGCGTGCGCGGTGGGGAAGGTGTGCAGCACGGCCTGCTGCATCGTGAGCTGCGCGCGGGGGTGTCAGCGACTCTGCGGGCGGTATGAACGAATGGACGGACCTTGTAGAGATCTGTGTCGAGCAGCGAGCGCGGGAGCACGTCCGCGTCCATCGCGGCAGTGCAGTGTAGACGGGGGCGAAGAGGTCGGAGAGGAGGGCAATAAATAGTCGATAGATAAGACGGGGACCTAATAATAACCAAGCCAGTCGTTGACGCCGCCGCCCCGCCAGCGCACGTGCCCCCGCTCTTCCTCCCTCCACCTCCCGCCCACCACAACACCCCTAAAAACAATGGTACGTCCCCCGCCCATGCTCTCGCCGCGCGTCTGACCCCACGCAGAGCTCGCGCATCGAGATCCTCAACGACGGCGGCTTCCGCTCCGACGGGCGGCGCCCCGCCGAGCTGCGCGCGACCGCGTTCGACCTCGCCGCCCACGCCGGCGCGGACGGCGCCGCATCCGTGTCGCACGGCCTCACCCACGTCCGCGCGGCCGTCTTTGGGCCGCGCGAGGCCCGCGTGCGCGCGCAGACGCTGCACGACCGCGCGCTCGTCGTCGTCGACGTCGCGTTTGCGCCGTTCAGCGCCGGCGAGCGCCGCCGCCGCGGGCGCGGCGACAAGTTGCGTCCCCGTCCCCCCGTCCCCTCCCCGCGCCGTCCCCCTCCCTCCTCTTTTTCTATTATCTTATTAAGCTGAGCCTCGCCCCGCAGACGCGCGCTCGAGCTCGCCGCGACGCTCAAGAGCGTGCTGGACGCCACGATCCACACGGCGCTCTTCCCGCGCGCGCAGATCGACGTGCACGTGCACGTCCTCCAGCAGGACGGCGGCGTCCTCCCGCGTGCGCCAACGCCGCCGCGCTCGCGCTCGCCGCCGCCGGCGTGCCCATGCGCGGGCTCCCGCCGCCATCTCGGCCGGCGCGCACCCCGGCGTCGCCGCGGGAGGAGAGGCGGGCGGGGCGCTGCTCGATCTGAGCGCGCTCGAGGAGGCGGACGTGCCGAGCGTCGTGGTCGCGCTCGCGCCTGGCCCCGCGACGCACGGGTCGGGGAAGGAGCAGGAGCCACGGCTGGCGCTGGTGAGCATGGAGACGCGGCTGCATGTGGACCGCTTCGCGGAGGTGCTGCGCGCGGCGTGCGAGGGTGCGGTGGTGCTGCGGGGCGAGATGCGCGCGGCGGTGCTGGAGAAGACGCGGGCGCTTGCGGAGGCGATGGACGCGGGGGCGGGCGGGGGCGGGGGGCGGTCAGGAGGCGGGGCAGGGGGGAGGTGGGGCTGGGGATGGAGGAGTGAGAGCATTGTTTGGAGTGAGAGCATTGTTTGGAGTGAGAGCAGTGTTTTTTTTTTTTCATTGTCTGGCGGTGTGTAGGACTAGGGGGCAGGATGTACACGCGAGTAGTAGATACAAAAGCCGTAGCGCGTGAGATACACAGGTCGTACTACATCTACGCCATGTCGTCATCGTCGTCGTCGTCGTCGTCGACGCGCTGGACGTCGACGCGCCTGAAGCAGGCCAGGAACTTATCGCCGCCGTTCCTCTCCACCTTCTTCCCCTCCTCCGTATTGCGCATCACGGCGTCCAGCACCTCGCCCCACCCCTCCTCCCTGAGCCGCGCCTCGCCCACGCGCGCGAACAGCGGGCTCTCGTCAAAGTGTGCGGCCATCCAGCGGTGGAGGTCCGCGACGTCGGTGACGGTGAAGGCGATCGCGCCGGGGCGGAGGGCGTAGGCGTACTCGGCGAGGAGGGTGCGCGAGACGATGCGGGCCTTGTGTTTGCGGGCCTTGAAGTGCGGGTCGGGGAAGAGGAGGAAGAGGGCGCGGAGGGAGGCCTTGGGGAAGTAGTTGGGGAGGAACTTCATGGCGTTGGCGCGGACGATGGAGATGTTTTGGTAGGGGCCGGGGGTGGGCGCGGCGGCGGGCGCGGCGGGGGCATCGTTGGGGGCGGCGGCGGGTGCGGCGGAGGCGCGGAGGGCGGCGATGCGGTCCTCGACGTACTGGGAGACCTGGACGCGGATCTCGAGGCCTGCGCGGGTGTGAGCGTGCAAAACAGGGCGGGGCGCGGGAGAAAGACGGACCGAGGATGAGGGCGTCGGGGAAGAGCGGGGCGAGTGCGACGAGGAGGCCGCCGAAGCCGCAGCCGATGTCGGCGAACTCGGGGGACTTGTGGGTGGCGGCGAAGGCGGGGTAGTGGGCGGCCCAGTCGACGGCGGCGGGGCGGCGGGGTACTGGAGGGCGTGGTCGGAGAAGGGGTTGGCGTGTGCGCGCTGGCGGTAGTGTCTTTTCTGCGGGCGGGTGTCAGACGGGGCACGGCGCGGCTGCGGCGGAGAGGGCACGGACCTGGGGCAGCAGCGACTTGGAGGGGGAGTTGCTGCTGTCGGGCTGACGCTTGCGTTTCGCCATGTTGATGGAGTAAGAGAGGGACCCGGGCCTTCCCGCGCCCGCGCCCGTTTAAAAATCCGTCGCCGCGTCACCCGCTCTCTCCAACCCCCGTCTCTCGCCCAGTCCAGTCCCTCCCAGCCCACGCCATGGCCGCTCCCATCCGCTCCATTCTCAAAAAGGTGCGTCCATCCTCACCGTTGTAGTACTCACACCCACGCCTGCCCATTCAGTCCGTGTCGCCCATCGCCCGCTCGGCCCGGTTTGCCTCTTCCGCTGCCAGCCAGCCCACCCTCAAGGACCGCCTCGCGCAGCTCATCCCGCCGCCCAGGAATCAGTTGCGTGCTCTGCCCTTTCCCACCGACCTCTCTCTGACCACCCCGCTCCTCCAGGTCAAGGCCGCCCGCGTAGCCCACGGCAAAAAGTCCTTCGGCCCCGTCCTCGTCGACCAGCTCTATGGGTCCGTCCTCCACACACGTCTCTCCGCGTGCGCTCACTCACATGCCCCCCTCCAGCGGCATGCGCGGCCTTCCCGCTCTCATCTGGGAAGGCTCCGTCCTCGACCCCGGTCCGTCCCTTTTTCTCCTCTCTCCCTCGCGTCTCCTCACCTCACCCCACCCCACCCCACCCATCCCACAGAGGAAGGCATCCGCTTCCGCGGCAAGACCATCCCCGAGATCCAGGAGCTGCTCCCAAGGCCCCCGGCGGCTCAGAGCCCCTCCCCGAGGGCCTCTTCTGGCTCCTCGTCACCGGCGAGATCCCCACCCAGGAGCAGGTCGCCGGCCTCTCCCGCGACTGGGCCGCCCGCGCAGCCATCCCGACTTCGTCGAGGAGATCCTCGACAGGTGCCCCCGACCCTCCACCCCATGAGCCAGTTCTCGCTCGCCGTCACCGCCGTACGCGCCCGCCTCTCCGTATCCCGTCCGCACGCTCGCTCACCCGTCTCCCCCACAGCTCAACCACAACTCGGCCTTTGCCAAGGCCTACGCCGAGGGCATCAACAAGCGCGACTACTGGGGCCCCGTCTTTGAGGACTCGATGGACCTGTGAGCGCACCCGCTCTCCGTCTTCCGTAACGGCCCTCTGACCCCGTCCGCCCAGCATCGCCAAGCTGCCCAACATCGCGGGCCGCATCTACCGCAACGTCTACGGCCAGGGCAAGCTCCCGCCGATCGACCTCCAGAAGGACTACTCCACAACCTCGCCACCCTCCTCGGCTTTGGCGAGAACCCCGCCTTTGTCGAGCTCATGCGCCTCTACATCACCATCCACAGGTGCGCCCGCGCGCGCCCCGCTTCCTTTCTTGCTGCACGCACGCACTGACGCACGCACGCACGCACAGCGACCACGAGGGCGGCAACGTCTCCGCGCACACGGGCAAGCTCGTCGGCTCCGCGCTCTCCGACCCCTTCCTCGCGTACGCGGCCGCGCTGAACGGGCTCGCGGGCCCGCTGCACGGGCTCGCGAACCAGGAGGTGCTCGTGTGGCTGACGAAGATGCAGGCGCAGCTCGGCGCGGACGCGGACGACGCGGCGGTGCGCGAGTACGTGTGGGCGACGCTGCGCGCGGGGCAGGTCGTGCCGGGCTACGGGCACGCGGTGCTGCGCAAGACGGACCCGCGGTACGTCGCGCAGCGCGAGTTCGCGCTGAAGCACCTCCCGGAGGACAAGCTGTTCGGGCTCGTCGCGCAGGTGTACAAGCTCGTGCCGGACATCCTGCTCGAGGCGGGCAAGGCGAAGAACCCGTGGCCGAACGTGGACGCGCACTCGGGCGCGCTGCTCACGCACTACGGCATGCACCAGATGCAGTACTACACCGTGCTCTTCGGCGTCTCGCGCGCGTTTGGCGTCGCCGCGCAGCTCATCTGGGACCGCGCGCTCGGCGCTCGTGAGTCGTCTCTCCTGCTTCTCCCCTTTTTTTTCTCTTTGTTTCGTCTTGTTTGGGACCCGGCGAGCTCTTTTTTTGCTCGCTGGCGCGCGTTTCTCTCGCGTTTCGGGCGAGCGCGCGCGCGCGTTCTGTTCCGCGCTTCGCGACCGATCCGCTCGCTCGCTCGTTTGCTTATCTGCTTGCTTTTCGGACCCGACCTGACGCTGACCGCGCCCCTGCCCGCGCCTTTTTGCCCCCTTCACGCAGCCCTGGAGCGCCCCAAGTCGTACTCGACCGAGGCGATCAACAAAATGTTCGCGGACAAGAACTGAGCCCGCGCCCGCGCCCGCGCGCGTCTTTCTCCTTCCTTCCTGAAGGAAGAACAGAGCGGAGCGGAGGAGAGGAGAGCGGAGCGGAGGAGGGAGAGGACGGGTTATAGATACGGATATGGGATGTATGTGGCTCGTTCTATAATACGCTTATTATCCTCTTTTTTTTCTTGTGGGTGCGGCTGCGGCTGCGGTGCGTATGCGGGCTGGTGCCGGCGCGGACTCCAGGTGCGTGTCGGTGTTTGGATGTCTCGGAGAGGGTTTGCGGCGCTGCGGGTCCCTCGAGACTCGAGTGCTTGGAGGCTCATATGCTTGGATCTAAGGTGGGCTGCAGGGTGACTCGTGAATTTCACCGAGATCATGACGGCGCGAGCTGAAGGGCCTCTGCTGGTACCACGAGCTCACGTACCCCGGGATCTTGGAGCGGTATGAGGTCCGCGGGCACAGGCATCAGATCCGCTGGCATGATATCCTGTGCGGCGCGCCGGATCCAGACCCGCAGGCAGGCTTGCCATCGCCATACGACGTCCGAGGTCTGTGGATGGCGCACGGTCGACTTTGGGTCGGCGGACGGGTCGATGTTCAGGCCGCCTTGGCGATATCGTGCGGTTGTTGAGGTGATCGCGAGACCGTTCTTGCGCGCGCTCGGGAAGCACGCGGAGTCGCGCGTCGCGTCGACGTGGGGACTCGCCGGGCCCTTATGTAGGTACGGTGCCCACCGGCAAAGCGACGATTTCTCTGCGGTGTGTCGCCGAGAATTTGATCACGTAGGAGGACGGACGCGTATACGCTCGGCTTCGTCTTACCGGACTGACCGACGACGTCTTCCTCGCTCCCCGGCCTCGGCGGTCGGCGTCCGGCCCTCGGCATGCGCTCATCGCGCTTGCTTCTCGTTTCATCCGCCACGGGTCGTCGAGGGTTGTTTTTGCTGAAACGGGACTGCCTCACCGTGGTGCTCTCCGCCTGTTCGTGGCTGTGCGGCGGGCCTTCTCTCGATTCGGGCGGACGGTTGGTGTCGACCGTCCTGGCACTCGATCATGCGGCTCGGTGGGGCAGCGAAGCTGCGGCCGAGACCAGCCGGGACGAGGACGAGGACGAGGGCGCGGGTATGGTCATTCCGGGGCATCGGGGATGAGAACACGGGCCCGTCGGTGCCTGTTTTCGTGGCCACGCGAAAAACGTTGCCGTCGATCGATATTTCTGTTTTGGCGCCGGCGGGGAGAGAGTGTGCGGACATGAGCTGCAGAGTTTGGGCTGGGCTGAGCGGTTGCATAGTACGCGAAGAGTGGTGGGCTACGGAGATTTACCTGCTCCACTATCGCAGGGTGTTTGTGGGTGAGGCCCCAGTAATCTGGTTGATCCATTCTTGGAGGGTTGGGTATCGGCGACGCCGAAGGGATGTGAGTTTCTGGCTAGGCCCCAACCTCGACGAGGCTATTTATCCTGGTCATGATCGAACCTGATGCGTCCCGATTCTGATAGACTGACTTATAGGAACCCCTGTTTCAGCCGAATGATCTGAGAGTACCACAGCGTATCCGAGACTCAGACAGCGTAGGTTGATGTTGTACATGCGCTCGCCCGAACTGTGAAGGACCGGAACAGCAACAGAGGGACGTACAACAGGCTTGGTGATCGAACGTTAGGCCGCGCTGATGTTTCAACGTCATATTTTGAGGAGATCTTGGGATGCGGCTTCTTGGCGGTCTGCACCG
Source organism: Heterobasidion parviporum (assembly GCA_002994785.1). Lineage (NCBI taxonomy): Eukaryota > Fungi > Basidiomycota > Agaricomycetes > Russulales > Bondarzewiaceae > Heterobasidion > Heterobasidion parviporum. Next base: position 406 of record PDUQ01000036.1, on the reverse strand, counting down.
CCCTAGTTTGTACAGACACATTTCCCTCTTGATCAACAAGACCAACCGGAGCGAAGCTCCGGTTCATAGCCACTTGTTTGCCTCGTCCATGATTACCTCGTCTTTTTATACGATATACCTTATCTCACATATGAAGGCTCTCATTGGCCACAATGGTATGTACTACACCAAAACTTCTGTGTACATTACATGTAGAACGTGGGGACCGTTTGAAGCTCAGCCGAGACTGTAACGAGAGAATAAAAGAATGTATTCTCAGTCTCGAGTAGAGAGAACTGAGGTGAGTAAAGTAGAATGCCGACCTGTAACGAGAGAATAAAGAATGTATTCTACAGGGGCATTAGCAAGAAGGTAAACAGTAATGTGAACGAATCAACGAACCTCAGTCTCGAGTAGAGAGAACTGA